>OX411800.1:5670947-6243447 GCA_948252455.1 Acleris cristana | reverse complement strand
AAATCGCTATGTCTATAAATTTGGAGGAGATCCCTCAATCCCTCACGGATCTCCTCATCAAATACTAGCTTGGTGACAATGGGACCATTTCGGGAGTATACATACATACATACATACCTTCACGCCTGTAATCCCAGAGTGGGGTACGGAGAGCTACAGAATTAGGTAACCACATTTTGCACAAATAGGCTAAGATATTTACCAGCGTATTAGTGACAGAGGGCCCTGCCTGACCAATCGCGTCACTGGTAGATAACGTGATAGGAAAAGTCACGTGATCTATCAGTGACGCGATTGGTTTAAAAATGAAACGAATAGAAACGATAGTTAGCGTAGTGCACCTTGTCTAACCCCTCTGGATAGGACCATTGGGACCCTGGCAGATTACCATGCTGTCTCCGAGGCACTGTGACGAAGACCCTGTCTCCATGCTTCTCTAAACCGATGGGCACGTTGTTGTACTGGATGAAGAACTTCTCGGGCTCCTCTAGTTGGTCGGCGAAATGCACGTTGTCGAAGCCGATTCTTTCGTAGTCGGAGCTTTTTGCGTCTGAAAAGATTGGTAATTTAAGTTGATCGAAAATGGAGATCAACTTCTGAGTGGTAGGTACCCAAAACTTGGTTTGTTCCCAGTAAATAAGGTTTATTCTTATCTTATCTTATGTTACAGAACAAAACGCAACGAACGAACGAAAGCAGGATTAATGCAACTCTCATTTCAGAGCTCTAAGAAGTATGTGTGGAGTTAGGATGATAGATAGAGTAAGAAATAGTGAGCTATCCGAGAACGATGTGGATTGAAAGAAGATGTAGTGACTAAAATCGAAAAGGGTTTGCTAATATGGTTTGGTAATTTTTAAGAGATTGATGAATGTAGAGGAAGCGAATGTTGTATGTTTAGACCGGTGCACCTGGCGTTCCATAGTCTCTGCCTACCCCATTGGGAGACAGGCGTGAAGGTATGTATGTATGTATGTCTTACAGATGGGCCCTTTCAGATACACTTCGACCCTTTATGATATTTTGTGCAATTACCCCCTTACACACTCAGCTGTTCGAATGTGCAGGTTTCCTCACGATGTTTTTCCTTCACCGTAAGAGCGTCGTGTAATGTGCTTAAGTTAGAAAGACTCATTGGTACATGGTGACCGCGGGGGTTCGAACTCGGTACCTTACGACCATGAGTCGACCTAAGCCACTAAGCCACCGAAGCTCTAATAAGGTTTATTCAGTATACAGGGTGACTGCGGGGTAGGGAATGCAAATAACCGGTTATAACCGCTTTTAACCGGTTATTTTCATACAAAAATGGTTAATAACCGGTTAAATTGCATTCCCTACTGCGGGGTCGTGTAGCAACAAAGTAAAACTGACTACACCATTAAGAACATACCTAACGTAATAGATTTGAACGCTTTCAGACAATTACTTTATTTTTAGGGTTCCGTACCCAAAAAGTAAAAACGGGACCCTATTACTAAGACTTCACTGTCCGTCTGTCCATCTGTCCGTCTGTCTGTCTGTCCGTCTGTCACCAGGCTAGTACCGTGATAGCTAGACAGTTGAAATTTTCACAGATGATGTATTTCTGTTGCCGCTATAACAACAAATACTAAAAACAGAAAAAAAATATTTAAGGCGGCTCCCATACAACAAAAGTGATTTTTTTGCCGTTTTTTGCTCGTTCGATATTATTAACGGCAAAAGGTAGACGCTTAAAATATTCACAGAATATTTAGCTGTATATTCAGTTTAAAAATAAATAATAAATTAAAATAAAATAAATCTTTTAGGGGGGGCTCCCATACAACAAACGTGTTTTTTTTGCCGTTTTTTGCTAATGTTTTATAGATAATGGTACGGAACCCTTCGTGCGCGAATCCGACTCGAACTTGTCCGGTTTTTTTGTTTAAATAAACATTAAACGAAATCTTTGTATCATATACTAGGATAAAAAATATCTTCATATTTTGCAATGTATGCGTTGTGATTGCCATTAGGGTGGCTTATTTCTTGCATCTCTGCCCGATTATTAAATTCCAGGATTAAATCAGTAAAGAAACTTTAAGAATCGGTTTATTATTTCCGGAGTTTAAACCATTGACTTGTTAAACAAAGAACAAAGAAACTGGCGAACAACTTGCCCTGTTTATAATTAAAGAAACAAAACTTACAGATAACTCTGTCGAAATTATAACTCAACTGTTTCCACGAAAACACAACACTCATATTATTTCCATGAACTAAACTAAAAGTTAAGATAAACAACGCATTTAAAAAATTAAACATTTTTTAGGTTAGATGCGTTCGCTTTGGTTTACCGAGAAACAATAATTACTGCAGTGTCATTTACTTCGTAATGAAAACAGGTTTTTATAAGCTTTGACCTTTTTGTTGATAACGTGTCGTCAAACTGGTCATGTATATAAAAAACGGACAAGAGCATTTCATACCATGCAAAAACAAAAAAAACCGGACAAGTGAGAGTTAGACTCGCCTACCGAGGGTGCCGCACATGACACGGTTAACTTAATTCAAAATTTGGACCGTCGTCCCTTGATTTTAGTGATTTAATTAAAAACGTACAGATTTCTCATTTTTTCCTATACTTGTTGTAAAAGACGGTGTTACTTGCCAAATTTCATAGTTCTAAGTCAACGGCAAATACCCTATATAGTTTGATTCCCTCGAGAGTTTCGAAATACACGTTTTTTTGCGGCATAAACGGCCATATCTTTTTTTACGTTAATTAAGAAGTTTGATTGTTCCACAGCTTCAAGGGTCTGTAGACCGGAGTATATGGTTTTAATTTCATTTCGATACCTCCACGCGATCCCGAGATAAAGGGTCTTGATAGACAGACAGACGGACAGACGGACAACAAAGTGATCCTATAAGGGTTCCGTTTTTTCCTTTTGAGGTACGGAACCCTAAAAATACTAGAAAAAGAAATAACTATGTCAATAAACAGCAAGTATGTGCATGAACAAATTTTCTACCATAAAACTACACAACTATGACTCTGGCCTACAACAATAGTCCAATTTTACTTATCACATTATTCTAAAAATATGATAGTTTTAGCTTTAGCTAGAGTTTAGAGCAATCGATTTTAGGCCAAAAATAACATATGCCCAGCAATAATAGCAGTAAGGCATCATATTTTAGAATAATTGTAATGAGGAAAATTGGACTATTGTTGCAGGCTAGGACCATAGTCTGTTGTGTAGTTTTACGGTACGTAGATACGTCAGTTCACTTTGCGTGCTGTATAGGCTTTACAACGGTGTTCTGAAGAATTATTCGGACTTTTACCGGCCACTGAGTCCCACCATTGAACTACTCGTCGTAAAGCCAGTTTATTAACGTCACCTTGATACATGGCGTTCTTCCACCGCGCGTTTCACTAGGCACTTTTTACCTCGTACAGTAAAACTGTGGAACGAACTCCGTTCGGCGGTATTTCCAACCAATTATGGCATAGATGGCCTTCAAGAAAAGAGCTTTCATTTCCCTCAGTGGCCGGCAATGGATCGGCAACTCTTGTTGAGTGGCTGGTGTTTATGGGCGGTGGTGATTACTTTAAAAGAAGTATTTTTTTTGCGTTTTCAAAGGTTTTTTTTTAAACATTTATTTAATATAACAAATAAGTTTCCGTCAAAAAAAAACTGAACAAGCTTTTGTTGCAGACTAAACTTCTTTCCGCTCAGACATCATCTGCTTACTTATCAAGACGAAATTAACGAGTCGCAACTCGGTGGGTACATTCGCACTGCTAGATCAAAACAGTATCAACTTAAAATCCTTGCTAGCTTTGTTTCAAGTTCATAGAAGTTGTATTAAAGTCGATTTTAACATACGGTTGTATTTTGAGTTACTTCTGTTTTGATCTAGCAATGCGATTTAATATGTACAGCAAAGTTCCCGTGGCACCTTCCGACACCATCATCACATCAGCTCGATGGTACCATAATATTGCATTGTCATCGGGTTTACATTGACGGGAACTGGTTCAAAATCAACTGGCAAAATCCAGGACATACGAGTGAAGTTAAATATAAAAGCTTGTATTAAATAAGTTTCTGTCAAAAATTTCATTTCTGGGACAAGCTTTTGTTGAAGACTGTACTTTTTTTTTTGCAAAATCTTTATCTGCTTAATAAGACCGAACTAATGAGTCCCAACACGGTGGGTCTACGTCAATTATAGCGGAGATCCTGTTGCTACCTTCCGGCTCGATCATCAGATCAGCTCTTAGATACCCTAATATTGCATTGTCATCGTGTTTACATATGTGGTCCGAATTTCAGCCCATTCCGTGGTCGGGAAGTAGGTCAAATTTAACTTGCAAGATTTGACCCTTACATACATTGCAAGTTAAATAAAAGCTTGTAAACTAGCGTTTGAATCGGTAAATAAAAATAACAGACTTTCAGTAAAAGGATTTATTATGACAGGTTAAAAAAATTGTAAGCATAACTCGAAAATTATTATCACTATAAATAATTTGTGCAGTTTACAACTTTTTTGTTACATTATACGATTTGTAATTTGGCCTTCAAGACTGTCGAATTGTCGCCTTTTCTGAAAAAAAAAAAAGAAATTATAAGTATTAGCGTATTTTTAGGGTTCTGTAGAAGAAAATCCAACGGGACCCTATTAATATGCCTCCGCTGTCCGTCTTTCCGTCCGTCTGTCCGTCCTTACTTTACACAGCTGTATCTTTTCAACCGTAATAGGTAGGGGTTTTTTTTTCAGGATATGTCCTATTACGGCGGATTTACAAACAAATAAAAAAAATCAAGAAAATGAAATATAAGTATGTAAAATGGTAAACGAGAAAAGCAATACATCCCCACGTTACGTGTAGGGGAGGTACCACCATATTTTTTTTCAAGATTTTATTCTACCACTTTGTCGGCGAGACTAATATGTATATTCATGCTAAATTACAGTTTTCTAGAACTAAAAGTCTCTGAGTTAAGCTGCGGACGGAAGGACAGACGGACATGGCGAAACGATAAGGGTTCCTAGTTTGACTACGGAACCCTAAAAATGACCGTTCCCCCCTTATCCCCGAAGTTTTTGGACCAAAATAATCTGAAAAATTCCATCGATTTAAACATAAATAATGGTCTATTCGAAAAATAAAATAATGTTATCAAACTTTATAGTTTTGGTTTCTTTTGCGTTTTCCAACCATATTATCTAAAATACGGAATCCTCGGTGCGGAACTCCGATTCGCAATTGACCGTTTTTTTTAAATTTAGGTACATCTTTTTCAGAGTGCAACCTGGGGCCTGTTTTATAAAGCTATAAATTACAATTTACAGGTTACGAGTTTCCATTTGACACAACCTCGACCAATGACGACCAGCCATTTGAGCAGTGTTGCCAGTTTAGACCTGTAAAATTGTTACTTGTAGCTTGATAGAACATGCCCCTGGCTAGGCGCACTTGGTTGGAATATGGAAATTCAAGGTTCAAGGGTTCCCACCTTCCACATGTCAGGGTCCCAGTCCGCGAAGACGCTTTTGAAAAGGTCTGGCTCCATCTCTTGTTTGATGACCACCGCCACCGGCAGGCTCGCTTTGTGGGACAACATTTTCCGGGCGTTGTAAGCCTGAAAACGAATATGGAATATACTTATACAGGGTGTCCCATAATTGACACGTAACCCTGACACCGGAGATAGCCCACCCCTAGACCTACCAAACCAGCCTAACATGACCTCAGTAAAAGTTGCACGGTTTTCGAGATATTGCCAATAATGATAGCTAGTTTTGTATGAAAATTATTACCAAAACAAAAAATAATTAGAAAAATTAAAAAATTAAAAAATATATAATTAGGCTGGTTTGGTAGGTCTAGGGGTGGGCTATCTCCGGTGTCAGGGTTACGTGTCAATTATGGGACACCCTGTATATATTTTTAACTAATAAAAACACGAATAACGCAAAAGCAGGAAATATGATCAATGTGGCGCTGCACTCAAGTTTGGCAAACAAGGTCATATCGAGCAAAGCTCGCCTTGCTATTGTCCAGGGAGTATTGACACCAACATTGATGTATGGTAGTGAATCTTGGATATGGCAGAAGAAGAACGAAAGCAGGATTACAGCAGTTGAAATGAGAGCTCCAAGAAGTATGTGTGGATTTAGGATGATAGATAGAGTAAGAAATACCAAGATCCGAGAACGATGTGGATTGAAAGAAGATGTAGTGACTAAAATCGAAAAGGGTGACGATAGTTTGGTCATCTAGAAAGGATGGATGAAAGAAGAGTTACGAAAGAGATATGGCGAGCGAGAGTGAGCGGAGATGTCGGTAGGCGACGTCCTAGAAGGACGTACGGTGATCAGATTCGCGATGTACTCAATAAGGGCCAAATCAAAAGCACCCGAGACCGACGTACGGTGCATGAAGAGATTGATGAATGTAGAGGAAGCGAAAGTTTTATGTTTGGACTGGCGCACGCCGCTCGTATGCTCGATAAGACTACGCAAACAGAGGGGCTAGACAAGATGCACTACGCTAACTATCGTTTCTAATCGCTTCGTTTTTAAACCAATCACGTCACTGGTAGATCACGTGACTTTTCGTATCACGTCATCTACAAGTGATGCGACTGGTTGCTTTCGCTAGATTTTAAGGCTTAAGTGCTGGTGCTTTTCTGACTTTCTTCTTGGTGTTTCTAAACTCTTTGTGGCAAAACTATAAGCTTTCTCCTTCTATTTTAGTGCTGTGTTTCGTGCAATCTTAGTTGTTTACATCCGGACGTTTAATTTATGTCTGTGGAGGAACCCCTATCAGGTGACAACTACACATATATCGATAAACTAAATTATCGATGCTTTCCCATATACTAGTGATCGCCCCTAGCATTGTTTGTAAGTGTGCATTTGCGCCCGGAGCCTTTTTGTGGTATCACAAAAAGGAAATCCTATTCACTGCTAAACGACCTATATAAATCTAGGGCGATCGAGCTGTGGAAGTCCACGAAAGGACAAAAGCACTCGAAATCATTAATTACAGGGTTCAAAAGCAACTTCTCCAAAGAGTTTCTACAACTCAAAAGAGAAAAGACTTGCGCAGTGACTAGAATTCTAACTGGCCACTGCAAATTGAACAAACATCTGTTTCTAATGGGTATGAAACAAGAACCGACATGCAGGTTCTATCAGGAAACAGAGGAGACAGCAATGCACATCCTCTGTTCCTGCGGACCACTAATGCGTTACAGAAGTATCTACCTAGGGCGACATATTGTGGACCCACAGGAGATACAACTTCTCACGGCCCAAAGCATCTGGAAATTTCTAGACGCAACGGGCCTTTGCAGTGAACTTTAAACAAAGGGCTGTTACAAAAGATCAGCAATGGTCGAAGTGACACACAAGGCCCATACAAACCCCCCCAATAATAATAAAAGTGTGCATTTACTACGTCCACAGAAATTGAAAAGTCTTTTCGCTACCTGAAATGGACTCATCAATCGAGACGGAGAAGATTAACGTCTGAAAATTTGGAACAAATTCTGATATGGGACCGTAATTCTGAAACACACAATGAGGAAAAAAAATATGATGATGAGTGAAGGTTCAAAAATCCTTTTAAAACAAAGAATAACCAGAATTATGTTGCTATTTCATTTCATTTGCATACATTCAATAAAAAATATTTTTCGAAAAAATACTTGGAGTAATCACTAGTATATGGGAAAAGCATCGATAATTGGGTTTATCGATATAGTCGATCCCTAGCTGTCATTTAATTTTGCCATTGATTTGTTTTTTTTGTTTTTGAAGTGGGTCTATTCCATTTTAATTTTCCAACAAGTTGTTTCCCGTCGCGGTTGATTTATCTTTAATATAGTACAAGTGTAACCTAACCGTTTCGTCCCGGATATAAAACAAAAAAATACAAAATGATTTTTAGGAAATTTAAATTTGGGAAATGATACAATTTACCAAAAATTTTTTTGGCCAAATAAACGGCAGACTCTTAATTTGAGTATTTTATCCTTAGATGAAAACAAAAAGAGGAAGATAATGACACTGACATAATGCGTGCCTCGACATCCACATTCGGAAATACCACACACACAGCTGTAAACATGCACTAAGGAGCAATAGAGATAATTTGATCGCCTAACATCGTGCGCGTAAGTAAGACAGCCATATGTCTCGCAATAACGACGCGAAGATGGCGTAGGTATGTACAGTCAGCATCAAATATATAGACACAGTAAAACTTTCAAAAATATGTAAACACGATGCCGCGAGGGAATAAGGATGTATATATATTTCTGAAACCTTGTTAACGTATATATGTTTACTAGAGGACGCCCGCGACTTCGTACGCGTAGAATTAGTTTCCCGCTACTCCCCCCCATTTCTTCCCGTTGGGGGTCGATTTTCGGAAAATCCTTTCTTAGTGCTCACTTACATCATGAAAGGAACCCCTGTACCAAATTTCAAGTTTCTAGGTACAGTAGTTTCGGCTGTGCGTTGATATGTCAGTCAGTCAGTTTAGCCTTTTATATATATAGATAGATAGATGACGCTGACCGTACCATTTTGCTTTAGTCTAAGATTTTACCTCAGCGACCCGGAATCCAGATTTCTTCTGCGTTGTAGAAGTGTTGTTGCCGATCCAGACGTACAGCTCGTCGCCAGTGTCAAGAACGTATATGTCATCGGAGTGCAAATCCTGGAAATATACACACGTAGGTATACAGTGCGATAGCTCTTAGAAGGTGCTTCGGGTTTGTACTTGTCTCTCACTCGCTCTCATACGCTTTTACTAAGAGCGAGTGAGAGACAAGTATAAACTCGAAGCACTTTCTAAGTGCTCACAGACTGTACGTAGAGTGACGGCACCAATGATAGACACTTTTAGCTTACGGACACCAGTAATGGAGATTTGTCAGGATCCACATCAGACCCACCATACCCCTAGCTAACCCTGGGGGTACGGTGGGACTGAACCATACCACCGTAGTGCTGTGCTATGCTTTCAGGTTTTAATGTTTTAAAATCCAATTTAACAGAGTCGGCGGAGCTCCGCTTCCGCGGAGCTCCTATTCCTGAGTGTTTTGGCCCTTCGGGCCGGCTGAATATCTAACATAACCTAAACCTACCTCATACCCAGCACTAGTCGTATGGTTCAGTCCCACCCTACCCCCAGGGGTATGGCTAGGGGTATGGTGGGTCTGCATTCTCAGGATCGTAGCAGGTGGAAAGAAGTGGTGATTTAATGTATGAATGTACTTACGCTCTGCTCAAAGACGAATATCTCTTCAAAGTTGACACCTCTGGCATCCACATCAGCGTCGAACAGTCTTGGCTTGGTGCCTATGCGCATGGTGGCCCGCTCGGACCAGTTTTCAACAGGTTTAACTAGCCGCACCTCGCCATCGGCAACTAAAAAATAAAAAAAATGATCTCCCATACCTCAACTTATAGTTAGTAGTTTGTGATTACTGCATAATGAGAGGCATTAACACACGAGTGTAGTTTTATGAAACGAGCCGAAAGAAGAGTTTCATAATAAGATCGCACGAGTTTTTTAATACCTAATAATTTCAGCTAGTACACTTATCCCTACCGAGTCATCCCTACTGGTAGGGATAAGTGCACGTTTTTGTAGTTTTATTTCTACCGGTAGGGATAGGTGCACTGTCTATTTCCACTATTGGCTACTCTACCGATAATTTCTATTTAAAAATCAAATTTAACAGAGTCGACGGAGCTCCGCCTAAGCGGAGCTCCTATTTCTGAGTGTTTAGGCCCTTCGGGCCTGGTGAAAAACTAACATAACCTAAACCTACCTCATATTTATGATTCTTATTTTGGTTAATTAGTAATAGAGTAGCGAATAGTGGAAATAGACAGTGCACCTGTCCCTACCGGTAGAAATAAATCTACAAAAACGTGCTCTTATCCCTACCAGTAGAGATAGCTCGGTAGGGATTAGTGTACCAGGCTAATCATATTTACAGTCGCATACATTACTTTATCTACATGCATATCATAAGTTTTCTACAATATGTGAGAAACCTGTATCTGTGGTGTGTATCTTAATGTTCGCTTTAAAGTATCGGTCACCGATGCTTTAATGTGAACATTAAGATGCAACCGCATCGATAACCGATACTTTAATATGCAATATTTTAATGTTTATAGCTATCACCGTTACTCAACGTTTATTAGTAAGGGGGTTACAGTGCTGCCTTGTTTGGTAGGACGGCAGATGACCCGTTCATTCTGAAACTTACCCAACGAAGACCAGAATCTATCAGGCTCGGAGCCCTGATTGATGACTTCGAAGTTCACGGCCCCTAAAATCCGGTCGATGAACCGAATTGCTTCCTCGCGTTCAATTTGGCTCGAAGTCTGAAGCAAAAGATCAAGACATTTTGTTAATAACTAAATGAAGAGCAAGCTTTAAAAACCCAAAAAAATATTCGTATATATTTGAGCTGGTCACATTAAGGGCCGTATTAATAAACTCATGAGATGCCCGTTTTTTATTTTTGACGCAACTTGAGACTGGCATGAGCGTTGCACATAATTTCCGAAAATCAAATCAGAATTTCCATTCTCATTTTTTCCCGATCTTATTTTTTCCCAATCGCATATTTTCCTATCCAAATTTCTCCCAATTGCAATTTTTTCCACTTATAAGAAATAGCAGAAATAGGAGCTCCGCGATAGTGGAGCTCCGTTGACACTATTAAATTAATTCCTGTAATGGAATAAATGCGTCAGGGAAAAACGAGCCAGTGAAAAAACACGACAGTGAAAAATTAAGATCGGAAAAAAATGGGAATAGAAATTCTGCAACAAAAATAAATGATTTTCGGAAATTATGAGCCACACTCCTGGACCTGAGTGGTATGTATACGCATACGCATGCGCAAATTTCCCCAGCGTAACAAATAAAAATAAAGAAGGTTAGGTTATACCTGTCCATGCCAAATAAAGTTTCTGTCCGGGCTCTCCAAGATAAAGACGTCGTCAGAGCGCAGGCTCTCCGTCGTCTCCGGAACCTGTTCTGCCCTCATGTCTTCTCCTGCCTTGGTGCCGTAGACCTGACGACCAAGGAGAATATTGGATTAATATACTGGTACCCACCCTCCCTTCAGGGTTTATGTTAGTTTACTGTAACACCTGTAAATAATCCATAGTTTATATACCTACATATTATTATAATAAGACTGTAGAAAAAAATGTACCTACATTGAAGAAGTTTGAAAAAAAAACTTCAGATGCATACTTACACTCACGCCTTCATTCCCAGAGTGGGGTAGGCAGAGCTACAGAATTACCAACAACTCTAAATATTTGATGTTAATTCTGAAACCACATTTTGCACAAACAGGCTAACATGTTTTTGCGATTGTATATTAGTGACAGGTTGCAAGCCCATCGCCTAACAATACTACAAGCCTTCTTTCCCTTAGTCGCCTCTTACGACTTCCACGGGAAGACATGGAGTGGCACTATTCTAAGCCGGAAACCACACGGCATAAAAAAGCTTCAGGGGGCTTAAAAGTCCACAGAACATGTTTTGATTGTGGCACAAAACCGATCGTCGTGGAAATCCTTCGGGCAGGCCTATGTCCTGAAGTGGACGTCCTTCGGCTTAATGATGATGATGATGTTGATGATGATGATGGTGATGACGACGACGACGACGACGACGACAACGATGACGATGACGATGACGATGACGATGACGATGACGATGACGATGATGATGATGATGATGATGATAAATAACTGAGTCTTTAGAGTAATACTGGCCTTCTAAATAAAAAGGAAGCTTACGCATTTTGATAGTCAAAGAAAATTCTACCCGTATCTTAAGAAATAAGGTCACTTATACATTCGCGGTTCTATGAGACATGCGCCCTTTTTCTAAGGAGGGTCGAATAAATATCTTACCCTGAACAGCCTGACTCCATCATTGTCGTAGCTGTCCTTCTGGTTGGAGTTCCTGAAGCTGGAGCCCTTGCCTCCGTGCAGGGTCACCAGACGGCCTGGAGACACCATGTTGGAAGCATCAAGAAAATTATGTATGAATGAAAACACTTCATACCAAGAAGAAAAGGAAGAAAATTAATTCGGTGAAAAAAATAAAGCACAAAAATACGCTTCAAGTAAATTAGAGATATAAAAAGGCAAAATTTATGCCTTTAAGGAATTTTTTCCAGTTAACCTTTGATATGTTTCTCCTGCTATAATTTTTTTTCTGTGATCATCTGCTTATTAAATTTAAAAAAACAGGCAATAGCATGTCTGACCATGCTCAGTGTAGGGTTCCGAAGCCGTTACCACAGAAACTATCTCAAAAAACAACAAGTAGGTATGAACTTATTCTCTATTTATAGTTATTTGGTGCTGTCTTAGACGATTTTAGAAGGTATAAACACTTTAGTCGCCTGTATCTCAGGAACCAATGAACTCTAATTAATCGTGATAGTTTTCCTTTAAAATTCGTTATATGAGCTTACATTTAAGATATACTCGTATTTCAGATTTTTAGTATCTGTAGACGGACGGACATGGCGAAACTATAAGGGTTCCTAGTTTTACTACGGAACCCTAAAAAGGAGAAACTGAGTGACTGATCGTTCAACGCACAGCCAAGACCGCTGGACCTAGGTTCTTGAAATTTGGAGGGAGGGTTCCTTGGGTACACTAGGGGTGTAATAAGAAAGGATTTTAGAAGGAGGAAGGTAGAAATAGGGGGAGTAGCGGGAAACTTATTCTGATCGTAGGTCTATAAGAATACCTTTGAAAATCTTAAGGAAGTGCTGAGGTTCCTCTCCTTGTGGAACTCTGATGATTGTAGCTTTGCCTGCCAGCTGAAACAGATATTTTTACAAATTAGGCAACATTATTATGATCCTGATCCAAAATAACATTTTGTCAAAATAGTACATTGTGCATCAAGGGCGGTAAGAAGGGGATTGCTAACGAGTGGCTATTAGAAGCCGCACGCCGAAGGCGAAGGGCTTTTAATGACTCGAGTTGGTAATGACTAGACAGACAGACATATACAGAAAACCACTTACGGTGTTGTCTAGAACGACTGCTTGCATGGCGGCCGCAGCTTGCTCGTCCTTGGTGGAATCATTTCCCTGTAAACATCCCATCATCATCATCATCATCATCATCATCATCATCATCATCATCATCATCATCATCATCATCATCATCATCATCATCATCATCATCATCATCATCATCATCATCATCATCATCATCATCATCATCATCATCATCATCATCATCATCATCATCATCATCATCATCATCATCATCATCATCATCATCATCATCATCATCATCATCATCATCATCATCATCATCATCATCATCATCATCATCATCATCATCATCATCATCATCATCATCATCATCATCATCATCATCATCATCATCATCATCATCATCATCATCATCATCATCATCATCATCATCATCATCATCATCATCATCATCATCATCATCATCATCATCATCATCATCATCATCATCATCATCATCATCATCATTGTGTTGTATATCTTCTATAAGCATGATTTTTATACATCTTTTCAATAACTACTTAAATAAAAAGCAAACTCTAAAAACCTGACAGCATTTTTTGATACCGTCTCGTCGATATAATGTTAAAACATTAAAACACAAAGTCCGATTGAAAACTTATTCTAAGAATTTTATGCATCCAGTGACACTCGCGCCTTTAAGAATTTAATGGCGTATCATTATCAAAATCGATTCACCCGTTGAATAGTTATAGGACATAGGAACGGACATACATACATACAGGTCAAACACTAACCCTCCTTTTGGGCTTCGCCGCTGTCGGGTAACAAGTTCCTGTTGTCAATTCGTTCATTCATCCATCCATTCATTCATGCATTCATTAATTAATTCTTTCGAAAGAAAACTTCTGGGGCACGTTTTATAAAGCTACAAGTTACAATTTTACAGGTCTAAACTGGCAACACTGCTCAAATGGCTGGTCGTCATTGGTCGAGGTTGTGTCAAATGGAAACTTGTAACCTGTAAATTGTAATTTGTAGCTTTATAAAACAGTGTGATAAACCACGTGACCAACTTGTCATTGCATACATTTCATGTTGATCGAATGGAAAACGCTAAGTGGCACTTGGCTCGCCATATGTATGGGTTTGACATTTGTGACAGCACAGATCGCTACTTTGGGCGTTTCGATATTCCACAGGCGATCGTACGTGAGGGTTGTTGACTAGCAATTTTGTGATAAACCACGTGACCGCTTGTCATCCCATACATTTCAAGCCGATGGAATGGAAAATGGCTAACACCGATTGGTTCTTGGCTGACCCCACAGGCCCCTGTACTCACCAGCCAGAAGTACACGACGAACTCAGCATGTCCAGCTTTAGTTCTATACTGGTACTGCATCACGTACGAGTCTCCCTGGAACAGCTCCCCGAACCGCTTGCCTGGCTCGGAGCCATGGTTGTTGGAGTCGTAGATTTTCACCAGGTCAAGATCTTCAATCCTAGAGTATAAAAAAAATGTAATATCCCTTTTAGCACAGAATGATACGATCGAGTTAAATGTCATTAAAAATAACATATGGATTATACATATGGTTTAAATTACAACTCGACACCTCCACGCGTTCCCGAGATAAAGGTCTGGTCTTGACAGACAGACAGACAGACGGACAGACGGACAAACGGACAGACGGACAGACGGACAACAAAGAGATCCTATAAGAGTTCCGTTTTTAGGGTTCCGTACCTCAAAAGTAAAAAAACGGAACCCTTATATGATCCTCACTTTGTTGTCCGTGTGTCAAGACCCTTTATCTCGGGAACGCGTGGAGGTATCGAGTTGAAATTTAAACCATATGTATAATCCATATGTTATTTTTAATGACATATCTACAGTCCCTTGAAGATGTGAAAAAATCAAACTTCTACATTTACCTACGTAAAAAAAAGATACGGCCGTTTATGTCGCAAAAAACGTGTATTTCGACACTCTCGAGGGAATCAAAATGTATAAGGTATTTCCCATTGACCTAGAACCATGAAATTTGGCAAGTAACACCGTCTTTTACTACAAGTATAGGAAAAAAACTGAAATCTGTAAATTTTTAGTTAAATCACAAAAAACAGGGTCTTTATGCAAGGAACGGAAAGGAATTGAATTGACCGTGTCATGTGCGGAACCCTCGGTGGGCGAGTCCGACTCGCCTTGTCCGGTTTTTATTTTTTCCTTTTGAGGTACGGAACCCTAAAAATGAAAGTTTTGACAGAAATTTATTTAGTTATTTACCTGTACATAATGAATTCTCCCGTCCCGTTATCGGGCATGAAGCCGCGGGCGGACCCGCTCTTGCTGACGATCCGCGCACGCTCAGTAGATTTCTCGTGGTCATTGCTGAAGAACTCTTCGTCTAGGAAAAATAGCCGTTATTATGATTAGTGTAAAACCTGAAAAAGGCTGTTTTTTAAGGCATGGAAAACAAAGGGGTCCATATCGGCTGATATACAAATTTGTAGTACGAAAGTGTTATAAGTGACTAGAGGACGCCCGCGACTTCGTACGCGTAGAATTAGTTTCCCGCTCCTCCCCCCATTTCTTCCCGTTGGGGGTCGATTTTCGGAAAATCCTTTCTTAGTGCTCACTTACATCCTGAAAGGAACCCATGTACCAAATTTCAAGTTTCTAGGCACAGTAGTTTCGGCTGTGCGTTGATATGTCAGTCAGTCAGTTTAGCCTTTTATATATATAGATAATTATCGGAACTCATATCGTATTTTTTTCAGCAACTGTTACTTTTTCAGTATTTTTATAAATCAAACCTAATCTAACCTATTCTTATCTACACGTTGAACATTTCAGAACTTCTGAAAAGTTCACGGTTCCAGCGGTATACAAATTACATTTTCGGAGTTCCATTAATAGGAGTTGCAATTTTATATGAACTTTGGCGCTCCCAAAACAAAGCCTCATGCCACCAGCTTCCTATTTCACCATCTTGACAATGACACGCAGGTGACAATTCGGCAAACATTGCAAAGTTAACACAATGATACATCATTGGGTTTCATGTAAGCTGCTCCATGTAACTTCACTGAATAGTCACCTGTCACCTGTCATTGTCAGGATCAGGATGATACGGAATTGAATACACGTTTTGCGTCCACACGCTCCAGAAGAAGATAACGGGAAAAAAGAAATCGATGATTATTAGGTCGGCGATGGGCAACCACAAATTACAAATTACATTACAGTAGAACACAATTTATATGGCGTGTCGTGAATCTTCGTTCGCGACACGAACCACGATCCGATGATTTCCGAAAGCACGATTAAAACCCACGATCAGATTTGTACAATAGTTATAAGGTGCAAATTAAATTGCATCTATTTTTTCCGTCTCACTCACGGCTGACTGAATGACACGCGGGCGCGCGTCAACATGGGGTCACTAGTAACCAATAATAGCACAGAATACAGACGCGCAACGCGTGGATCATGCTGATTGGTTCCCGCGCTTCGAAAATTCGTCATCTGCGCAGGTACACAATGAGGAACATAAATGAAAACATTTTAATTTTCCGTTAACAAAGTACTCACCACTGGCGGACCTAACGATTCTCGAGTGGGACGCGCCGACGTCCTTCCAGGTGGAGAAGTACTGCTTGAACGCCGCCGGCTCCGTGCCCTGAGGGATCCTGGTCACGTGAACCTGGTGATGGAAGAAGTTAGGAATGTCATGCTCATGTTATAATCATATCTCGGATTGATCATCACAAAAACAGATATGGAAATAGAACGTGATTCAATAGGGTCGTAATACCTAAGATTATATTTACTTATCAAATATTAAAGATGTAAATAATAATCAAGATCTATAACAAGTGTAACGAAAAGCAAGCTTTAAAAAAACCCAACTGCAGTTTGGATAATGTCGTCAAAGTAAGTACTTTTTAGTTTTATTAATAATAAAAAAACGGGACGTTTTCCCGGGATAAAATGTAGCCTATGACACTCTCGCTGCGAAGACGAATCCAATGATACCTCATTTGTCAAAATCGTCCATGCCGTTTTTGTTGTAGCGGGGAACATAGAACTGGACATACATACATACATGACGGTGAAAAACATAACCCTCCTTTTGGGCTCCGCCGCAGTCGGGTAAAAAGAACACCCCCTCTAGCAGGTCCGCTCGCGGCATGGTCCCTATGACACTGGCTGCGTTACCTCTCTGGATAGCTAGCCCAATCCTTTGGGAGAGGTACTTAAGCAATAATTAATTATCTGATCCGTCGTTCGCTTGCCACTGCCTCTGTACACCATAACGGGTATGCATAGGCAGTTTCCCCAGGTCATAAAAAAGGTAATGCGACTGATGTTTAGTATTAAGTAGTATTAGTGAGCAGTGCTCCCCTTTTTGCTTTGGTCCCACCGCAGTTGTTGTCCTTATCTTACTTATCTTACAAATAGGCCCTTTCGGATACACTTCGACCATTTAGGATCTTTTGTGAAATTACCTTACACACTCAGCTGTTCGAATGGGCAGGCACGATGTTTTTCCTTCACCGTAAGAGCATCGGGTAATACACTTAAGTTAGAAAAACTCATTGGTACATGGTGCCCGCGGGGGTTCGAACTCGGTACCTTACGATCACGAGTCGAGCCCTTAAGCCACTAGGCCACCAATGCTCTCTAGTTCTTGTTCTAAAAAGCAAACATTAATAAAAAGTTAAACTCACCCAGGATGGGTAGTTCTTGGCTGCTAAGTACTGCTGAGCCTTGGTCATGGCTTCGGTCTTCTCCTGTCAAATAAATATACAATAACTATGAAATATATAAAAACCCGCGATATAATAACGAGCCCTTTCAGAGCTGATATCTCTTAAATGGCCCAACCAATTTCCATGAAACCTAGCTAAGAACCACCACGATTAGGTAAACTAGCTTCGTTTTAAAAAAAACGGCGTCCATATCGGTCAATTTCTTTGGAAGCTACGATGCCACAGACAAATATACAGATACACACGTTAAAATTATAACTCCCGTCTTTTTGCATCGGGGGTTAAAAATATATTAAAAACATCACTTACCCTATCTGTAGACTGCTTTCCGACCCAGACGTAAATGCTTCCACTGACGGTGTCCAAAATGTAGCATTCCTGACAAAACATACACAATATTGCTAATTCGATACTATCCAAAATATGTAGACCTAATCTTATATATACTCAAATAAACGGTTGACATTGTCTTCAAAAGATTTAGAAAGTCCATCCGTTATTTTCGCTCGGCAGTGTACAGTCAGCCTTATAAGAAGAAGCACACTTTTGTACGTTGTCGCTTTAGTGCAGCAGTTCAAACATGACGTTAAAGTGACAGAACACTAATGTGTGCAGCTTCTTATAAGGCCGACCGTACTATAGCTGCGTACTGAGGCCCTTGCCAAGATGCACTACGCTAACTAGCGTTTCTATTCGTTTCGTTTTTAAACCAATCGCGTCACTAGTAGACGGCGTGATACGAAAAGTCACGTGATCTAGCAGTGACGCGATTGGTTTAAACACGAAACGAATAGAAACGCTAGTTAACGTACTGCATCTTGGCAAGGGCCTCAGGGCGTACAATTTAATTGGAGCCGGGGTAGTCGAACTTCACCCCCGCACCTCATGCCTTCCCCAGCTCTTTAGTTAAGTTACGTTACGTTACGTCTATGGTACACACGAAGAGACTTGGGTATCAATGCACATCATAAACCGCTATAGCTAGAAAACATGACATTTGAAAATAGCTATTTGTGACAGTAGGATCAACTAACGAAGGATTTTTCAAAATTCAACCCCTAAGGGGTACGAGTAAAACGACAATATCATAGGTTTGCTCGCGGTTTCATTCGCGTAGAATAAGGTTCTAGCTAGTTGGTAATATTTACTGAACTACCTGATAAATAGCCTTGAGCAGTCATGAAACATTACAAATGGTTGGTACAATGTCAAGTAGAAAGATACACCTATCTAGATGAAATTCTAAATTTTAACAAATAGCTTAGTACTTGAAACATGTGTGTGACCATGGCGTCACCATACCCTCTGAGTATGAAAAGCAAGCGATTACTAATTTCGTGGATCTTAAGTAGGGTCTTGGTGGCATAATTGGTAATGCGCCTGCATCGGCCCGGAGAGCCAGAGGAGAAGTAGGTTCGAATCCTGCCTAAGGCCGACGAATTTTTTTCGCTTTAATATAGTTTATAATTTCGTAAACAGACGTTTCTGTTCAATTTAAAAAAATATACAGTGTGTAAATGGTATACGGGCGTTTATTAATAATGGACATAGATTAAGACTCTACTAATCATAAACAGGAATAATTGTTTTGATTACGCTAACGTATACACCGTTATTAATTTTTGAACATACTATCGCCCCGCAATGTACATCCAAGTCCATCTGTCAGGTAAGTAATTTTAAAGTGCACCGTGCATGAAAGATATATTATACATTGCGTGTTAAATTATTTTGTATGGATAACTTTTTTTTATTTAATTTTAACAAAAGCTGCTTAAATGTGCTCATTAGGGGCTATACTAACCACAGTTAAAAGGAACGCCCGAATACCATTTACACACTGTATAGCTTAGTGTGCTCAAAATATGCTTTGTCGTTATCTGTCATTGTGACATTTATAATTGCTAGAAATGGACACAGCATACTTTAATATATTAATAGTGCATTTATAAATAGGGCAGTTAGTGTACGATGATGGGTCATGATAATCAATAGTGATAAACAAGTCCTTAATAAAATTGAAAGTTACAAAGTTAATATTGATAATGACAATAAAGAAGAAAAAGAAAAAGACATTAATGGTAAAGACAAAATAAAAGAAAAGCAAGAAACAAATGACGGTGATGCTGATGACGAAGAAATGGAGGAAGTTGATGACATACCGCAGGTTTAAGTTGCTCCTGCTTGAACGGCTTGGGCAACGCGGTGATCTTGAGAGTACCGGTGCTGTCAGAGATCTCAGAGAGGATGATGGTCTGTTCTTCACTCCTTTCAAAGGCCTGTAAAATATAAAAGGTTTTTGTAACAACATAATGTAGTCACGTCAATCTATCTTCTATTATTCCATACTACGTTTTGATTTTCAAAAGAATTTCGTCATAATGACTCATGATTTATCATACTAACATCATTAAAAATCGATGGCAGTCGGTGGTTCTACGTTAACCTTTCTGCAAGAGTATCTTACGGTGGTCCTTTTTAGCACTGATGGTCTTGTTCAAAGCGCTAATAGATAAACTTCATATTACCGACATGTAATAGAGTTCCGATGTTGCCAGTTTAAATTTAAACTAGGTGGATCGGAGATCCTGTAACCTGATGATGGAGTAGGAAGTTGGCTACAGTATTTCTGCTGTAGGTACGTAACGTAGAGCTACCGAGTGTGGACTCTTCAGTGTGGCTTCCATAAGCAGATGATAATTTGAATCAAACCATCACCATTAGAAGCCTACATTGGAAACATCGTCGCTCCCACCTAGTCTGAGGGCGTTATAATTTGCGTTTTCCGATTCTCGGTCTCCATCAAGAACACGATAACTCCAAAGATTATTAATTTTGTGGTTTCAATATGGCCAGCGCTTTGGCACTTCAACTGGTAATCGAAGAACTACGTTGATGACTTCGGTTTCCTGTCAGATTACTTCTTAACAAAGTGTTTAACAGTAAGCATGAGTAACACTGACCTGGTCGTCACCACCAGCTGTTTCTTCCGGAACTGTGTCCTTGGTACCAGAGCCAAGAGCCGTGAAGAATTTCTGAACGTCAGTTTCAGTGGAGTATTGATCTGAAGGAAAAAGTCATCAATGTGTATCATAGGTATTTTATAGGAGGAATTATGTTCAGACAGGGTTTTGATATTATAAATCCTAAATAATTAATGAAAAAGAAAAAAAAAACAAGTGAAGAAAATAACCCAGGGTAAATAGAAAAGGTAAATGAGCACACAGAACTCCCAAAGATAAGGGAGCTCTCACGACCACGGTCAAACTCAAGACCTGGGAATTAAGATGGTATTGCTCTATGTTAGTCATTTAACGAACTGTATTCAGACCCAACTGGACTGGCCACTTATTGAGAGAAAACCAGGCAAAGTGGAGCAAAGTGGTGATATATTGGTATCCTAGAGATGGAAAAAGAACCCGGGGTAGACCACGAAAAAGATGGGAAGATGAGTTGAAGCTCACAGCCGGTCCCAACTGGAGACGGGTTGCTAAAGACAGAAATCAATGGAAAATGTTAGAGGAGGCCTTTGCCAAGAAGCACACTGAGCTAAGAGAGATACTTTAAAAACAAATGCACTACAAATTAAGCTCAGGAAGAGAGGCTCATTGATTGATTGATTGATTCAGACCCAAACAATACAAATATTGCCGTTTGGCGAAAACGAATAAAATGGTAGCAGCAATCCAAAAGGACCCTGTACAAGATCCAAAAACCAATAAATACACATACATACATACATACATACAAACCTTCACGCCTGTCTCCCAATTGTGTGCACCCGTATAAACATACAACTTTCGCTTCCTCTCTATTCATACCTCTTCATGCACTTACGTCGGTTTCGGCTGCTTTTTATTTGGCCCTTATTGAGTACATCTTGAATCTAATAATTGTATTGACATCTCCACTCATTCTCGCTTGTCATACCTCTTTCGTAACACTTCTTTCATCCATCCTTTCTAAATGACCAAACCATCTTAGCATACCCTTTACCAATATTCGTGCTTTAAATCCAAAACTGGATAACATTCTCGGAACAACTCAAAAGAGACCAAAGACAGAAAATACTGTTGTATTTTGTATTTTTAATATTTTTAATAAGGTGTTTTATGCACTTGCGAAGGCTTTACTCCGTCACAACTTCCATTCCTATCAATCATGTGCACTAATGCTATTTCCATCCTTATCGACGGCCGTCGCATTCACATTTTTATGTCACATCACTCTTCGTTAAACCGCCATATTGTGATCTAACATAACTCGTGTCGTGGTTGTGACAATTAAATAACACCTTTATTCTTCCTTCTCTGATCGACCTTATTTATTTCCACTCGAACTACAAGCCGATGCAAGTGATTTGTTAGTCTTTTGTGTTAAGCGTTCTTCTATTTTTATAATAACCACTTTAAAACCCAATACAGTCCACTATTCTAAAACCTCTTGCCTAGGTTTCCAAATATATTGAAGGTTACTTCTCTCCTTATTCAAAGATGGAGTAAAACGCCCTTCAAATACGTACCAAGAATCTCTACCCGGCCTCTGCCATTATGGTCCTGATCCCTGATCTGGTTAGCTACAGAGATGGCCTTCAGCTTCTCCACATTCTTAGCCTTGGCTCCGACGTAGACGTAGATGTCGTGGTCTTTGTCCAGGATAAAGCAGTCTCCCTTGTTCATGGATGAGATCAGAGGATCCACCTGAAACATATTGTTTTTATGATATGGGGAATGCTCTTAGAAAGTTTATCGTTATCTAGTACCTATGTCTCTTTTGCATAAACAGAAAATATCACACTACAAGAAAGAAACAGAAACATACTCGTAACACACACAGGGAATCCTAGCGCAGGACCCAAAACCATTGTGATGCCTTAAGACCCGCCATACACGGACTGCTTTAAGCAGTCGGGAACCGACTGCACTTCGTTACTATTGGTCGATTTGCAGTTTCAATGCTCTAGAAAGTGCAAACCGACCAATAGAAACGAAGTGCTTAAAGCAGTCTGTGTATGGCGGGTCCAAGTTAAGTTTTTCTGAATAAACATTTTTCATTTGTTTTTTTCGTAATCATAATAATAAAAGGTATGGACAAAGGTGAACTTATCCCTATAACCAATCTGTTCCAGTTAACCTTTGAGTGATTGAAAGACAGATATAAACAACGGATTGCTAAACGTACAACGATTAAAGATACAGAAGACATAACTAAAAATAGCAAATAAATACGTAGAAATATACCCCCTAAACAAGCCTAGAGCTTAGTTTGGGACTAGGTTAATTTGTCAAATTGTCTCCTAATGAGCACATGATAGACCAAGCCTTGAACCGACAAGAAACTTCTCAAAATAAAACTTTATTATGAGAAAATCGCAGTATTTTCTTAGATTTTGGATGGAGAGAGAAGTAGTCAATGCTCTTAAATATTTCTGAAAACATTCTCAATATTTTTTGAGAAGATTTCCAAGCTTCTAGGAATGGTCCGAAGTTGCACATTGCTAGATAGATCTTTACAATATTCCATTCCTAAATTCAGGTTTAACAATGTCAAGCGCGTGGTCACGAACGTTAATTAGTGACACGTTTAAAAAAAAAGTTTGACATATGAATCATCAAAATCTGCCCACGCCTTTAGTTTCTAGAGCGCCACAAAGGAACAAACATACATACATATATAGACTGATAAACACATTACGCTCCTTTGCGTCGCGCAGTCAGGTAAAAAGTAGTTCTTGGTGATGGTGATGAAAGATTTGTCAAGGTCGTAGCAGGTGGAAAGAAGTGGTCTCTGCCTACTCCTCTAGGAAACAGAGGGCCCTGCCAAGATGCACTACGCTAACTAGCGTTTCTATTCGTTTCGTCTTTAAACCAATCGCGTCACTGGTAGATGACGTGATACGAAAAGTCACGTGATCTACCAGTGACGCGAAACGAATAGAAACGTTAGCGTAGTGCATCTTGGCAGAGCCTTCAGGCGTGATTTAATGTATTTTATGTATGTATGGTGATGATGATACAACTGACCTGTCGGACGCGGACGTTCCTCTTGCCCTTGATCTGGAACAGCCGTTTTTCTGCGCCTGCGTTGGTCGTAACGTGGCTGAAGCCGGACGCGTGTCCGCCGTCCAAGTACCTGATAGCTGGAAGTCAAACGATATGTTTGTTTAGCCTAGGGTAGGTCTCGGGTTTGATATCCGAAAAGGGCAAATATTTTAGAGATGAGCGCGATTTTGTTTTTTAGCCTTGGATATTGTCTACGTTTTTCTCTGTTTAATGTTTATGGTTGCCTGGTACCCACAAGCCTAGAGTTTATAGGTAGTTTGAGACTAGGTACAGGTCGACACACGTAAAAAGAGCTCCAAGCGGCTAGTGGAGGGGATATGTTTGCGCATGTTGTCTACTGACAAACCAATAGCGTGTATTTTATAGATGGCCATGCCGAAACGTGAAAAAAAAAGTGTCATGCTATGCTATCAATGGCATTATGGCGGTCTGTTGCCCGCGCATTATAGAGGAATAATTTTAAACGTTGATTTTCTGTAATTGGGAAAAAACATGCAGCAATACCAGTCGTAAAATGATTTTAATATGAACCTATAGATCTTAATAAATACGTCGTTTAACGTGTAGCCGAATATAGATATATGAAAAGCTTTTATTCCAATAATGACGTAGCTCAATTATCTTAGACTCCGTGGCCGTGGCCAATCGTAACTATTAAAAAAAAATACTTTCCACCCTAGAGATAAAAACGCAATTTTCCACCCGGCTATCTACCCATTGAAATTAAACTTTCCGAACAGGAGAGATGAAAACGATCTTACAACCCACCTGGTGGTTACTGGATAATTAGGGCAATTAGAGCAATGCAGGCAATACAGCTCGTTGTCTGAACCATCGATGCCTAATTAACCAGGATAGAACAATAGTAGCTAATTAACAGTCGGAACGAAAATAGATTGCGTTTTCGTAAACAAGAATTTAGCAAAGTCTAGCAACTAGCCCTGGCTTCGCTTCGATTCATGTGACTTTTCTGTAATGTCCATGCATAAACCAGAATTTATTGTACATAAAAACCTTCCGTGAAAAAATATCTAGCTGATTGTGAAAACCGCATTGAAATCCGTTGCGTAGTTTAGGAGGAGTTAGTGGATAGGCAGACAGACGCGGAAAGCGAGGTTTTATACTATGTAATAATGTACGGAAAGATAGGTAAAAGTATAGCACCACACGCGAATGTATGAAAAAAATGTCGGTAGATTTAGTGAACCATAATTTCTTTTTTTGAGTACAAGTTCATTAAGCGAAAACTTTTTCTCAAAAGTTCAATTCTATGGTATATCTATATGGATGCATGCTTTAGTAAAAAAAAATGTTGACTCCACTATTACAAATGGCTCGAAAGGTGTATTAAATATAAATTTAATCTCTCTAAATCCATTGTTTAAGATACTCGTAACTAAGGGGTTGGAAAAAATCTCATAAAATGTATGTACTATATTATTAATATTTTTAAGACAAAGTGGTTAGCAATCCCCTAATTTCCAAGCCTCTACAATAATGAACTATTTCATGGCCTTATTCTACCTCTAAGTGTAAGTAGGTAGTTCTGACTGAGAAATTTCATATTATTTGTCTGCACCGGCTAGAGACACCGCGAAAATGATTAAATAGGTATGAATATCTGTGAAGATCTTAGCAGGTGGAAAGAAGTGGTCTCTGCCTACCCCTCTGGAAAACAGGCGTGATTTAATGTATGTACCTATGTATATCTGTGAATATCCCGGCGAATCTTTCTGGAACGAGTCCAGATCGTCTCACGACCTCCTCTAGGGCTTTCCTATGAGTATCCAAGCACATTGTTGATCTCGGCTTAAGACCACACCGGCAGTCTTAACTGGAGCTGGGCGGGACATGTCATGACTTAACGATAGCCTAAAACGGCTACAGATTCTATCCTAATTTTGACAGCTTACCAGGCTGGAAGTATCCCACGAACTGAGGGCTCTCGTGTCCCAGGGTCTCGCGGTGCTGGACAGCAGCGCCTCCAAACTTGTCGTCCAACCCCACTGTCAAGATGGCGGCCGCACCAGCCTCGTCCTGAGTTGATGCGCTGCCGATCCAGTAGTGGATGTCCCAGGATAGGTTGTTTTTTCGGTCTGCTGACGTCTGAAAGTATACTACGTATATATTTCGGTGAAAGCATTTAGGACCGTATTATCAAACTGATCTGGGCCGAGATACTAGGCGGTAAAAAGCATTGCCGTCTTTTTGACCTTTTTCATATCTCATTCATTTTTAATTTAGAAAGCTTTAAAAAGCCCGACTGTTGCTAACCAACTTTAAATCGTTATAAATCTTAAATGATCATTCAAAATGAAAAATTATGAAAGAAACCTAAAGATGTCTTTTAAATACCTATTCAATGATTAGGTACCCCACTTGTCATACCTCGTCAACGTTATTTTTTCTCATTTGCAATATGGCGTCTGGTTGCCGCCATATTGTTTTTTTATTACTATCATATCTTTAGTGACAATCACAAGATTAAGACAAATCGATTGACATTAGAATCATCGAGATCGGTCCACGGTTTAGTTTCAAGAGTGACACAAAGGAACAAACATATATTAGTAGGCTGATAAACACATTACTTCGGCGCTACGTTTGCACTGCGGTTTAGGCGCAAGACCAAAGCTATATAGCAATACTATGGCTACGAAAATACACCTTACTACAGGACGCCCGCGACTTCGTACGCGTAGAATTAGTTTCCCGCTACTCCCCCCATTTCGTCCCGTTGGGGGTCGATTTTCGGAAAATCCCTTCTTAGTGCTCACTTACATCATGAAAGGAACCCCTGTACCAAATTTCAAGTTTCTAGGTACAGTAGTTTCGGCTGTGCGTTGATATGTAAGTCAGTCAGGTTTGCCTTTTATATAGATAGATTAATTACCTTAAGAACGATGTAAGAGTCACCCTTGTAGAATTTCCCGACGTCACTTTGGGGGACTGCCACTGGGTTAAAATCCTGAAAGAAAAAAACATTCAAATTAAGGAAATAAAACAGAAACACACAGTTTTTTTTTATAAGAGGTTACTACATTTTGCCCGCGACTCCGTCCGAGTCGAAGACGTTTATCGCGGCTCCTATAAGGGTGGAAAAAACGAACATCACATGGACGGCAGCTACTTTAAATATTGGAAATAACAAATTCTACGCAGGGAACCTACTTTTTTTTTGAATAAATCCTTTATTTATGGTTTTTTAATTTTATTCTGCCTCGAACTGCGGTGGAATATGACAAAACAATAGAGTCGTGTTTTATGATACAGATCGAAAGGGTTATTGATAGTGATAATTTATATTTATTACCTAACACCTTTACACTAAATCATCTAACCTTTCTCATTTATAATAATAGTAAGAAGTAAGATTAAATGTCAGTACTTAAACCAAGAACGGTTCGGAACTCATCGCGTTCAACTCCGACTCGCTTTGAGCCAGTTTTCTTCAACCGTGACGAATTTTGCCTAGTTCTACGGGCCTAAGTATTCTCTGAAGGCCGATCTTTATCATGCCATTGATGTAATCACATTGCAAACAATGACTCATGCTACCCATTCAGCATTATCACAGGACAGTGAAGTGTTTGTGACACTAAGCAAACACTTTGTAGTAACTTTTTAACGTGCTACAATTCAGCCTTTACATTTGGCGAAATTCAGTGTGCTGAATGAAAAAGGCTCTAAAAAAATACAAGTGTAAAGGCAGTTAGCATGTTAGTCAAGAGGACGCGATTATCCCCTCCACCTCCACCCCACCCCACTCCTCCGCCTGTCTAAATTTAGCACACTGAATTTAGCCAAATGTAAAGCGGGCTTAATATCTAACTAATCAGGGGGAAATCAGGGGACTATGTCGCAAAAATGTACCAAGTCCCAAACGGGTAATTCCACGATAATGTAACGAAAGTTACCATTTCAATGCGTGTTTTTTTAACTTTTAATGCTAATATTTTTCCAGATATAAATTTAAACAAGTATCTAGACATAAATGAATTCTTTTATTATTAAATATAACTAAAAAAACAAGCAGAATGCTAGAAATTGGTAACTTACGTTACTCTCTGCTATGGAATTGCCCAAACTAAGTTCTATGCTTGTAATATAGGTACTAGATAACGTTAAACATACTTCTATAGAGAAAAACATACTTAAATACGTAGAAAACATCGTGTGCGTGTGGATTGAGTGAGCACCCTTCCAAAAAAATAAAAAAAATGCTGTTCATTTAGTAAAAGTTCTAAAACAATTGTAAAACTAATCCCTGTATTTGTAAAACCTTAATTTAAAAAAAAAAAAGCTTTAACATGTGCTCACTCAGTTCTCACAATCTACCAACGAAATCAGTGAATGTATTCATTAAACATATAATATTTATATACTAATATTTAGTAAAACCTATGCTAACTTACCTTTATAATTTGTAGATCTCCTAGTAACGTATTTAAGGTTTTACAAATAATTTCTTATGCTCACTCAATCCACACGCTTTCGAAATCCCGATTTCTGATGAAAAAACTAAAGATTTAAACTGCTATATATGTGTACAGTTTAGTAAAATTAATATGGGACTTTGTAAAATACAAAACGAACCACTAACCTGGCAGGTTTTTGGATAATAAATTTTTGTAAGTGCTCACTCAGTCCACATATTATAAGTAAGTTAAAAATGTAAATATCTTTAGATTTGTAGTATCACAGAAACTATAAATTAGTTCAACTTTTAGTAAAATATTTTACTAAATATCCACCATCTAATATTTTATATTCGTTGTCTGTTTATAAAGGTATTCAATTGTGATTATTCTAATGTAAATATATCAATTAGGTTGACCACACTTCTATATTATGGTCATATCCTAAATAAATAAATTTCTTCTTTTAAGGCTAAGGAAATTAACCGATACAGCCACATACACATTAATTAAATTGATATATTTTTATGAGATTTATCTTAATTTAATTGCGAGTATTGCGACAAGTGTACCTTATAATATTATAATATATAATAAAACAGTTTATCGAAATGCCAACAAAAATAGAATGAAAAATGTAGAACTATAATGTCGCATGTAACGTTACTTACATTTATGAACATTTTCTTTTGGAATACTTTACTAGCTCAGTTTTTACAAAAATATGTACTAACCTATCGTGCTCATCAAACATATTAAAAAGAAACGTCTTCTTGCCCTTAAACATCGATATTATTAATATTTTTGATATTAGTATGTTAGAAGAATCTATTTCTATAGCGGAAGGTGGATTAAAATGTGCGTCATGTGAAGGAATAGCAACCAGTAATTATGTAATATCAAATTTGATCTCTTTTGATTTAAATGGCACCAATGCAGTAGCACTAAATAAAGTGCCTCGTACTTTATATATAAATAATAAAATATATAAAATCATCGGCGCAGTTGAATTTGTAGCACCTTTACATTCAACTGGTATAGGTCATTACAAAGCTCATCATTTAGTAGACGACACATTTTTTTGCTACGACGATAATTGTACTAAAATTACAGAAAGTACTAACCAAGACATTCTGTTACACCTTTTAAGCTATGTTTTAATTGACACTTAACAGTGCAGTTATTTTGATACATAACTTTACTTACCCGTTAATAATATTTTTGTAAATTTCTTTAACCTCCTATTTGCTTTGCCGTAGTCGAGTATAAATTAATATTATTCTATTGCTTACTTACTTCAATAAAGAAGACTGATTAAGTAAACAAATTTGTTTTCTTTTAAAATGTCCTGTTTTTTGGATATGACCATAATATAGAAGTGTGGTCACCCTAATTAATATATTTACATTACAATAATTACAATTGAATATCTTTATAAACAGACAACGAATATAAAATATTAGATGGTGGATATTTAGTAAAATATTTTACTAAAAGTTGAACTAATTTATAGTTTCTGTGATACTACAAATCTAAAGATATATACATTTTTAACTTACTTATAATATGTGGACTGAGTGAGCACTTACAAAAATTTATTATCCAAAAACCTGCCACGTTTGTGGTTCGTTTTGTATTTTACAAAATCCCATATTAATTTTACTAAACTGTACACATATATAGCAGTTTAAATCTTTAGTTTTTTCATCAGAAATCGGGATTTCGAAAGCGTGTGGATTGAGTGAGCATAAGAAATTATTTGTAAAACCTTAAATACGTTACTAGGAGATCTACAAATTATAAAGGTAAGTTAGCATAGGTTTTACTAAATATTAGTATATAAATATTATATGTTAAATGAATACATTCACTGATTTCGTCGGTAGATTGTGAGAACTGAGTGAGCACATGTTAAAGCTTTTTTAATAAAAAATTAAGGTTTTACAAATACAGGGATTAGTTTTACAATTGTTTTAGAACTTTTACTAAATGAACAGCATTTTTTTTATTTTTTTGGAAGGGTGCTCACTCAATCCACACGCACACGAAAACATCCAAGACTCAGGAACAAATACTCACGCTCATCACACAAATATCTGCACTTACCGGGATTTGAAGCCAGGACCGCTTGCTTCGTAGGCAGGGTTACTACCAACTAGGCTGACCAGTTTAAACTATTTTCTGATTTGCCCAAAGGTTCTTTTACATATGGGAGCATGACATGGCCAAACAATTCAGTTTAGGGTGAGAGAACGAGACAGCCGTGTAACTGCTATAGCTCTGCCCTTCACTCATCGTAAACTGAATTGCTTAGCCATATTTATCAAAGGTAACCCCCAAGTATTTCTTAAAAGGCTCGACCAATTTTCATGAAACCTAGCTAAGAAGCACACCAGTTAAAATAACTAAATCTGTTCTATCCGTTTGAGCTACAATAACACAAACATACACATTATAACACCCCTCTTTAAGCTGCGACCATACCGGTGCTTAAAATACGACGACGGTACGGAATCGCAGTGACGCGTTGTATCAGCACCGTTTTTGACGCAAGTTCCACACATCAATGCTTAAAAAACGGTGACGGTACGGAATCGCAGTGACGCGTCGTATCCGTACCGTTTTTGATGCATGCCCTCCACACCAATGCTTAACGGTGCGTATATTACGGTACGTCAAAAACGGCGCCATGTTGTTACTATGACCCCGTCGTTTGTTTAAGCAACGACACCGTTTTTTAAGCAGCGGTGTGGGGAGCGTGCGTCAAAAACGGTGCTGATACGACGCGTCACTGCGATTCCGTACCGTCACCGAATTTTAAGCACCGGTGTGGGCGTAACTTAAATCTGTTCTATCCGTTTGAGCTACAATACCACAAACATACACATTATAACACCCCTCTTTTATCCGTCGGGGGTCAAACAAACTTACCTCGATCCTCCACACCTCCACGCCGGCCCTCTTGCCTGCGTTGGCAAAAGCTGGATGCACCATTGCTTTGTGTCTGGCGTCCTGTAACAAGAAAAAAAAAACATAAAAATAAAACCGGTAAAGTGCAAGTCGGACTCGCGCACCGGGGTTCCGTATTGAAGATAATATGCTTATTTTGCAAAAGAAAATACTTATTTTGTTATGAGCTTTTCTAGGCAATAAGGTCCATTTTGACTAGCCTAATTTTTAATACAGATTTTCTTAGTTTTTTGTTATTTCTCAAAAACTGTAAATAATGAACACTTCATTTTATTTTTCCCATAAAATATAAGTAATTATCAGGATTTTTTTCAGATTTTTTAATTAATAAACTTTGAATGGTCATGGTCGTGCATCTTAAGTAGGGTCTTGGTAGCATAATTGGTAATGCACCTGCATCGGCCCGGAGAGCCAGAGGAGATGCAGGTTCGAATCCTGAGGGCCTATTGTCTAACGTACCTACTCGCAATCACGATCATTTTCATTTTGAAAATCGAAGAATTGTCTGCATACAAAATGAAAACAATTGCTCCACTTTGAAGCGGGTTGCGATTGCGAGTGCGTTAGACAATAAGCCCTCTGATATACCTTTGATTTATGAACTACTGCTTGTACTGTGCCTGTCTTTGACCGAGTCTTCCGTCTCACTGTCATGATAGATAGCATCTATGAGTATTATATACATTAGCATAATTAGGGCTTGTGAGTCATTTGGGTCTATTAACGCTTGTTTTCGTATTAATGAATTTTACTAATTACTTAGTTTATTACGGTCTTGTTTATTTACATTAATGATCTATGATAACGCTGACCTAAAATTATTGTTGTTTTTACGGTTCCTATTAATATGCCTCTCCGACCTTCCGTCCGACGCGACCGCCCTAACTTTAAACAGCTGTATTTTTTAACCGTTATAGATAGCGGTTTATTTTCAGTATAATTATATGTTATTACGTTGGATTTAGTAACAAAGAAATAAAAAATATAGGGAAACAATAAAGAAACGTTTATTATTTCCCATACAAGAAACGATTTTTTTCAACATTTACTTTTGTTTTTTTAAGTGCATAACCCATTATTGCACTTAGTTCCACTGTAAATATTCCATTACATCATTCCGTTGTATTATGAACCTTACGACATCGCGATTTACTAATCTACACTCGGGAGCAATGAAAACGGGTCACTTTTTACGGTCATTTAATACAAAGTGACCCGTTTTCATTGCCTCTGACTATATATGGCTCTCTCTATCTCCCCATGGCCGCCATGACATCACCATGCCATTATTAAAGGGCGCGGCGACCTTCCAATTCCCCATCGATCCCATTAAGTAATGTCTAGACGTTGGCAACCTTGTCTGGTCTGTAATAAAATATTTACTCTTTTCTACTCGCGTAGTACTATAAAACGCTAATATTGATAGCGTAACCAACGGTATTATAAAGCAATCCATGGTGTAACCTTACTGTAATAATAACAGTTCTGTAATGGGCGTTGATATGGTAATAACTAATAACAGTTCTATAATAATCATTATAGCATTGATATTGCCATGGTTACGCTCACATTTCACCTAATTTTTATCATAATAGTTGCTATTGACAGAACTGTTTTAAAAACAATTAGAATGAGTAACAAAATGATGGATAATAGACAAAATATCAGAAATTGTGTTAGTTTAGTAGTAACATTAACGAATTAAATACTTGGCGCCATTCACAATACACGTTTGAGGTGAATAAAATTATAAACAAAAAAGCCAAATAGCTTAAAGTAGACGTTGGCGAAAAAGTTATGTAGGTATCCAACGGTAGGTACATAATGAGGTCTTATGTGACAGTTGTATAAATAACTACAATATTTTAAATGTGCAATAGATCGACCTGCGTGGAAGTTTCGCTATTTTCTCAGGAATTATAACAAAAAACCGCCTTCAAAAACGCAAAAAATAACTTCTACTACTAGGTACTTAGTAGTAGGTACCTATCCTATTAGGTTAGTCCAACTGAAGTCGGCTTTTTGTTGAAAATATTGTGGTCGCCGACTTCAGTTAGACTAACCTAATAGGATAGGTACCTACTACTAAGTACCTAGTAGTAGAAGTTATTTTTTGCGTTTTTGAAGGCGGTTTTTTGTTTTTTAAAACATTTATTTTATTTTACACTTTTTAGTGATCATAATAAGCTTATGTAGTCCCACTTCTTAGTTGATATATGAAACTTTAAGACATTTCAAGCTCGCCGCAAGCAACGCCGTGGGAAAATCATAGTCATTTTAAAACAATTAAATGTGCTTCGTTGTAGTCGCTCAACTATCTTAATCGAGATATCTTATCGCCACCCTTGAAATCGGTACCGTTGAGGAGTTCCGGTGGCCATCTGTGGTCTTCATCATCAGTTCCGCTTCACCAAGTGACACTTTCTGAATGCAAATGCTACACTTGTTACTAAAAATACTAAAATCGCGATATGTTTGCATACAATATTTGAGGAGTTCCCTCAATTCCTCACTGATCCCTTCATCAGATTCAGATTTGCTGACAATGGGACCACCTCGGAAGTATACTCTATTAAACCAAAAAAGAATTTTTAAAATCGGTCCACAATTGACGGAGTAATCGGTGAACATACATAAAAAAAAAAAAAAAAAAAAAAAATACATACAGTGGAACGTATAACCTCCTCCTTTTTTGAAGTCGGTTAAAAAAGTACTCTGTCTCGTCCCCCAGGTTTCAAGCTAATTCCATACCAAATTTCGTTAAAATCGGTTCATCACTTTATAATATTTGTTTGAATTTCATTTAACGATGCGTTAAAATATTAGTTTTAGCTGAAAATAGTAAGTCGTGACGTCACACCTGGCTATATCACTATAGAAAATACCCTTCAGACCCATTTAAAAATCGTTAAAAGTACTATAATAAGAGCCGACTAGTTTTTTTTACGATGTTTTTATAACGTGACGAAAAGATGTATCGACCGTGACGTGTATACACAAAAAATAAAAACGGACAAACAAGAAAAAATAGAAATTTGTGTTCTTTCACTATTTATACTGTTTGTCGAATCTTGTTTTATGTTATTTTAAAAATAAATTTAAGTGTCATAGGATTTTTTTGTTGTTGAGAAAAACTAGATTCACAAACAAATGAATCAAAATTCGTTGGGCTAAAAGTAGTTTTCGTTCTAATTGAATGTCAATCTTTACATAGTATAAAACAAAGACGTTTCTCGCCGTGTGTCCGTCTGTATGTATGCTTAGATCTTTCAATCTCCGCAACAGATTTTGTGGTTTTTATCAATAGACTAGAGGACGCCCGCGACTTCGTACGCGTAGAAATAGTTTCCCGCTACTCCCCCCCTATTTCACCCCCTTAGGGGTTAAATTTCTAAAAATCCTTTCTTAGTGCTCACTTACATCATGACCTATATATATATATATATATATCTTCACAGACAACAGTGCACGCCGCGGCGGCTTCTTTGTCATGCATGCAAACTATTTGAGGATGGACTGCAATTGTGCAAAATGTGGTTACAGAATTTTCAACAAATTTTTGGAGTTGTTGGTAATTATGTAGGGGAAGTAATTAAATGGTCAGCCGTTATTAAAATTGATCAGCAAAAAAAATCAGCAATTAATTCATTTGGGCAGCATAAAAAGATTTGGGTGGCAATAAATAAAAATCGGGCTACAACTCTTTGTTCAGCAAACAATTTATAAACGGGTAACATTTTAAACAATTTCGATCAGCTTTTTTTGTCATTTGTCTGCCTAATAAACAGTCGAGCTGCAAAATAATTATTTGGGCAGCAAGATTTTACAATTGGTCAGCAGAGAAAACATGTCTGTAAGCAGTTTAATTAAGAGGTATGCATATTCAAATAATGGTCATCTATAATATAGAAGTGGATTGCGTTTAGTTTGAAAAGTCAGCAGTGTTTACAAGTTAAGTTTTGTCACACAATTTTCTATCACAATCACACCCTAGATTAACCAAAATTTGTATCATAAATATGAGGTAGGTTAGGTTAGGTTCGTTTTTATATCAGGCCCGGAGGGCCAGAACAACCCAGAAATAGGAGATCCGCGTGAGCGGAGCTCCGTCGACTCTGTTAAATTTGTAAATTTGATGGCGGGTTTGGGATGTGTGTGTTGCCGGCACGGCAGTAAATTTGTTAATTACACGTTTGTGTACACAACTGTACCCAAAAGTGTATCTATTAGGAAACACTGCATTGGTATTTAAATAAATGTTTTAAAAAACAAAAAAACCGCCTTCAAAAACGCAAAAAATAACTTCTACTACTAGGTACTTAGCAGTAGGTACCTATCCTATTAGGTTAGTCCAACTGAAGTCGGCTTTTTGTTGAAAATATTGTGGTCGCCGACTTCAGTTAGACTAACCTAATAGGATAGGTACCTACTACTAAGTACCTAGTAGTAGAAGTTATTTTTTGCGTTTTTGAAGGCGGTTTTTTTGTTTTTTAAAACATTTATTTTATTTTACACTTTTTAGTGATCATAATAAGCTTATGTAGTCCCACTTCTTAGTTGATATATGAAACTTTAAGACATTTCAAGCTCGCCGCAAGCAACGCCGCGGGAAAATCATAGTCATTTTAAAACAATTAAATGTGCTTCGTTGTAGTCGCTCAACTATCTTAATCGAGATATCTTATCGCCACCCTTGAAATCGGTACCGTTGAGGAGTTCCGGTGGCCATCTGTGGTCTTCATCATCAGTTCCGCTTCATCAAGTGACACTTTCTGAATGCAAATGCTACACTTGTTACTAAAAATACTAAAATCGCTATATGTTTGCATACAATATTTGAGGAGTTCCCTCAATTCCTCACTGATCCCTTCATCAGATTCAGATTTGCTGACAATGGGACCACCTCGGAAGTATACTCTATCAAACCAAAAAAGAATTTTTAAAATCGGTCCACAATTGACGGAGTAATCGGTGAACATACATAAAAAAAAAAAAAAAAAAAAAAAATACATACAGTGGAACGTATAACCTCCTCCTTTTTTGAAGTCGGTTAAAAAGGGGATCTATAAGGAATAAAGGCGAACTTTTTTCAAGGGTGTATCTGCGAGGAAAGTGTGCCCTAGAGGAATAATTCTATATAAATTGAATAATTTACAAAAAAAGAGTATATTTGAATGAACTTTGTAATAGTTGCGCCCATTTTGTTGATGACCAATTTGATTTTATTGCTTCCTTTTTTCTGCTGGACAAAATGAATTATTTTGCTTACCTTCTGATTGCTTACCAAAATTTAATTATCTGTGGGGTCGTTCAATGCAGCTCAAATATTTAATTTGCTGACCAAAATAATTTAGAGCAGCCCAATATGTCATTAATTGCTGACAGATTTATAAATGTTTGCTAACCATAAGTTGCTTACCAAATAGCTATTTTGGCTGACCAAATACATATTTCTGTTCACCAAAATGAGAATATTTTGCTGACCGGTTAATTGATACCCATTATGTAGCTCTGCCTACCCCACTCTGGGAATGGAGGCGTGCGTTTATGTTTATGTACTAAACAGTGCAGTAGTCATTTAACAAGTTTTGTTAACCTTGTTTGTTTCCCATAAATGGGTATGAGGACTTTTTGTAAGTTAAACAAAAGATGGTCAAGGTTGTCGACGCCTGGCTGATGGCACAGATAAATTCAAAAATGTTTAATTCTCAGGGTCTGCTACTACCTATACCTTTCCGCAATTATTACAAGCTTTTATTTGACTTGTTTTATTCGTATGTACTTCATACCGGTTTTTTAAGTAAACTAGTGAACCGCCCTCGCTTCGCTTCGGTTTATGTGAGTTTTCAGCAACACCCGTTCATAACCCAAAATTTATTATACTTAAATACCTTCCTCTTGAATCACTGTATCTATATATATATATAAAAGGCAAACCTGACTGAGTTATATATCAACGCACAGCCGAAACTACTGTACCTAGAAACTTGAAATTTGGTACAGGGGTTCCTTTCATGATGTAAGTGAGCACTAAGAAAGGATTTTCCGAAAATCGACCCCCAACGGGAAGAAATGGGAGGAGTAGCGGGAAACTAATTCTACGCGTACGAAGTCGCGGGCGTCCTTTAGTTCATTATAAGGCCTCGAACGAGCGACGTTAAATTTGGTGGCTGTAAGTAATAATCTACTTTTATAGCCGACTGCTGAAGATAAAAAAGATAAAAAAGATAAAAGTCATTTATTCAGTAAGTAGGCCGCACGGGCACCTTTACACGTCAGGAGTCTACCAGCGCTTCCCAAGAGGAGACCACTGCCGAGAAGAAACGCCGCAAGAAACTCAGCAGTCAGTCATTTTTTAACCATATTTCTTACTACAATGATACTACTTAGTCTAGTATTATTATAAAGCTATAAATATTAAATTAAATATAATATCAAATATCATGCGTAGTTCAGCAGGAAAACATGACAAAACATTAGGAGAGAGAGATAGAGGGAGAAAAACGAAAAAAAAAAAAAAACAAGATAACCACATAAAAGTTTCGACATGTTTTCCTAAATCAACGGTGTCCCCTAGACAAGATACAACTTTTGCATTTCCACAAATTATTAATGAATGACTAAGTTTCGGGTTTAGGCCAAGCATTTTTGTCTGTTAGGTAGTCCTCGACCCTATAGTACGCTTTTGACATTAACGACTTTTTTAAGTATTTTTTAAGTGCTGGAAACGATAGCTTTAAAACTACGTCAGGTAGTTTATTATAGAAATGAATGCATTGACCAACAAATGATTTATATACTTTACGTACGCGGAATTTTCGAATAGCAATTTTATTTTTATTTCTTGTATTTAAATTATGTATATCAGAATTTTTGGTGAAAGAATCTAAATTAAGAAGGAGTAGGGTAATGTGTTTCTCAGCCTATATACGTTTGTATGTATGTTTGTTCCTTTGTGGCGCTCTAGAAACTAAACGCGTGGGACAATGTTGATGATACTTATGTCAATCGATTTGTCTTAATCTTGCGAGTGTCACTAATGATACGACAAAATCAAAATTTCAATATGTCGGCAACCAGACGCCATGTTGTAAATAAGAAAAAAACCGGACAAGTGCGAGGCGAACTCGCGCACGAAGGGTTCCGTCCCATTATCTATACAACATTAGCAAAAAACGGCAAATAAATCACGTCGGTGGTATGGGAGGCTCCCTTAAATATTAATTTTGTTCTGTTTTTAGTATTTGTTGTTATAGCGGCAACAGAAATACATCTTCTGTGAAAATTTCAACTGTCTAGCTATTACGGTTCATGAGATACAGCCGGGTGACAGACAGACAGATGGACAGCGGAGTCTTAGTAATAGAGTCCCGTTTTTACCCTTTGGGTACGGAACCCTTGAAAAAGTCGTCGTACTATAACAAGTGGGATATCATCGAATAGGTATTTAAAAATCATTGATAGGTTTCTTTCATCATTTTTCATTTTGAATGATCATTTAGGATTTATAACGATTTAAAGTTGGTTAGCAACAGTTGGGTGATTTCCATGTTACCCGCTAATCGCTCCGCTTATCGCACCGCTAAAGCCCAAAGTCGTGGCGTCTACAGACAATCTAAAACACGTGTTCCACTTCAGAAGTCAAGTGGGACGTATTAGAACGGCTTTATTGAGTGTTAATGTGACGCCATTGCTGATCGAACACAGATGTTCAGTTGCGAACCGCACTGCATTAAAACTTCAGAAATATCTCTATACTAGAGGACGCCCACGACGCGCGTAGTATTATTTTCCCGCTACTCCCCCCATTTCTTCCCGTTGGGGGTCGATTTTCGGAAAATCCTTTCTTAGTGCTCACTTACATCATGAAAGGAACCCCTGTAACAAATTTCATGTTTCTAGGTACAGTAGTTTCGGCTGTGCGTTGATATATTATAAGTCAGTCAGGTTTGCCTTTTATATATATAGATTTCACTACCTACTTAGATCTTTCAAACTACGCAACGGATTTTAATACAGTTTTCATCAATGGATAGAGTGATTCAAGAGGATTGTTTTAATTTATGTTTCATGTACGGATGTTACAGAAAACACACATAAACCGAAGCGAAGCGAGGGCGAGTCGCTAGCATCTAATAAAAACCGGTAAAGGGCGAGTCGGTCTCGCGCACGAAGGGTTCCGTACCATTATGTATACAATATTATCCTAAAACGGCAAAAAACATGTTTGTTGCATGGGCCCCCCTTAAATATTTATTTTATTCTATTTTTAGTATTTGTTGTTATAGCGGCAACAGAAACACATCATCTGTAAAAATTTCAACTGTGTAGCTATGACGGTTCATGAGATACAGCCTGGTGACAGACAGACGGACAGACGGACAGACGGACAGACGGACCGACGGACAGCGGAGTCTTAGTGATAGGGTCCCGTTTTTACCCTTTGGGTACGGAACCCTAAAAATTAAACTGACTGGTTGATCGATCAACGCACAGCCAAAACCGCTGGACCTAGGGACTAGAAATTTGGAGGGTGTATTCCTTGGATATCCTAGGGGGGGCACTAAGAAAAGATTTTCCGAAAATCAACCCCCAACGGGAAGAAAAAGGGGGAGTAACGGGACACAAAGTTCAAAAATTACAAAAATTCAAAAATTCAACATTCAAAATATTATAAATATTTATTCAGTGAATTGGCCACATGAGGGCTCTTTTACACGTCGGTAATTTGGAGTGAATCTACCAGCGCTTCGGACAAGACCAGCGTTGCGGAGAAGAAGCGCTGCAAGAAACTCCAGCAGAAGGTCATTTTTTCCAATCATAAAATACAATAATACTTAAAAGTAACAGTGACATGGTGACGTCCTCTAGTATAGTATAAATAAACTACAGTAGCGAGCAAAAATAGCAGGTCACATTGGATAGAAATACTGTTCAAAGTGACACTTTTTTATTGCCTTAGAGGTTACAATATCTAAAAGCTGATCTGGTAGGTGATTCTTTTAGAAAAACTCGTTCTTAAACCAGAAGCACCAATTATGAACCGGCGAGTTGAAGATGTAAAAAACACATTTAAATTGTTTTTTTTTCTTATTTTTTCCAGAACTGGTATAACTTGACCTTTCGCCCGGTACCAGGTTATCGAATTTTGGGACACCCTGTATAAGTGCGAGAGTGACGAATGCTTTATCCACAGCGATAAAGCCGACCATTACAGGTCCTGGGTAGTGATTCTTTCAAAAGCAAAGGTGAGCGAACGCAGGAGTGATGTCCAAGCGGCAAGTTTAAGTAGTCCTGTCAAAGCGATCAAAACACATTTCAGCGCGTGTATTCAATTTGGCAGCATGGCTTCTCAAACGTATAAGGCTGCCTAATTGAGAATGCACGCGCTAAAGTGTGTTTTGTTCGCTCTGACGGGACTACTTAAACTCGCCGTTTGGACTTCACTCCTGCATTCGCTCACTTTTGCTTTTGAGAAAATCAATACCCTGTCATTCATCCATTAATCCATCCGTCAGTTTTCAAATAATGCATCTTGTCTAGTCTCGTTCTAGTAAACAACAGTGCAATGACTCAAACATCTATTCTCTACGCTTTAACTATGACATAAACCGATGTTGATGCTTTTGGAATGTGTCCAAAAACCTGTGTCAGTCTCCGGAATACTGGGTATTATCGCAGTTAATTTAAAACTGTATAATGCATTAGCACTTCCAAACATTACTGTGAAATTACAAAAACAAGTGAGTCAGGTGAGGTCAGTGAGGTCAAGTGCGAATCGGACTTGCGCACGAAGGGTTCTGAGGGGCTAGACAAGGCGCATTACGCTAGCTAGCGTTTCTATTCGTTAAGTTTTTAAACCAATCGCGTCACTTGTAGATGACGTGATACGAAAACTCACGTGATCTACCAGTGACGCGATTGGTTTACAAACGAAACGAATAGAAACGCTGGTTAGCGTAATGCATCTTGTCTAGCCCCTCTGTACTGTCTATATCAACATTTAACAAAATGCGGGAAAAAAACACGTTTTTTGTGTGGGAGCCCCTGTTAAATATTTTTATATTTTATTTTAATTTAATCTTTTATTTTAAAGTGAATATTTCAAGCGTCTACCTGTTGCCGATAACCTGGTACCATAATATTGCATTGGCATGGGGTTAACACATGCATACCAAATTAAAAATGCTTTAACAAATTTACAAAAATAAATCTAACTACTATTATAAATGCGAAAGTTTGCATGGATGTATGTTTGGTACTCAATCACGCCAGAACGTCTGAACCGATGAAATTTGGCACCGTTAATCCAGAAATAAATCACTGATCCCGTGGGATGGCGAAATTACGAACTCAACACAAAGTCGCGGGGTGAAGCTATAAAATGTAAGTATTTTTAAAACATGCTGTTTTTTTCAAAAGATTTTATCGGCATCTTGAAATTCGGTTTTAGGGTTCCGTACCCAACAGGACCCTATTAATATGCCTACGCTGTCCGTCCATCCGTCCGTCCTAACTTCAAAGAGCTGTATATTTATTTAAGTGTGAGTTGCGCTCGCGCTGATTCGATTCGAAACCTAATTCAAATCGGAATATCATTATACCTACTGTGCGGAACCCTCGGTGCGCGATTCCGACTAGCACTTGACCGTTTTTTTTACGAAACTATGCAATAAATCTTCACCTCGTTCAGTTTTGTAATAAATCTGTCTAAACCAAAGCCAATAAAACCTCATAGTTATTTCTGGCATGTTTCGAAAATAAGGATGTTTATCCAGCCAAGCTATATTAAGATTAATCGATTGACTAGTTAGATTTACCAGAGACCTAGTTTACGTCCGCGGCTCCGTCGCAAGGCCAACTTTGTATTACAAATTGGTAGCTTTGGTAGAACTATTAGATAGATAAAAACACGATCTTTTAAACGGCTAAACTTATTTTCATGAAACCTAGCTAAGAACTATCCCAATTAAACTCCTCCGACTTTAACCGATATCTTCTATCTTTTTAGTCGGGGAAAAAAAAAAAAAAATAGTTTCTTAGGTACTTAAAATTATTTTTCTTAAATATGGTTTAATGAAAAGGTAACACCCTGATTGAGATACGGTGTTTAATATTGTAAAAAAAATTGTATAATATTAGGTACGTGAATAATACTCGAGGACGCCCGCGACTTCGTACAATCCCATTACTCCCCCGTATTATTTCATCCCGTTGGGGATCGATTTTCGGAAAATCCTTCCTTAGTGCACCCTTAGGGTACCCAAGGAATACTTCCTCCAAATTTCAAGTACCTAGGTCCAGCGGTTTGGGCTGTGCGTTGATATATAAGTCAGTTTCTTCTCTTATATATTTAGGCACTGGTCCCACCGCGAGCGAGTAAGCTATGAGCTATCGGCTATTTTCTAGCTCAAGAAACGAACAAAAGATAATCGCTTTCGTGTAAATAAAAGAGAGAGATATATATTTATAGTTTATAGCTGGCTGTTCACACCGCCGGCGAGGACACTCTCCCACCGCCCGGCGAGTAAGCGATAATTCCATATAATGTTTACTAGCCGCCCGCTGATTGTCAACTGTTTCTAGTACATAATTTTACTAGTTGATAGCCGAGCTCGCTGATAGTTGGCGGTGGGACCACTGTTTACTAGTTGACCGCCGCGATAAAAGCTGAGCTAGTGGAGCGAGTACTCGCCCGTCGCACGCAAGCACTCGCTTATAGCTCAGCGTCTAAACTAGTAAAACTATACTCGCTTCTCGCCGCTCGCCCACTAGTTTGTAGTTTATAGTTTCACTCGCTTATAGTTTGTAGCCGGCGGTGGGACCAGAGGGGCTAGACAAGATGCATTACGCTAACCAGCGTTTCTATTCGTTACGTTTTTAAACCAATCGCATCACTTGTAGATGACGTGATACGAAAAGTCACGTGATCTACCAGTGACGTGATTGGTTTAAAAACGAAGCGATTAGAAACGATAGTTAGCGTAGTGCATCTTGTCTAGCCCCTCTGTGCCTAGATAGATCTATACATACAGGGTGTTAGGCAGAAGGTTGGACAAACTTCAGGGACTAACTCTGTAGGTCATACTCATCGACTGTTATTATGGCACCAACATCCAAATCGCGAAAAAAAACCGCTGTTCCATACATTTCGGCTGTTTAGCTCTCAAAGTTTGTATGGAACAGCCGTTTTTTTTTAGCTCGTTCGCTTCGTTATAATGTTTACACCGCTATGCCACGCCCAAGTCAAATTAATTTCACGGTGACTTCCTGTTCACCGATTCGACTGATTTTTAACTCATGTAGAACTCCGGTGACAATTCAAATTTAACGTAAGTACATTTAATGAAATAATAAGTTAAGGATAGGTATTTTAAATTTGAAAACTCTTAGAAATATTAACGATCAACAGCTGTCAAAATGTCGCACTGCTAGATCAAAACGGTAGTAACTCAAAATACAACTGTATTTTACAATAAATGTTAATACCACTTCTATGAACTTGAAACAAAACTAAGAAGGATTTTAAGTTGATAGGTACTGTTTTGATCTAGTAGTGTATGAACTAACAATCGATATTGATTACCATTTAACATCGTTTGGTGAAATTGGTACTAAATGTTAATCAATGTTAATCGACTGTTACTTCATACATTTTGACAGCTGTTAACGCTTTAATCGTCTGTTAAGTGGTTAACGTCGTTTGGTAAAATTGTTACTAAATGTTAATCGACTGTTAGTTCATACAATTTGACAGCTGTTAACGCTCTAATCGTCTGTTAAGTGGTTAACATAGTTTGGTGAAATTGTTACTAAATGTTAATCGACTGTTACTTCATACATTTTGACAGCTGGTAACGCTTTAATCGTCTGTTAAGTGGTTAACATCGTTTGGTGAAATTGGTACTAAGCTAACCTTTGTAATGCTAATTATAAAAAAAAAACAAATGCTCAAATAGTTTCACCCAAGAGTCCTACATACTTAGGTTAGGTTAAAGTAGCATAGCGTCTAAACTAGGTACGCAATTTTTTTTAAATCCTTTTTATTCATAGTTCCAGCTTTAATATTTGATACTTAACATGTTATTCATAAAATTATTTGGCGGTTGTGATATGATTTATGTAACGTAGGGTCGTTAATTTTCCAAGAATAACGTATCAAAGAAAAACATTTCGCATGGCAGTAAAAACGTAGTTAACTATTTTTAATCCCACCATATATTTTTACCACAGCGCGATGCTAAAAGAAGGGTAATGACTAATCAGCTTAAGAGTCTGTGTATTAATGTATGTTATCAATAACTAATTAACAGAAAAAAAAATCCGAGTATAAAAGTGACCCCTTCTTTCAGAGTTAATATCCCAATCAATTTTCGTAAAACCTAGCAAAAAACCGGGAGCCTGCCGTTTGGCAAAAATATGTTTGCCAAATGTATAATTTCCCAACTTTTTCAATTGCCAACCCATCTTTTGGTACAGGGGTTCCTTTCATGATGTAAGTGAGCACTAAGAAAGGATTTTCCGAAAATCGACCCCCAACGGGAAGAAATGGGGGGAGTAGCGGGAAACTAATTCTACGCGTAAGAAGTCACGGGCGTCCTCTAGTTTTATATTATTTCAGAATTTATTTCAGTGCCATCGTGTAGAACCCTATAGGTTAGGTTAGGTAAGTTTTTATAAAATAAAATCCTGAAATATTTACAGTTGCAGAAAACAAAGCGGGTTGGCAAATGAAAAGTTGGGACACGATACATTTGGCAAACATATTTGGCCGAAACCAAGGTAACCCCAAAAAACCACCCCGAATTAATAAATAAATTTATAGCGCTCCCGGGTTCGATTCCCGTCATGGGCAAATACTTATGTAATGAGCGCATGTTTGTTTCTGAGTCTTGGATGCTTCCTACGAGTATGTGTCTAGTACCCATAGTACGGTCGGCCTTATAAGAAGCTGCACACTTTAGTGTTTTGTCACTTTAACGGCTCAGGCCTGAAATATGCGTTTTCCTAAAATGTACAATTCTCAAAACGTCTGCGTTCTCACAATGTTAGCATTTCTATTTTGTCAGTTTTCTCAAAATGACTGCTATTTAAAATGTGTACAGTCTCAGAAAGTCGTCTATTCACAATGTTTACATTCCTATAATATTATCATTACCATAAGTTTTGCTTTTCCGTTATGTTCACTTCTTTATATAGGCTATCGTCTTGTTATGTTTGTTTTCCTATAATGTCTGCTTTATTTCAAATCAAAGTTCTAAAATGTTCCAAGGCAGCAACCATTACGTAAAATGTTGACAGGAATAATTATACAAACTTTTGGTCAATCGTTTTATATTCGTAGTTATTTCTTACAGTCAGCGTCAAAAGAAACTGATCACTTAATTACCTTGTCGCTTTACTGTCACATAAGCAATGTCAAACAAGATTGTTAATGCGATAAAGTACAAAAGTAGCTTGAAGTGATCAGTTACTTTTGACGCTGACTGTACCTAACCCTTTCCCCGCCAACGACGCAAATTATAAAAATTTCGCTTTAAAATAATAAAGATATAGGTGTAAATATGGCGTTCATGATTGCAGACATTTTGGGAATAAGACATTTCTGGAATGCAAAAATTGTAAGAAGGCAGATATTTTGAGGTTGAAGACATTTTGAGAATAAACTCTTCCTGAAAAGCGAACATTATATGAAAACTGACATTCTTGGAGACAGACATTATAAGAAGCTGACATTTTGGGAAGCTGACATTATGCAAAAGACGTGCTGACATTATGGAAAACAGACATTTTGGGAAAAATACATTTAAGAAAAAAACGCATACCTATTTCAGGCCTGGGCCACTTTAACGTCACGTTTGAACTGCTGCACTAATCTGTCAAAGGCGTTATAGCGACAAGGTACAAAAGTGTTCAGCTTTTTATAAGGCCGATTGTAGGTACAAGCCTAGAGCTTAGTTTGGGTCTAATGGGACTATAGTCCATTCGCGTTAAGAATGCAGTGACTCACCAGTGCAACTGAAGGGCAAATGTGTATTCGCAGTCGAGATAAAATTCAAACAAATTGTATTTAAGAGATTAATGGCGGATTTCACCAAGCGAGAATAAGATGTTATACCTAGATTAAACGCCGAATTTGTATAGACTAATCTCTGAGTAAGTTTTATTCCAGTTTGGTGAAATACGGCCTAAGTGTAATGGATCAAAATAAACTTAATTTTGAGCGAACTGATTCATTAAGGGGCGTGGCTAGGCCGGCAGACAAAAATGATTTATTGCATTCTTAACGCGAACGGACTATAGGTCAATTTGTTAGAGATTGTCCCCCGATATTTACTTTTACGAGTATGATATCGCGGGTAGTGTTACAATTGGTACGGATTAGTCCGGACATGTCTGGACTTTTAGACTCTTGTCCGGTCTTTGTCCGGCTTTTTAATCTGTCCGGATTTTTTTAATTAGGTGGAATATGAGGAATAAAGCTACACAACAGTAACGTTTCCATTTTGTGACTAAAAAGTCCGGACTTTTATCGAAATGTCAGGCTTTTTGTCAGGATTTTTCAAATACCTAAATGGTAACCCTAATCGCGGGCAACCTGTAGTGTAGTTTATTTATATGTTTCATTGTCAAGGACTGAGGGGTACGACTATGACGTCATCGTGTCCGCGAACCGCGAACTGTTTATTTATGGTTTAACGACGTCCAAGATAAAATCGTCTGGCTTTACTTTTAACTTTTATATTTGAGATGAGTTTTTTATTTGAAAGCAGTTTATATAGCGGTGGTTTTTAGCTAGGTTTTATGAAAATCGGTCGGGCCGTTTAAGAGATATCAGCTCTGGAAGAAGGGGTCTCCGTTATATCAGAGGTTTTTCATAATCTATTTTTTTTAATAAGAGTTGTGGTTTTAATTTAAAGTAAAAAGCAATAAAATATTCATACAAACTTACCCAATGCACTTTTGGATATATTTAGCAAAATGTTCATTATAGTACCTATACAGGGTGTTCGGCAGAAGGTTGGACAAAGGTTTTTTTCGCGATTTGGATGTTGGTCCCATAATAAAAGTTGATGAGTATGACCTACAGAGTTAGTCCCTGAAGTTTGTCCAACCTTCTGCCGAACACCCTGTATGATGCGATAACCGCTGCGTCAGTTTTCCTCATTTTATAAACAAATGCGGTTAAAACAGGAATGTTTTCACTACCTATTGTATATGCGTTTATTATTTATTATATAACTGTTATTAATATATTATAATACTTGTTTTCCTCTGTGTTTCAAAATTCCAAGGTTGATTAGGTCAGGAAATGTTTGTTTTTTAGGGTTCCGTAGTAAGGAACCCTTATAGTTTCGCCATGTTTGTCTGTCCGTCTGTCCGCAGTTTAACTCATAGATGCTTGGTATTATTTAAAAAACTGCAATTTGGCATAGTTATACATTAAGTTAAATGACGCTCACAAAGTTGTTAAATAAAATCTTGAAAATATTTGGCTTTCCGGTCAGCTCCTACACGCACAGAAGAGATGTTTTTTAGGGTTCCGTACCCAAAGGGTGAAAACGGGACCCTATTACTAAGACTCCGCTGTCCGTCTGTCTGTCTGTCACCAGGCTGTATCTCATGAACGGTGATAGCTAGATAGTTGAAATTTTCACAGAAGATGTATTTATGTTGCCGGTATAACAACAAATACTAAAAACAGAATAAAATTAATATTTAAGGGGGGGCCTCATACAACCAAAGTGATTTTTTTGCCGTTTTTTGCTAATGTTGTGTAGATAATGGTACCGAACCCTTCGTGCGCGACACCGACTCGCACTTGGCCGGTTTTTTTACATTATGACACCGTACCTCGGATGACAGGGCCTTAATATTTATCTATTTAGTTATGACTTTAGTTATCTAAACTTAAGTTATTTTTTAATGTTGCAGAACAAAAGTAGTTCAGTTTAGCGAGTAGAATAGATCGTTGCATTTAAAGCCCCGAGGTCGGAGGCATCCTGTATAGGAGATGTAACGTTGTTATACCTACTTCCGTATGGTATGAGGCAAAACCATAGTTTTTGTTAAATGCGTTATTGTTTTTTTTCCTGCATTCGTTATTTCCTCGCTGCGGTGAGGCAAAAAGTTGTTACGAACAGGTACTAATTTATTTGGTTCCTACAGTCAAATACTTTTTGGTACCCACCTTAGGTTTAAACTCAATCTGACATTCTACAACAATAAGGTTGAGTTTGCTGTTAGTTACAAATGACTTGGCATCTCTAATGACATTGATGACTTCAAGCATATTTTTGTTGATATGGGTCACAAATTATCGTTCGTGATCGTACGAAAACATGCCAAAAATATTAAAAAAGAGATACCTAGAAGAAAAAGGAAAAATTAAAAACACAAGTCGACCACATAAAAGTTTCGATGTCTTCTTACATCAACGGTGTCCCCGAGACAAGATACAACTTTTGCATTTGCACAAATTATTAATGACTTAGTTTCGGGTTTAGGCCAAGCATTTTCGTCTGTTAGATAGTCCTGCACACTACGAGTATATTACGCTTTAGAATTATCGTACAGTCAAGTTCATAAACATGTGTACACTTTAGTACCTTGTCACTTTAAACCTTGTGACAATTCATATATGGCAGTTTAAACATGACATTAAATAGACAAAGTACTAAAGTGAGTGATATATATGAACTCGACTGTACCTATCGGTAAATAAATGACGGTAAGACAATGTCACGCAAATTGACCTAGTCCCAAACTAAGCTCTAGGCTTGTCTATCCGTACTAGGTATCGATAAATATACATATATATAAGAAGTAAATAAATACTTACATAGAAAACATACAAACCTCAGAAACAAATACCTACTCTCGCTCATCACATAAATATTTGCCCTAACCGGGAATCGAACCCAGGACCGCTAGCTTTGTTAGGCAGGGTCACTACCGACTAGGATAGCTGCGTCTTTAAAGGTGTGTACGTATTTTAGTTCTGTTGTAGAGGCTGAACCAATTTCGACGAACGAGATGTCGCAAGCCGGGATTTAATAAATTAATAATTGTATCAAAAAAACCGGTAAGGCTGCTCGAGAATTTAAATTAATAAAAAAAAGAAAATGACATAGGCCTTTTTACACGAAATCATCCAAACACCTAATTTTCTACCCCACTGTTTTATTTTCTAAATAACCAGTTACTCTATTTTTATAAATGCAAATAGCGACCTATTTAAAATCGAGTCACGAAACAAGATTCTAGATTATTTAAAACTATAACAATTCACTACCACTCAACCAGAACAAAACTACTAAGAAAAATGCTAATTGCTTAGTTACGGTGAAAATAAACCACAAAAAATTGCAGAAAAATATTTATCACTTCACAAATTACCGTGCACAAAAGGAAGAAATTAAACAAAGAAGTACTTACCTATTTAAACAAGTATTGTAAATAAAAACACTAACAACAGTACGTTCAGAAACTGATTTTGACACGCTCGGTGAAGCAGCGCCGCGAAGCGACTGATAAAAACTCAATGCCAATGCCAGTATTGCCAGCGTTAGCGGCAAAAATATCCTGAAAACAGGTTCAGAAATCTGCAAATAGTTTTCTTTTTTCATTACGAAACGTTGAGAACTGTGTAACGTTGAGGTTATGTTAACAAAATAAAAGATTTGATGTAAAATCGAGATATCAACAAAAACAATAAATTTACACAAATGAAAAATGTACAGGAATTAATAATATTGTTTGTTAATGTCTACTGTGTTATTTTTGTGTTTTCTTTTTTATCTGATAAGTGTCACGTGAAATTTTGTTTTATTGTATTGTTAAAATTTTCTCGTTTTTTTGTCAGTGTTATTGTATGTTTTTTTAGTCTATGTTGTGATCAGCTTTAAGAGGGGGATCAATTATTTATAGTATTTAAGACCATGTAATCTCTTAACTGAAAACATTGAAATCCTGTTGGTGATCCTTAAATAAATAAATAAATTAATATCCTTACATTATTGATTATTGTAGAATTTACAATGATATACACAGTAAAATGTAAAAAAAAATAGAATACTATTTCCAGGGCATTTTGTGTATAATAAATACATAATTAATATCGAGGGATAATCTCGCTTGGTGACCTAGCGAAACTGAGCTCTAGGGTTCTACTATGGCTACTAGAAATCGACAAACATATTTATAGAGGAACTAGTACTTGCCTACGACTCCGTCCGCAAAGTTATCTTTTACCGCTATTCCCTTGGAAACCGTACAACTTTGCGGGATAAAAGTAACCAATGGCATTTCTTAGGTTCAAGAATTAAATTTGGTACGGAGATATAAACTGAATTTAGTACACATAAAAGATATTTATTCAGTGCAAGAAGGTCAATGACAAAATAAGAAACAAAAAACTATAGCGTACCTCGACTACATGTAAGAAAACAAGGGTCCATTTTTTTTTGTGTGACATATTGATAGATAGGTATTAAAAACCATCATCTTTATATTATTATCAATTTTTTGATTCGGAGGATTGTTTAGGATATATATTAAATTCTAGAAGTGCCATTTTTGCTAGCGTTGTGTCACCTTCCCATACTGCCCAAACTACAAATACCTACTAAAAGTCTGAAAAATCGGAGCCTGCCGTTTGGCAAAAATACGTTTGCCAAATGTATCGTTTGCCAACTTTTTAATTTGCCAACCCAATTTTTTCCTGCAACTTTGTAGTAACGGCGTCGCACAAACGCTACAACTTGAAATTTGGCATAATTGTACCACTTGCTTGCCCTTTCGTAAAAATGTAAAAAAATATGAAATTAATTTTATTAATAAGTGAAAACGGGTCTAGAATGGGGAGTTGAAAAATGATCAAGTGGTTTGATTATAGTATTTTTTTAAATCTACTGAGATGTACTTTTTGATTTATAAGTTTTATAACCAAAAATGTACAAAAAATGACCGTTCCCCCCCTAATCTCCGGAGTTTATTAATCAAAAAATCTGAAAAAATTCCTGACGTATTGATAATTACTTATATTTTATGGGAAAAATAAAATGTGGTCTTAATTATTTATAGTTTTTGAGAAATAAGAAAAAACTTGTATTAAAATTTAGGCTAGTCAAAACAGACCTTCTTATTGCATAAAAAATAATGTTGATAAAAAATGAGTATTTTCTTTTGTGGTTACCAAGCACATTATCTTAAATACGGAACCCTCGGTGCGCGAGTCCGACTCGCACTTGACCGATTTTTAAAAAAAAAAACATAGATTTACCGAAAAGAAAATTGAACTCGGGAAATTTATAAGCTAGCAACACTGCCGGCCATTGAATTCTGTCTCACTTATATGAATAAAACAAAGATGGCGAAGATAAATGGACAGAAGAACTCTTAGATAAAATGGATTCTAAATCGACCTTTGCGTTGTTTATAAAATAATCAATGAGTACCTGCAGTTAGACGCAGGACTAAAGTTGCGCATGTTGGCAATAGGATAACGCAACTGAATTGGAGATGGGCGGGACACTTGGCTAGGCGAAACGATGGCAGGGGCACGTTTTATAAAGCTACAAGTTACAATTTCACAGGTCTAAACTGGCAACACTGCTCAAATGGCTGGTCGTCATTGGTCGAGGTTGTGTCAAATGGAAACTTGTAACCTGTAAATTGTAATTTGTAGCTTTATAAAACAGGCCCCAGGTGGTTGAAGGCGCTAACGGAGTGGTGGCCGAGACTAGGTCACAGGTCAGTGGGCAGACCATCAGCTCGTTGGTCTGATGAGTGATGACATTTGGCAGACCGTTGGGAAAGGATGGCGTTAGCACGAGAGCGGGTAAAATGGCGTGAAAATGTAGATGCCTTTACACTGCAACGGCTGAAATGATGACCTACAATCGGTAATTTGGAACAGTGAACCACCATAAAACCGTATCACAGTGACGTGACACTATAAATCAAATCGAATGTTAGCATCTATAAATAGTTCTTATCAGGGTTCTGTACCCAAAGAGACCATACATAACTGTCCCTATTAATATGCGTACCCTCTCCGTCCGTCTTAACTTTAAAGAGCTGTATCTTTTAAACCGTAATAGATACCGGGTTGTTTTTTTTTTTGAAAGTATGTCATTACCAGGGATAGGAAATTTACTTCGATATTTACCTAAAGTTGGCAAAATCCCGGAAAAAGTACAGCGAATATGGCGTCGGCTTCTTAAAAATATTATTTTAATAATATAAGTTCCGGGATTCCGGGATTCTACAAAACGTGGATATTAATAATTGTACATGTAGGATAAAACGTTCCGTCAATTTACTCCGCAAAGTTCGTTTGGTTACGTTAGGTTAGATGAGTTACCGGTAAATTAAATAACATTTGGTTAATCTATACATAGAAAATAACTTCAAATAGTTAATGTATATATTTATTTATGGATTTATGCTGGCGTAATTTATTTGTTAAGAAATCCCGGAAATTTTATTAAAAAAGTAAAATTGAGTCCGCCATATCCATATAATATACAATTAAACAACAACGCCGCCGCCAAAGATTTTACGATCCCTGTTCAAAACGGCGGATTAACTTTTTTTTAAAGAAAGTGAAATAATAAAATCCCCATACATTAAACGTTATTTTCAACATATTTTTGTTTTTTTTTTGTACGACACACAAAACGTATACGTCGTTGTTGTTAAACACACAAGCGTCAAATTTGGTACGGTTATAGCACAAACCCGAAGAAAAACAACAAATACTAAACAATGGTCAATTGTGAGTTGGGCTCGCGTTGATTCGATTCTAAATCAGAATATAATAATACCTAACTGTGCGGCGGTACAGAACCCTCGGTGCGCGAGTCAGACTCGCACTTGACCGTTTTTTTTAATTTCGGTAAAAAAAATCGGAATTTTGATCAATTCAAAGCTATGACGCTTCGGAATTCTGTAGTGCTGCATTCAGTCAAGAACGTAAATTTGGGACCCACCTTAGGTCCAAAGTCAATCTGACAACAATAAGGTTGAATTTCCTAGTTACAAGTTATTTGGCATCTCTAATGACATGACGACTTCAAGCCTATTTGTTTGAAAGGGATCACAAATTAACGTTTGAGACCGTACGCCTTGACGATGATGATGATGATGATGGTGATGAAGTATTTACCTTGTCAGTGAGGCCGGTGATGGCGGCGCTGATGGTCGGCACGCGGGTCTGTGTGCGTGCGTGTACGCATGCCGCTGCCAGCAGCAGTGCTGCTACTGAAAGATGCATTCTGAAATAACACAGAAAAATACTGTAGCAGAGCTGTGTAACTATATACATCTACGTACAAAAAATAGTACCTGGATGAACTGATGTATTTTTTACAGGATGGAAAAGAAATATGGGCCCTGGAAGGGAACTGCTTTAAATCCTTAAGTTAGATTATTTTACTTTAAAACATTTATAAAGAAACGAAATAAAGAAACGAAACTGCATTCAAAGATTTTCTAAAATTAGCATCTGGAATCGAACCAGCTAAAAATTCTAAAAATTAAAACACTTTCGTGGCGCTTTAGAAACTAAACACGTGGACCGATTTTGATGATTTATAAGTCAATCGAATTGTCTTAATCTTGTGAGTGCTAGTAAACAATGACAGTAATCAAAATTCAATATGGCGGCAACTAGAAGCCAAATTATAAAAAATAAGAAATAAAGTCGACGAAATATGACAAGTGGGGTATCATTGAATAGGTATTTAAAAATCATGTTTAGGTTTTATTTCATCATTTTTCATTTTGAATGACTATTTAGGATTAATAACGATTTAAAGTTTGTAAGCAATAGTTGGGTTTTTTAAATCTTACTTTTTGTTATTGTTAGACTTGTAACAGAAGGTTTTTATCACAGTTTTTACGTACATTCTGGTTCATGTACGGATGTAAATATATAAAACCCAGTTATAAAATTTGGTATAGAGATAGTTTATATTTTGGAGTCAGGCATATGCTCTTTATACTGGAAAATAGAATAGAAATAAACGACTGTTGCATGGAAAGATCAACGCATAAACTATTCATTCATTCATCTATTAATTCATTCAAAATATACAAACAAAATTCGCAAACAAAAGCTGGCAGGTTTTGCAAATCCATAGATAAATAAATAAATATCAGGGAACAATATAAACCAATTGGCCTAGTCCCAAACTAAGCTCTAGGCTTGTACTACGGGTACTAGACAACAATATAAATGCTTATATAGAGAAATATATACTTAAATACATAGAAAACATCCAAGACTCAGGAACAAATATTCGCGCTTATCACAAATGCCTGCCCTTACCGAGGTTTGAACCGAGGACCTCTAGCTTCGTAGGCAGGGTCAATACGTCGTCAAAATAGATATAACGCGGACCTAAAAATAATACAGACGTAACATCGTCTAATCATGAGTGAAGCATGCAAAATGGCAGTCTGTGTGCGTGCACACGCACACACGTAAACTGTCACTCATGCTGTGGCTCGGCGCGTTGTCTTAACTAGTGTATCTGTGTGCGTGCGGTAAGTCGTGTATAACGAACGAAAGTGCCGACCTGGCATGCTTCACAATTTTTAGTGCAACGTTACGTCCGTATTTTTTTACGTCCGTGAGATAGAATGTATTTTTTGGAGGTTTATTTTCACTTCGAAGGGTTCCATAGTCAAATTAGGAACCCTTATAGCTTTGCCATGTCTGGGTGTCTGTTGACCTCCGTCCGCCTGTATATAGTTCTCAAAACTTGGGTAAACCGGACGAATGGAGGTGAAAGATTTATTAGTGGATACGGATCCCTGAAAATGTTTCTTTTTTTAATTAATTAGAAACGTCTGTTACGAAATACTAAATACTAAAGCGAAGGAGATGTAGGTTCGAATCCTGCCTAAGACCGACGAATTTTTTTCGCTTTAATATAGCAAAGTATACTAGATATCCTAAGTACTAATTAGTAATAATAATAAACTATTTAAAGGAAATAGACCTGCTCCGTGTGAAGCGGAAAATCGCAGACATTACAAGGAAAAAAAGAATTAGTCATTTAAAGATGACGCACACTGCAAGCGATCTTTGTTTATGCCAAGGCAAATGAGCTCACAAGCCACCTGAAGCCCGTTTCACGAAGCAACAAGTTACAAATTACAAGCGGAACTCTCTTTCTAGCACAAGGAGTTAGAAAGAGACTTCCGCTTGTAATTTGTAACTTGTAGCTTCGTGAAACGGGCCTCTGGGGCTCGTTTTATAAAGCTACAATTTACAATTTATGTGGATAAAACATCTGTCACTTTCTGACTCTTATAATTATAAGCACGACAGTGACGGATGACGAGTTACAAATCCAGACGGCTAAAATAAGGGCGCGATATAAAAAATTTGTTCAGGAAAAAATAATTAGGCTGAGGTAAAAAAAAAATCTTACTCATTTATTGTGGTTAATGGCTCACTATTTCAAGTCCAAACTCTAAGCGGTTTGAAACGTAATTAACTCATTACCGCACCACAATTACTCATTCTATTATTATTGCTGCTAATTACTAATTAGTAACAACACCTGAATCATTTTTATTTTCAAAGTGTGCATGATTCATTGATGGGTGAAATGTTTTGTTTTACACCGCTTTGTAGATGTGTAAAGGTAGTAAGTAGTAGGAGATCCGAATGGGAGACGATTTGCACCGGGCTGCTTATTCGATCAAAAGTATTTTATATCAAATTTGATACCTACGCTAAATAATATGTGGCGAATAGGTTGGCTGAAAAATTTCAGTCCAGTATATAATTAATTAAAAAAATAAAAATTAACTTTGGCTTAAAAAAAATCTATTGCTTGTTTAATAGACAAATTACAGACCAATCGATGTATGAAGCCTATAGAACTTGCAAACGTTAGGTTGACTATTTTTTTCCCGTCAAACTATTGGATAGGCAGGTATAAACAGGTAAGGCGGTACTAATAATTTGCACCAAATCTAACAGCATTACCAGTGTACTAAAGCCTTAAACCTATGCGTCTAACATACAGACAAGTTAACCTTGATGAACAATTCAGATTCACACCGAATCAAACACGCGTATGTCAGAAATGTACCTTAGAATTTGAAACGTATTGTGTTAATCTTAAAGTCGTTTATGTAATAATGAATTATGTAGATAGGATGTTGTTTGTCGTTAAGTGTATAGCTAGGTTAAAGACTCGAGGCTGTTTTAAGTAGATTTGAGTGTTTGTTTATCAAGTTTAGTTTTGATACATTGCAAAATAAAGGCAAAATAAGAGGTTTAATAAGTTGGACATATGTGTGTATCTCCATATCAGTGTTTTTGTGTTTCTGTGTACGGCCACGAACGTTTTGTGATCCATCTCAAAAAAAACCGGACAAGGCGAGTCGGACTCGCCCACCGAGGGTTCCGCACATGACACGGCTAACTCAATTCAAAATTTCCATCGCCGCCGTTCCTTGCATAAAGACCCCGTTTTTTTTGTGATTTAACTAAAAATGTACAGATTTCAGATTTTTTCGTATACATGTAGTAAAAGACGGTGTTACTTGCCAAATTTCATAGTTCTAGATCAATGGGAAATACCCGATACATTTTGATTCCCTTGAGAGTGTCGAAATACACGTTTTTTGCAACATAAACGGCCGTATCTTTTTTTTACGTAAATGTAGAAGTTTGATTTTTTCACAGCTTCAAGGGACTGTAGATTTGAGTATATGGTTTAAATTTCAACTCGATACCTTCTATCCCTTTATATCGCGGTCCCGATATAAAGGGTCTTGACACACAGACAGACGGACAGACGGACAACAAAGTGATCTTATAAGGGTTCCATTTTTTTCCTTTTGAGGTACGGAACCCTAAAAAATTGGTACGATTATAGTACAAATCCTGAAGTAATACAACAAATACTAAAAATGGTCAAGTGTGAGTTGGGCTCACGCTGATTCGATTCGAAATCAAATTCAAATCGGAATATAATAATTCCTACTACCTACGCGTCGGTACGGAACCCTCCGTGCATGATTCCGACTTGCACTTGACCGGTTTCTATATAAATTATAGATTTATCATACAAGGAAGGAAAACATTTACACAAACCACTTGATGGTAAGTGGGCTTCGAGACTCATACACATTTTCTATCTCAAGATCACATGACTATTGAATAAGATAAAAAAAGATAAAAGACATTTATTCAGTAAAAAGGCCGCACGGGCACTTTAACTCTTCAAGAATCTACCAGCAGCGCTTCCCAAGAAAAGACCACTGCTGAGAAGAAACGCCGCAAGAAACTCAGCAATTATTCATTTAATTTAAGTAGATACAAACTCTAGATTTAAAGCAGCCCATACTTAAAGTCTTAAACAGACCAACCTATTTTAATGAAGTCTAGCTTAGACTATGATCCAGTCCAATTGAAACATCATTTTTAGGGTTCCGTACCCAAAGGGTAAAAACGGGACCCTGTTACTAAGACTCCGCTGTCCGTCTGTCTGTCTGTCACCAGGCTGTAATCTCATGAACAGTGATAGCTAAATAGTTGAAATTTTCACAGATGATGTATTTCCGTTGCCGCTATAACAACAAATACTAAAAACCGAATAAAACAAATATTTAAGGGGGGCTCCCATACAACAAACGTGGTTATTTTCCGTTTTTTGCTAATGTTGTATAGATAATGGTACGGAACCCTTCGTGCGCGAGTCCGACTCGCACTTGGCCGGTTTTTTATTTAGTTATTTAAAAACCGCATATAAATCGGTTCATCCGATTTGTGAGCTACGGAGCCACAGAAAGATACACAGATACACGCGTTAAATTAATAACATAATCCCCTATTTTCTTGTGGTGGCTTAAAAAAATTCTTCACAGAATGCGAAGCTAAAATCGATTCCCAATTTCGTCCAAATAATCAATTCTATGCCCTTGAAATCGCCTGAAAAACTACATTAAATTCAATTGATTTGAATTACTTGACCATGAATTCCATGCATATGTAATTAATATTTACACTTTGTACTTAATTATAAGCAGTCTGCTTTCATTGTGTTGTTTACCGAACTTTGGAAGGACAAACAGAGGGTAATTTATGTTTTAGTTCTAACGCTCTAAAATAACTATTTCATACATTAAAAAAACCGGTCAAGTGCGAGTCGGACTCGCGTACCGAGGGTTCCGTATTTAAGAAAATACTAATTTTTTATGAACTTTTTTTTTTGCTATGCAATAAGGTCCATTATGACTAGCCTAAATTCTAACACACATTCTTTTTATTTTTCCCATTAAATATAAGTAAAAATTATCTATAATTCCGGATTTTTTCAGATCAAAACGTACATCACAAAAAATTAAAAAATATATAAATAGTTTTGTAATGTGCAGATTCAGCCCTTTTATATGACACCCCATTTGCTATAATCAAACCACTTTTATTTTTCAACCCCCCACTCTAGACCCCTTTTCAATTATTGATAAAATTAATTTGATATTTACTAAAAACAGATGCGGGCAAGCAAGTTATACAACTATGCCAAATTTCAAGTTGATAGCATTTGTAGTTGCTGAGAAAATCTGCTGTGAGATACAGACATACAGACAGACAACGAAGTCTCACCATAAGGCTGAAGCCAGACGAGCGTATTTTTTGAGTTGTGAGTCGCGTAATTTCTGCTCCTCCATTCAGTTTCATACTACTACTAATACTAAGGGTTCCTTTTGTTGGTACGGAACCCTAAAAACCATCGATATAATGGCAATCCGTTCTATTAGATGTGATATCTCTTAAACGGCTTAAAACCGATTTAAATAAGTTTTCTATATTAAAACTAAACTCGGAAATCTAATTCAAGATCAAAATCATAAGGAGGGGATTCGAAACCGGTACCGCCAGCTTCGTAGGCAGGGTCACTAACCACTAAGCCAACGCGTCGTCAATACCGACCGTCGACTGACGTGATTGCGTGACAAACATCCAAACATTCGCATTTATAATATTACTAGAGGACGCCCACGACTTCGTACGCGTACAATTCGTTTCCCGCTACTCCCCCCATTTCTTCCCGTTGGGGGTCGATTTTCGGAAAATCCTTTCTTAGTGCTCACTTACATCATGAAAGGAACCCCTGTACCAAATTTCAAGTTTCTAGGTACAGTAGTTTCGGCTGTGCGTTGATATATAAGTCAGTAAGTCAGATTAGATAATATGCTGCTGTTTACAGTTGAGAACGCAATTTAATTTAAAACAATCCTGTTTCTCATAATACCTACTTAATTATTATGTATTCTCCACTAGTCTATTATGGAATAGTCATAGTAATGTTTAAATTTTTATGTATACTAAGTACCTAAAAGGTACATTGTTATTCATCACTACATAGTATAAAACAAAGTCGCTTCCCGCTGTCTGTCTGTCTCTATGTATGCTTAGATCTTTAAAACTACGCAAAGGACGCCCGCGACTTCGTACGCGTACAATTAGTTTCCCGCTACTCCCCCCATTTCTTCCCGTTGGGGGTCGATTTTCGGAAAATCCTTTCTTAGTGCTCACTTACATCATGAAAGGAACTCCTGTACCAAATTTCAAGTTTCTAGCTACAGTAGTTTCGGCTGTGCGTTGATATATAAGTCAGTCAGATTTGCCTTTTATATATATAGATTAAAACCTTCCGTGAAAAATTATCTAACTCATACTGAAAACCGCATTGAAATCCGTTGCGTCGTTTAGGAGGAGTTAGCGTGGAAAGTGCCTTTGGTTTATTTATACTAATGTAAGGATAATATTATTGTCCCGTCCCGACTTCTCATAATAAACAGAACAATAACCTATATGTCCATCTGAAATAATATACCTTTCAAGTGGTCAAAGATTTATTCAAATATCTGCAGTGCCATAAAACAACACAACTATGGTACTGGCCTACAACAATAGTCGAGTTTTACTTATCATATTATTGTAATAACGAAAAGCAAGCTTTAAAAAAAACCCAACTGCAGTTTGGATAATGTCGTCAAAGTAAGTACTTTTTAGTTTTATTAATAATAAAAAAAACGGGACGTTTCCCCGGGATAAAATGTAGCCTATGACACTCTCGCTGCGAAGACGAATCCAATGATACCTCATCTGTCAAAATCGTCCAAGCCGTTTTTGTTGTAGCGGGGAACATAGAACTGGACATACATACATACATGACGGTGAAAAACATAACCCTCCTTTTGGGTTCCGCCGCAGTCGGGTAAAAATATGATTAAATAGCTATAGGTAGAGCTTATAGCAATCGATTTTAGGCCAAACGGTACCCCAGCAACGTTTGAAATTAGAAGTCACAGTTAATTGAGATACAATGTTTTTCCTTGCATGTGTCGAATTTAATCCGCTTTCTCACTTTATTACACGTATCTCGCCAGTGACACTGACCAAAGCAAAACAAGTTAGTATTACTGTACCTAGTACAAGCCTAGAGCTTAGTTTGGGACTAGGTCAATGTGTGTGAGATTTCACCTGATATTTTTGATCAACTCGACTGGGCGCAGATTCTTGCAGTAAAAACCATATCGTCTTTGACCTGTTATGATATTGTCAACGTTTTGATAGGTCTTATTTCCTTAACAGTAATGACGGGCGAGTTAAAAACAATACCATAACGATATGGTTTTTACCACCTAGAATAGAGGTCATTAAGACCAATCTAGCGAGTCCAAACTCGGTGGGTCTACGTTGAGTATAGCATAAACCCTGAGGCTTCACAGCTTCATCATCAGATCAGCTCTTTGACTTAATAATATATATATATATATATATGTATATAAAAAGCAAACCTGACTGACTTATATATCAACGCACAGCCGAAACTATTGTACCCAGAAACTTGAAATTTGGTACAGGGGTTCCTTTTATGATGTAAGTGAGGATTTTCCGAAAATCGACCTCCAACGGGAAGAAATGGGAGGAGTAGCGGGAAACTAATTCTACGCGTACGAAGTCGCGGGCGTCCTCTAGTATGACATAATCGGTTGACTATGGTATGCCAAATTGAAAATCAATTGGATAGCACGGAATTGTCGGAAACATAATTACAAATCTTTAAGTGAAAATACGAATAAAGCAAGTTTATTTTTCATCATTGCCATGCTGTTTGCTCCACATTTAAATAACCAACGACATATATTATGCAATGTCGTAACCAGTCTGTAACTATATCGCTATGTTTTGACATAAGCTTGCATAGGCACGGGATAATTATTAATTAGAAAAAAACTGTGATATAATGGTGACCGTTTTTAGGGTACCGGCAAGTGTGCGAGGTTTTATAAGAATTCTAAAATTCGTTTCGTTACACTCGTTCGACGCGTTCGGCTAAGATAAGTGTGCGTTCACCTTTAACAAGCCTTTGTCTAAAATCGCATCCGAATTGGGTCATCCCTTTAGGAGCTACGTTTCCACAGCAGACGCACAGTTACACAGATACACACACATGCAAAGATACACAAAAACAAACATAATTTTTGCATAGAGGTTAATAAACCATGTCACTCAATAAACAGCGCCATTAAAAGTGTCAAATAGTTTTTTATAGCACAAAGCAAGTCCGCAGAACGATTTAATAAATGACATAATAAGTTACATTCTACTTTTAAAACTGTAAATCCCATTTAATAATAACAGTAAACACAAAATAAACAGTACAAATTTCCATTTACTTTTTCTATTAAACACGGTAATCAAAATCATACTTACGTGACGTTTATTTTGAATTAAGAACACTGTTCCACGCACGCGCTGTGCGGGTCGGCGCACAACTGATCTTATAAGTGACGGTTGACTTCTTGAACCGGTGCGCGGCCACAGAAACATATAATAAACAGTAAGCCATGCAAGTTTATTAACATAAAAACTACTGCACAATAATGACTCATTTTATTTTACTAGCATCATCTAATAAACATGAAATGGTAGCAAATAGGCATTCAAGCTGAGTCTGGTTGGTTGGTAACGCATTTGTTGTTTGTTTTTAACCTATTTGATGGTCGGCATGTGCACCTCAGAAATTATCTGTTTGACCTAGTGATTGACCGATGAGAAATACAGGGCATAAGTTGGCCATTTGAATTTACTATTTATAATACATGTGAAATAAATGGGTGCCGTGTATTTGGCATATTTTTTATAACCCGAAACTTATTTGATATTTAGCATAACATGATTTAGTACATTGTTTCGACGAATGTTGACATCGTAGAAAATATATTTACCGCCTGTTTTGCAATCGACAAGTAAAGCATATTTGACAGATAAATTTAGCCCTTGTGAATGTCCAAGCGGCGAGTTTAAGTAGTCCCGTCAGAGTGAACAAAAGACATTTTAGCGCGTGTATTCTCAATTGGGCAGCCTTATACGTTCACCTTCTCGCTCGTCTTTGCTTTAACATGCAATTCTCAAGTAGTGTCAGCACCACGGAATAGAAAAAAAAGTGGAAGTGGCATAAGCTTCGCTTAGTATCAGACCTGTTGTCGCCAATACTCAAATTATCATAAAAACAACACGCCACCATGGAAAATGTTTTTGGTGCCGCTATCGTTTTGATATTCCAAAACAGCACAATAAGGCATGCTTCTGGATTTATTTCCTATATTAGAAACTAGCTTTCCGCCCGCGACTTCGTCTGCGGAGAGTCAGAACTTCTGTTGAAAGTACAGTTATAGTTTACATCACCTTCTAAGGCTTTTAAAAAAAAAGTCTAGAGCGTGAATTTTAAGTAAGCAGTCCACATAAACAACTTTAATTTTGTGGCGCTAACCTTCAAAACAACAAAATTGACATACAAAATAAATTCACTGCCTCTCTTTGACCATTACGTTTTTTTATACGATTCTAGATAAATTTGCCACTTTTCCATACAAACAACTAACCCACTTATCAGAAGATTTTCGAAAAACAACGAAGCTGAATATTTTCTGTATGTAATAATAATACCCATTTTCATATCTTGAAGGTATGTAACTTTGAATAGGTATTACATAATTTCGATAAAAACTTTACAGTCAGTAGTCTTAAATCCCAAGTTAATAAATAGATAGTTAATAAATCAGAACATAAAAGTATTCGTTCCTGTAGAAACTTTGCAACCCCCTTTCATCCCCCAAGTGTTGGAATTTTAGTTATCACCTGACTCATTGTTTTCATTGCAGAGCAAGCATTTCTACCCAACTTAAAGTAAATACCAAATACCAATTATTTTTCCTAAACAAACTTTCAACCCCCTTTTATCCCTAGGGGTTGAATTTTAGTAATTGCTGAAATACGTGTCACATTATTTGCATTGAAGAGCATTTCTACCAAGTTTCAAGTAAATTTGAGCATAACAAATATTTTTTCTTAAACAAACTTTGCGACCCCCTTTCATCCCTCTAGGGGTTAAATTTTAGTAATCGCTGAAATATGTGTCTCATTATTTGCATAGAAGAGCATTTCTACCGATTTTCAAGTAAATTTGACCATAAAAGTATTTTTTCCCATACAAACTTTGCAACGCCCTTTTATCCCTCTAGGGGTTGAATTTTAGTAATCTCCGAAATACGTGTCTCTTTATTTGCATTTAAGAGAATTCCTATTAAGTTTCAAGTAATTTGACCATAAAAGTATTTTTTCCCATACAAACTTTGCAACCCCCTTTTATCCCTCTAGGGGTTGAATTTTAGTAATCGCTGAAATACGTGTCTCATTATTTGCATTGAAGAGCATTTCTCCCAAGTTTCAAGTAAATTGGACCATAAAAGTATTTTTTCCCATACAAACTTTGCAACCCCCTTTCATCCCTCTAGGGGTTGAATTTTAGTAATCGCTGAAATACGTGTCTCATTATTTGCATTGAAGAGCATTTCTCCCAAGTTTCAAGTAAATTGGACCATAAAAGTATTTTTTCCCATACAAACTTTGCAACCCCCTTTCATCCCTCTAGGGGTTGAATTTTAGTAATCGCTGAAATACGTGTCTCATTATTTGCATTGAAGAGCATTTCTACCAAGTTTCAAGTAAATTGGACCATAAAAATGTTTTTTCCCATACAAACTTTGCAACCCCCTTTTATACCTTTAGGGGTTGAATTTCGAAAAATCCCTTCTTAAACGACGCCTCCATTACAAAACCAACTTCCCCTCAAAATTCCAAATTTGTATCTTTAGCGGTTTAGGCTGGGCGTTGATATGTCACCCGGGACATTGCCTTTTATATATATAGATAGATATCGAAATATTGAAAAATCGAAATAAGCCATCGCGGCAAAAGTATGGTAGGTTATGCGGAACTCCGCATAACTATGCCACACGTTACACGCCCACTTGACACTTCTACTGTTTTTTCCGTTCTGTGGTCAGCACAGTGGTCTCCGCTTGGGAAGCGTGGTAGGCCTGCTCATGCTGTTTTTTCAAGTTTACTGTGGGTATACAAGTTCAATAGGTCATCGAAATTATCAGCCGCCGCCGCACTGAATTGTTTTTGCTTGAAACTTAATTACGAAATGAGCGACAAAATACAAACCGTGAGGCGATACGAGACGTTAAATTTCCAATCCCCAGCTATATATCTTTACTCTTAGACCCGCCATACACGGACTGCTTTAAGCAGTCGAGAACCGACTGCACTTCGTTGCTTTTGGTCGATTTGCAGTTTCAATGCTCTAGAAAGTGCAAAACGACCAATAGCAACGAAGTGCAGTCGGTTCCCGGCTGCTTAAAGCAGTCCGTGTATGGCGGGTCTTACATACATAGTATAAGACAAAGTCCCTTCCTGCCGTCCGTCCCTCTGTATAATCTTTCAAACTACGCAACGGATTTTAATGCGGTTTCATCAATAGATAGAGTGATTCAAGATGAAGGTTTTTATGTACAATTTATTATGGTTTATGTACGGGTGTTACATAAAACTGTTATTATATGGGACTGGAAAATAACTGTCATTAGAAAATGAGTGTTTTAGGGCCTGTTTCACACCTTAACCTGCTAGTCAATAAGGTATAAAGAATCTGTTCATCATATCAGCCTGTTGCAGTCCACTGCTGGACATAGGCCTCCCCCAAGGAGCGCCACAGCGCGCGATCTCCCGCCCTTTGCATCCAGTCACTGCCAGCTGCCTTCTTCAGGTCATCGGTCCATCTAGCCGGGGCGCGTCCTACACTACGTTTGCCTAAGCGTGGTCTCCATTCGAGAACCTTCCTGCTCCACCTCTCATCGGTTCTGCGACAGACATGGCCAGCCCGCTGCCACATCAGCTTGCTACATTTTTGGGCAATATCAGTCACCTTAGTCTTATGTCGTATGACCTCGTTCCGGATCTTATCCCTTAATGAGATCCCCAACATAGACCTTTCCATAGCACGCATAGAATTTGTTACTAACGCGTTATTGCGGTATCACTGACGATTGGTCACACGTACAATGAGCTACCCGCCGAACCTAAAAATGTAACATCCGATGGATCGTTTAAACATCAGCTGAGATTCTCTCAGCCTGAGAACAATTTTATTGGATTATATATCTACTAGAGGACGCCCGCGACTTATAATATAATTTTGCATTGTCATCAGATTTCCACATGTTTTCTCCAAATAATAAAGGAATTTCAAAACTGACCTACAAAATTTGAACTAAAGATACTGACAAATAAACAAAGAATTATACTGTAACTAGCTGTTATCCGCGACTCCATCTGCCCATATGTGTACATCGCTATTCCCTCGAGAACCGTTAAATTATCCGGGATAAAAAGTATCTCTTACCCTTCCCCGGGACTCAAACTATCTCCATACCAAATTTCATCGAAATCAGTTCAGCGGAGGCGTGAAAGCGTAACAAATAGACAGACAGACATTATTAATAATATAGTATGAATGCATTGTTATTGTACCTATGTTGTTATGTTTTTATCTATATAGTTCTCAGCAATTCAAATTATGAGGAAATGTCATGTAAAAAACAACAAGTAAACATATTCTAAGAAATGTCTTATGCATAATAACAATATGGCTTATCAGTTATCATATCAGTGGTGACCTGGGGTTAGTAATCAAGGCATCGTTAATTTTCTTAACGCGTTAACTGCCGATAATGCATTTTGCGTATTTACTTCCCTTTCGGGGCAGTGGTCCAACTGCTTTGTCCAACTGACCAATAATTTCCATTTAAAAATCAAATTAACAGCTACCGCGGAGCTCCTACTTCTGGGTGGTTTGGCCCTCCGGGCCTGCTGAAGAACTAAAGCCGGCCATACACGTTACGGTTACCGGAGAGGTCTACCTGTGCAGGCGACCGGAGCAAAACCAAAAAACAATTCTTTCGAGTGACACCGTACGGTGAACCTGTGCGTGTGTGCCGTGTCCTCCGGTCGCCTGCGCAGGTAACCTCTCCGGTGGACCGTAACGTGGATGGCCGGGTTAACATAATTTAATGTGCGGACGACGGATGCAATATGGTGACGAAAGAACAAGATGGATAAGACTCTTATTAAATTTAGAGTACTATTTATGTGTGAAAATATATGCAGTTTTTGTTATAAATCAGTACATATTTTGTATACATATTAAGAAAGTACTGAAGTATCACTTTACGAATATGCCCCTCTTACGTCTGTAGATGTGGAGAGGTAATTTTCCCTATATAAGTAGACTAGAGGACGCCCGCGACTTCGTACGCGTAGAATTAGTTTCCCGCTACTCCCCCCCATTTCTTCCCGTTGGGGGTCGACTTTCGGAAAATCCTTTCTTAGTGCTCACTTACATCATGAAAGGAACCCATGTACCAAATTTCAAGTTTCTAGGTAAGACAGTAGTTTCGGCTGTGCGTTGATATGTCAGTCAGTCAGTTTAGCCTTTTATATATATAGATGAAAAGGAATGTACTGAAAATATCTAATAAAGAAAAAAATATGATTATTTACTTCAAAAATAAAATTCTATAACTTTTATTTGCAGTGATGTTCTCTTTTTTTTTAATCAATTGTAGTCATGTCCATATTACGGATATCGTTTGACATTATTTTGACGTAATTTGCATCCGTCATCCGCCCATTAAACCTAAACCTACCTCATATTTATGATACAATTTTGCCCAGTTGGACAAAGCAGTTGGACTGGACCACTGCTCCGTCACTAAGTGATCACCGCTCTGCCCAATGGATACCTGCTACACTGAGAGGTAATGCAGCCGCGTTGCAGCTCTTGAGAAAAACCGGCCAAGAGCGAGTCGGACTCGCGCACGAAGGGTTCCGTACCATTATCTATACAACATTAACAAAAAACGGAAAAAAACACGTTTGTTGTATGTGGGCCCCCCTTAAATATTGATTTTATTGTTTTTAGTATTTGTTTTTATAGCGGCAACAGAAACACATCTTCTGTGAAAATTTCAACTGTCTAGCTGTCACGGTTCATGAGATACAGCCTAGTGACAGACAGACAGACGGACAGCGGAGTCTTAGTAATAGGGTCCCGTTTTTACCCTTTGGGTACGGAACCCTAAAAAGATATTTATTTAACCATTTTATGCAGTAAAGGTGAGGTAGGCAAAAAATAAACACAGATATACGTCAATAAGCAGTTTATTCTTAGAAAGCCGCGTAAAAATAGTGTTATTTTAGGGCTGTTTTTTCAATCCCCAGATAAAACTATCCGTCAGTTAAATGTATTACTATCCTTTTCTGAAGTCATATGAAAGAAAAGGACAGAGCTAAAATTTACCTTCCGGATAGCTTTATCTGGGGATTGAAAATTCAGCCCTTACATATTTTTTGTCGTAAAAACCAGTACAGTACAGTATATGCAAATTAAATATAATCTTTGGTAATTTGACATGGTTTCAGATCTACATTTACGACCAATCCGGAAAATGAACCTTAAATGATGTCGGCTCAGCCCCCTCTGGTATCTTGGTCACGCAAACCTGAAATAAAATACAACAATTTCAAATCTTAAGCTGGGCTTTCACGGATGCGCCGTTTGTCTCGGCGACAGATGGAGTGTATACAACTGGATGGGCGTAATATTTTGACCACATTCAAGGGCGCGCCACGCCTCGCCTCAACGGTGCGACATCACGGAGCAGACTGATTAGAAAATGGCAGCCTGAGAACGCATTCACAAAGACGTCATTTGGCGTGGCGCGGAGGCGTGGCGTGTTCCAACATTGAATTTCGACATTCACGATAGTTCCATTCGCATTGCGCGTTGGCGCGTCGCGCTGGCTTTCCGTCCATTTGGAAATCCAACGGACTGCGCCAAGTACTTTTAAACGCTTCAGTTTTGACATTCATGGATCGATTTTGGCGCGGCGCTGTTCTATTCAGCTTGTTGGAGCGGTAACAACGCATTTTCAATCTTGTTTGAAGGTCAAGGTCATCATTAGGGTTAGGATTTTAGTGTCAAAACGTGGTTCTAGAATCCGTGGAGTCGCTATTACCTAATTATTAATACACATAGATATTATATCACTTTGATTATTGGCTTTTAGTTTTGTCATTTTTCTAAATATACTAAAAACATTTTTAGTTCAGTTTATCCATAACTACTAATAATTGTTTATTACGCTTTCACAGCGGAGATATCCTCCGTACTAAAATAAATTTGAACTCGTTTAGCGATTTAATGAAAGATTGAATTTTGATATGACAATACTGAAGGTCAAAATCAACAAAACAAAAAAGGAAAAGGTGGGTATGTATTATAATAATCAGGAAAAAGCGACTCCATGGATCCTAAAACCATGGTATGCCACCAAAAGTCCTAACATGTTTAAAGAATACCAAGTATTTACCCATGAAGGACAGTTTTGAAGCTTGAGGTACTCTTGGGCTCTGATGATGGCTTCGGACTTTTCCTGAAACAGTTTCCGGTAAAATAAAACCAAACTTACGAGAGTATAAGTATCTAGGTATTACAATTATGATTACATTAGGGAAGTATGTTTGAATAAATGAGAATGAGTATGCATAGCCCTTAGACTAGGTGGAGTGGAGCGACGATCTTCGCAAGGTGGCAAGAGCTGGATGAGAGTGCCCACGAATCGTGCTCGTTGGCGTGCAATGGGAGAGGCCTATGTCCAGCAGTGGGCTAACATAGGCTGATGATGATGATTGATGATGCATAGCTATTTATTTGTGGATTCCGCATTTTAAATGAGGATTTTGTAAGTGTTGCTTCGTGTATTCGCCGATAGTTTACGAGGGCCGAGGGCCCATTGCAATACACTATTGTGCTCGCCCGTAATAGTCTGTATTCGCCGATAGTCTAGAGGGTAGTCTAGAGGGCCCATTATACTCGAAACTCGAATTCAAGACGAAAATCCTAACCTCAACGGGCGCACATTCGCTGTGATTACTGCATTTTGGTTTAAGTGTAGGTATTTTTATCAATAAAACTTACCCTAATATTACTGGTTACACGAGTTCTCATTCATGTTTTTATGAAATAATGTTAAAATAACTAAACAATCAAGATGGGAACTGTCAGATTTTGGTCTTGAATTCGAGTTTCGAGTATAGACTGATGGGAGTCGCGTGGTTGGTAATGAAAAGTTTTTTCATGATTTTTTTAAATGAAGTATTAATTATTGCTTACTTTTTTGTTCGATTTCTTCCCAACCCATACATAGACTCCGCTTGTACCGGCATCCAAAATGTAGCATTCCTGTGAAATATAAAACAACTCTTATTAAATACAACTAGTATAATACACTCTTATATAGTATATAACAAAGTCTGTCTGCTGTCTGTGCACTTAGATCTTTTAAAATACTCAACGGATTTTAATGCAGTTTTCATCAATAGATAGAGTGATTCAAGAGGAAGGTTTTTGTGTAGGTATAATAAGTTCAGGTTTATTGTACGGATGGTACAGAAAACTCAAATAAACCGAAGTGAAGCGAGGGCGGGTTGCTAGTAATTTATATAATAACGCACATTTTGTAAAAATATCGACCATCTAACTATTACGGTTCAAAAGATAGATATATATACATAATATATATAGCTCTTTAAAGCAAGGACAGACTGACGGACAACGAAGTCTTGGTAATGGGTGTCCTGTTTGACGTCCTTTGTGTAATCAAAAAAACCGACCAAGTGCGTGTCGGACTTATACATGAAGGGTTCCGTTAGTTTATTAGAAAACACAATAATAGTAATATGTTAAATAATGTTACCATGGCATTCAGCTGGATTTTTTTAACAGGTTTCTCCGTAATCTTCATGTCTCCTGATGCATCGGATATTTCAAACAGCTTCGCCTTCTTTGTGACTTTTTCATATTCCTGTTAACATTAAACCATAAACAATTAAATAGATTAAAATCTTAATGTAATGGCAACCCTTATTTTATGCCGTGTGGTGCCGGGTTTAGAATGTTGCCACTCCATGTCTTCCCGTGGATGTCGTAAGAGACGACTAAGGGACTAAAGGCTGTGTAGTGCTGTTAGGCGATGGGTTTGCAACCTGTCACTAACACACTGAATAACATCTTAGCCTGGTTGTGCAAAATGTGGTCACAGAATTATCAACAAGTTTTTGGAGTTGTTGGTGAGTCTGTGGCTCTGCCTACCTCACTCTGGGAATGAAGGCGTGAGTATATGATGATGATGACCCTTATTTTATCTTATGTTGCAAATGGGAGCTTTCGGATACAAATAGCTACTTTAGGATCTTTTGTGTAATTACCCTTTTAAACATTCAGCTGTTCTAATGTGCACGTTGCAGTATTGAGAATGAAAATATCTATACATGGGTCTCACTCAGACCTCACTAAAGTATAGTCTGTGTCAATTGAAATTGCCAAAGATGTAAACAAATTAGTATTTGACACATAACCTCAAATATTCATCAAGCGTGTTTTTATTTGAAATACGTATAATGAATAGTTATTTAATCTTAAACTTCATGTGAAAGTAAACATCAAGTGTATAAATCATTGCTAAGACCTCACTTGATCTTTAAAAGCACGTTGATTATCGAGTAATAATGGTAAATTGGTTTGTTTGCTTGTTTATATCTTTGCCAATTTCAACTGGCACAGACTATACAGGGTGTCCCAAAATCGGTAACCCACATTGACACCGGAGGTAGGTCAGCTTAAGAGTTACCGAACCAGCCTAACATGACCTCAGTAAAATGACTTTATTTTTTTCAAATTGCTAGACCAATGAAGCCTAGGTAGGTAGGATAGGCATGTGGGTTACCGATTTTGGGACACCCTGTATATTAATTACGTAGTAACTTGTATATAATCTGAGCTATAAGTGCTATCATTTGACCTAGTTCATTTGGCTTCTCTTTTCCATCAATAAAGATATTTTTTTTTATGAATTTAGTTTTTTTTCATTTAGATATCCCGTTCATCAGCTTCCCCCACTTAATTATCCGGTATAGTTATCCATACCTCGTCGTCCCCTCCTTCTGTTTCAGGGGGCACGGAGTCCTTGTCTCCGGAGCCCAGGGCTTCGAAGAACTTCTTCAGATCATCATCAGAGGAATACGGGTCTGCGGGAAAAGGATAGGTACCTATTAATAGTGACCCTCTCGCTTCGCTTCAGTTTATGCGAGCTTTCTGAAAAGCGGGGCATTCACGACCGCTCCAACAAGCCGAATAGAGCAGCGCCGCGCCAAAATCGATTCGTGAATGTCAAAAGTGTAGCGTTTAAAAGTACTTGGCCCGGCCCGTTGGATTTCCAAATAGACGGAAAGCCAGGGTAGTGATTCTCTCAAAAGCAAAGGTGAGCGAATGCAGGAGTGAATGTCCAAACGGCGAGTTTAAGTAGTTCCATCAGAGCGAGCAAAACAAATTTTAGCGCGTGCATACTCAATTAGGCAGCCTTATACGTTCGAGAAGCCATGCTGCCAAATTGAATACACGCGCTGAAATGAGTTTTGTTCGCTTTAACGGTACTACTTAAACTCGCCGCTTGGACATTCACTCCTGCGCTCGCTCACCTTTGCTTTTGAAAGAATCACTACCCAGCGCGACGCGTCAACGCGCAATCCGAATGAAACTATCGTGATTTTCGAAATTCTACGTTGAAACACGCCCGGCCACCGCGCCAAGCCAAATAGCGTCATCGTGAATGCGTTCTCTGGCTGCCATTCTCTAATCAGTCTATTTCTCGCCTCGTGTCGCCACGCCCTTGGAAAAGCACCTTAAAACACGTGCTTAGCTACACGTAGAACGACACCCTAAAAATCCAAGATGGCGTCTCACCAATGATCTCGATATGCCCCCTCCCGTTGTGATCCTGGTCCCGGAGCTGGTGTGCCACATTTATCGCCTTCATGCGCTCCTGGTTCTTGGCTGCTTTGCCGACGAACACGAAGATGTCGTTGTCCTTGTCTAGGATGAAGCAGTCGCCGTGGTTCATGTTCTTCACGTTGGCTTCTATCTGTACAATTATTTGATTTATTTCAAGACAGTTTTAAATATAAATCAGTCGAAAATGTAATTTTAAGAATTTTTTTTTCTCATTAGCAGCGGGTGTATGAATTGCATAAAAACTAATGTACTAATTATCAGTTGACAACACAATTAGCTTAATTTCGATTCCTGTAATAATTAATAAACCAACGATATAATAATTATTATGCATAACAACAAAATGCATAATTTCTTAAATCATTATGTTCAAAAAGTAGACATTTCTAACGTCTTAGGTTACTATTAATTTGGTCACAGATTTAAACTAACGTAACCTAACATAGTAAGACCAAATGGACTTAAAATGCATAATAACAAGAAAATTATCATTACGATAAATGAGTGTTACGTTATTTGATCGTATGCCTGATAAAATTATACAATTTGTTGCTAAACGTTCATTATGCTTTTCATAGTTAAATAAAATTATGGAAAAAAAAATCAGAGTGATTGAAGCTGCATCAATTTAAACTGGCAGTTAATTTTAATATTTTAACTTTATTTAACTGTATATCGACTATAGTAATACATACTCTGTGAAAATTTAAGTGCTATTACGATTTTTGAGAAACCGCTGACAGACAGACAGAGGCTTAATTAGTAATAGGGTCCTGCCGGAACCCTCTGGGTACGGCGCTCCAAAAAGACCTTCGGGTTTGTATCGAAATAGGCGCATTGTTTTAGCGCCTACAACTTTACCAACCTGTGTCACTCGAACGTTCTTTCTGCCCTTGATGTGGAAAAGGCGTTTTTCTGCGCCTGCGTTGATGGTGACGTGACTGAAGCCGGACGCGTGACCGCCGTCTAGATACAAGATGGCTGAAAGAAAAAAAATAGTTTCAACATGCTTCAAAAAAGGATGAGGTTCTCAGTTCGGTTTTTTTTACTCTACTATGGCAAAGGGTACCTAATGATTGTAAGTAAAAGTGTGAAGTAACTATTTCTCCGCCAAATGTCAACAGATTCTTAGACTTCCGAAGTCAAACTACTTCAAAGTCAGAGCATATTTTATATATTTTTCATATTTTCCATTTAGTTGGACGGTTAGATTAGACAGGCTTAGATGTACGACCCAACATCTTCATTTTTACAAGCTTTTATTTAACATACAATGTATGTATGTAGGCATGTATGTATGTATGTACGGGTCAAATCTTGCAAGTTAAATTGGACCCACTTCCCTTCAACGGAATGGGCTGAAATTTGGACCACATATTATGTAAACCCGATGACAATGCAATATTATGAGAGCTGATCTGATGATGGAGTCGGAAGGTGGCGACAGGATCTCCGCTATACTTAACGTAGATCCACCGTGTTAGAACGCAATAGTTTAGTCTTGATAAGCAGATAAAGATTTTGCAAAAAAAAGTACAGTGTGCAACAAAAACTTTTCCCAAAAATGAAATTTTTGACAGAAACTTATTACTTATTTTTCCACGTTTAGCACGATATTATTCTGTAAGACCACTCTTAATACCATGGATGCAATAAATTCAAAATGAATACGCTTATGAACATTGAGTCAACCATTTCTAACCCTGTATGTTCGCAGTAATCGACATAAGGACAAACGTCATAACGTAATTGAAACTGGCGTGAGTCATAGTACAATTAAATACAATTAAATTAAATGGCGGGCCATTTCGCGATAATAATGCGTGTTCAAACCGCAGCTGTTATTAAACGTCATCATGCCTTATACATAGTATGACTAGTAATGTCGGGTTCCTATATTCAAACCGCGGATAGATAAGGCTTAACTTCGGGTTTAAATTTGACATTTAACAATACAAAATGTGTCAAATATCATAATCTGAAGTAAGCTTTATAGCTCAAACAACGAAGCAAAATCAGAGGAAAAAACTCGTGTATAAGCAAATTTTGGCATAGTTGTAGGGAATGGTGTTTTAAACCACATACTAAAAGTACTGACGGGTGGGGGTGGAGCTAACGGGTGGAGGGGGGTGTAAAGGTCCCTTCTTTTAGTTTTTCGTAAATAACTCGTAAACGATGATGGCCCATAGCAAAAAAAAACAATTACTTGATTAATTTGCATAAAATTCTCTACAAAAAACCGGTCAAGTGCGAGTCGGACTCGCGCACCGAGGGTTCCGTATTGAAGATAATATGCTTGGTAACCGCAAAAGAAAATACTCATTTTGTTATAAGCTTTATTTTCCAGGCAATAAGGTCGATTTTGACTAGCCTAAATTTTAATACAGATTTTCTTAGGTTTTTTGTTATTTCTCAAAAACTGCAAATAATTAACACTTTATTTTATTTTTCCCAGAAAATATAAGTAAATATCTATACGTCAGGATTTTTTTCAGAATTTTTGATTAATAAACTTCGGAGATAAAGGGGGGGATCGAACCACTTTCTATTTTGAACCCCCCCATTCTAGACCCCTTTTTCAATTATTAATAAAATTAATTTCATATTTTTTTTTACTACAAATAGATGCGGACAAGCAAGTTGTACAACTATGCCAAATTTCAAGTTGATAGCATTTGTAGTTGCTGAGAAAACTGCTGTGACATACAGACAGACAGACAGACAGACAGACAACGAAGTCTCACCATAAGGGTTCCTTTTGTACCATTTTGGTACGGAACCCTAAAAAGATCTTACACATTTTTTCTCTGGGATCAATATTTAATGTAATGAGATATGGAGGGAAGAATGATGTCCGAAAGGCCATTTTCGGGTTTCCATTGTAAGTCGGCCCTTACATCAAAATAATGGGCTCGGGGTTTTTTTGTGAGTACCTACCTCTTATTATGGAGAATGTTTATACTGAGTATCAACGTGTTAATTGTGACAGTTCTCGACTTATGTTTTTTTTTTTTTTTTTTAATATAGGTTCTGTTTTTCGGGATGTACCTATTCATGCGATTTGCTTCAAATTTTGAAATGATGTTCTTTTCATAAATTTGCATCGCCTCCCAAAAAAACAAATACTAGTTATCATATAAAAAAAAGAAAACAGAACCGATTGAATACAGAACTGGCCACACATATTGCTGATTTTTGGTAGGAAGTACCGCCTGGAAAAAAATAATATTTTAGCAAGTAGTAGGCCAATTTATGGGCTATTCTGAAAAAAATATCTAGAGGTGTCACAACCATTATAAAAAATAATGTATCTTTTTTATTTGGTCTTTATTTTCTTTTTTTTATATGATAACCAGTATTTGTTTTTTGGGTGGCTAAGGGGGTCGAATCGTGATCGTAAGGTACCGAGTTCGAACCCCCGCGGTCACCATGTACCAATGAGTTTTTCAAACTTAAGTGCATTACCCGACGCTCTTACGGTGAAGGGAAAACATCGTGAGGAAACCTGCACATTCGAACAGCTCAGTGTATAAAAGGGTAATTGCACAAAAGAAAGGGTCGAAGTGTATCCGAAAGGGCCCATCCGTAAGATAAGATAAGATAAAGAATCGTGCCATAAACCAACTCACATGGTTGGAAGTATCCCAGGAACTGCTCGCTCTCGTGCTCCTGCACCTCCCGGTGCTGGGTGGCAGCTCCGTGGAAGCGGCAGTCGTCCAGGTTGACGGACAAAATGGCCGCCGTGCCGGACTCGTCCTGGGATGTGGATGAACCCAGCCAGAAGTGGATGTTGTGCGAGAGGGAGGAGGGGGTCCCCGATGTCTGGAAGGTTAGGAAAGGAAGACATTAATCACCTTACAGAAGAATAATAACTAACTGGATAACATACATACATACATTAAATCACGCCTGTTTCCCTGAGGGGTAGGCAGAGACCACTTCTTTTTACAAGAACTATCTTTCTAACTATATAATAATCCTGACAAAAACTTTAAAAAACCTGACTGTTGCTAACCAACTTTAAATCGCTATAAATCATAGATGATCATTCAAAATGACAAAGGATGAAAGAAACCTAAAGATGATTTTTAAACAACTATTCAATGATAGGTCATTTTTTATCGACTTTTTTTTAAATAAATAAATTATTTTTCTTTTTTACAATACGGCGTCTGGTTGCCGCCATATCGAATATTGATTACTGTCATATCTTTAGTGACACTTACAAGACTGACACAATATACACAAAAACACATACATACAGGCACACAGATACACAGATATACAGATATACCTACCTACAGATAAACAGATACACAGACACACATATACAGAGACACACAGATACATAGATACACAAACACACAGATATTCTTAAACTCCCTCTTTTTGCGTCGGGGGTTGAAAAGTACGTACCTTTAGTACAATGTAGGAATCTCCGGTGAAGAATTTTCCGTAATGACTCTCTTTTACAGGAACCGGTTGAAAATCCTGAAAAAAAAGCAAAATTCATAGCTTAAAGTTGTCAAAAACTTATGACGTTTCGACTTCGATAATGTTGATTAGATTACTCTTGGACGAATCATCTGATTTCTAACAAATTGAGCTTAATACTTAACTAATAAAACCAGCATTCATCTATAGGTATATATAAAAGGCAAACCTGACTGACTTATATATCAACGCACAGCCGAAACTACTGTACCTAGAAACTTGAAATTCGGTACAGGGGTTCCTTTCATGATGTTAGTGAGCACTAAGAAAGGATTTTCCGAAAAATGTGCGGTACCCTCGGCGGGCGATTCCGACTCGCCGTGTCCGGTTTTTTATTCATAAACAAAATAACAGTAGGTACCTAATCTATGTGGCGCTTATTGTTTTAATCAGTGTTTTTTCACTAATAACTCTCATTAATTTAGCAAAACGGAAACAATATTTTGTTTCCATTAATGTTATCTATCACATTTTAATTAATTAACCGCATTAAACATTTTCAATCATTAGTTAGTAGGTATAATAATTAATAAAAACCAAAATAGTTTTTAATATTAACTGTTGTTAGGGTAAAATGGTAATTAACCAATGCATGACTTTTTTGTGGAAATACATATACGATTGGTACTTATTGTGGTTATTGTGTTATTTAGTTATGATAACTGCAGAGAAAACATTATTAAGTATGAGTCGATAATAATCCCGGAATAGAAAAAACAGTGGAAGTGGCATGAGCTTCGCTTAGTATCAGACCTGTTGTCGAAAATACTCGAACTATCGTAAAAACAACACGCCACCATGGAAAATGTTTTTGGTGCGGCTATCGTTTTTACACTCCAAAAAAGCACAATAAGGCATGCTTCTGGATTTATTTCCTATTTTAGAAATATCGAAATAAGCGGTCGCGGCAAAAGTATGGTAGGTTGCGCGGAACTCCGCATAACTATGCCACACGTTACACGCCCACTTGACACTTCTACTGTTTTTTCTGTTCTGTGGTAATAATAGGTACTTTTAGAAAAAATTCAAACTTACCTCTATCCTCCACACTTCAAGTCCCACCTTCGCGCCACATTTTTTAAAAGCCGGATGTGCTTCTGGCATCTCCTGGAATAAAGAAAAATCAAATATTATATGCAGTGCATAATTAAAGAAATAAAAATCTATAAAAAATGTTTTCTTGCGTCCAGTTTTTTTGGCAGTCGGGTAATGTTTTTATCAGCCTATGTATGTATGTATGTTTCTTCCCTGTGTCGCTCTAGAAACTAAACGCGTGGGCCGATTATGATGATTCTTATGTCAATCGATTTGTCTTAATCATGTGAGTGTCACTAAAGATATGAATATAAAATTCTAAGTAAAAAAGAAAAAAAATGTCGACGAACTATGCCAAGTGGGGTATCTTTGAATAGATATTTAAAAATACTCTTCTGGTTTTTTCATCATTTTTCATTTTGAATGATTCTTTAGCCTGACTGACTTATATATCAACGCACAGCCGAAATTACTGTACCTAGAAACTTGAAATTTGGTACAGGGGTTCCTTTCATGATGTAAGTGAGCACTAAGGAAGGATTTTCCGAAAATCAACCCCGAACGGGAAGTAATGGGGGGAGTAGCGGGAAACTAATTCTACGCGTACGAAGTCGCAGGCGTCCTCTAGTATATATATAAAAGGCAAACCTGACTGACTTATATATCAACGCACAGCTAAAACTACTGAACCTAGAAACTTGAAATTTGGTAGGTACAGGGGTTCCTTTCATGATGTAAGTGAGCACTAAGAAAGGATTTTCCGAAAATCAACCCCCAACGGGAAGAAATGGGGGGAGTAGCGGGAAACTAAATCTACGCGTATGAAGTCGCGGGCGTCCTCTAGTTATACATAAAAACCTTCCTCTTGAATCACTCTATCTATTGCTGTAAACTGCATCAAAATCCGTTGAGTAGTTTTAAAAGATCTAAGCGAACAGACAGCGGAAGAGACTTCATTTTATATATGTAAAGAAAGATAAAGATCTCTATAGTCGTGTGTGTGTGTACAATTACATTTGTGTTTAATTGTTATGCCACTATGGAACCCTGCCATAATGACAGCGTCAAACCACATGAAAGAAATTACGACAAAATTAATGATTAACGTTATGCGACAGGGTTCCATAGTAGCATAGCAAATAAAGTAATTGACTGTACCATGTTAATGTAATGTTTGGTGTATTTTTATACACTAATATTATAAAGAGGAATGATTTGTTTGTTTGTTTGTTTGCATTGAATAGGCTCCGAAATTACTGGACTGATTAATTCTTTCACCATTAGAATCCTACATTATCCCTATTGAACTGTTTTATTCTTCTGCGCTTCTGTTTTATTATATCTGGAGTAGCGGGCAGCAGCTATATAATTATAATTTTTGCTTGTCCGGAATCAAACACAATGACCTCTCAGTCACTAACTGCCACACTCAGAGACGTCAATTAAATTTAATACTTGTTTAGTGACGTGTTGTCTTACTTTATTGCTTTAGCAAAGAAAGTGACAGCAGCAACTTTAATCAAGCATTAAATTAAATTGACGTCTCTGAGTGTGGCAGTAAGTAATACCTAAAGAGCCAATAAACTATACGCTGATTCATAACTCGCCGGAGAGCCCGACGATGAATTAACATCCGCTGCTCAAGTTGTCCTCAAGTTCGTATTTACCCGTGGAATACCCAATGAGACGTCATGTCAATTATGATCAGATATTATACCCAGGGTTCGGAATTTTCATAGCACTAGTGGTTTTTGAGTTTATTGATTACAAACATTACAAAAATACAAATATTTCCTCTTTATAATATTAGTGTAGATAAATTCTGCTTTATGTACGTTTTTTTATGGCATAGAGAAGGCAGACGAGCACACAGGCCACCTGATGGTAAGTGAAAACTGTGACCCATAGACATTCGCATTCACAAGACTGCAATCCTAAGACTGCAAATGCGTTGCCAACCCTGAGGACTAAGATGGAATGCCTCTATGCTAGTCATTACACCGGCTGTCTTATCCCCGGAACGGAACACAACAATGCGAACACTGCTGTTTGGCGGTAGGTTAATAGCCTATGACACTCACAGAAGACTCAGTCAAAGTAAACGGTTCGGAGCTACCCACTGAACAGAAAAAACAGTAGTAGTGTCAAGTGGGCGTGTAACGTGTGGCATAGTTATGCGGAGTTCCGCATAACCTACCATACTTTTGCCGCGATCGCTTATTTCGTTATTTCGATATTTCTAAAATAGGAAATAAACCCAGAAGCATGCCTTATTGTGCTATTTTGGAGTGTAAAAACGATAGCCGCACCGAAAACATTTTCCATGATGGCGTGTTGTTTTTATGATAGTTTGAGTATTGGCGACAACAGATCTGATACTAAGCGAAGCTCATGCCACTTCTACTGTTTTTTCTATTCCGTGGAGCTACCCATTGCTTCTTAAAAGAGGTAAAAAAAAACATACCTTAATTGTGAATAAACACCGTATTTTCGTGAAGGTTTAACAACTAAATGATGTCAGTTTTTGTAAATAACCGCGACAACGTTCTGCAGCGACCGACGAGCGATGCGTCCAACGCCGAGGTCAATTGATAATGATCTGCTCACCAAATACGAGTCACTAATGGGGAAACCCGTACGCATTTTTAGGGTTCCGTAGCCAAATGGCAAAAAACGGAACCCTTATAGATTCGTCATGTCTGTCCGTCCGTCTGTCTCCTCCGTATGTCACAGCCACTTTTTTCCGTAACTATAAGAGCTATACTACGGAAACTTTATAAGTAGATGTATTCGCTGAACCGCATTAAGATTTTCATACAAAAATAGAAAAAAAACAATACATTTTTGGGGTTCCCCATACTTAGAACTGAAACTCATTTATTTTTTTCATCAAACCCATACGTTTGGCGTATCTATGGATAGGTCTTCAAAAATGATATTGAGGTTTCTAATATAATTTTTTTCTAAACTGAATAGTTTGCGCGAGAGACGCTTCCAAAGTGGAAAAACGTGTGTCCCCCCCCCGTAACTTCTAAAATAAGGGAATGATAAATGTAAAAATAATATAATGATGTACATTCCCATGCAAAATTCCACCGAAAATTGGTTTGAACGAGATCTAGTAAGTAGTTTTTTTTTAATACGTCCTAAATCGTAAACCGCAATTTACCTTTCACGGAACCCTTCATGGGCGAGTCCGACTCGCACTTGGCCGCTTTTATTTAATTAGTTATTCGGCCATCCCATGTTGCGTGGGATTTTGAATAAAGTTATTCCGTCAAAAAAAATATAATGGGTGAAATAACTAAATGGCAAGCAAGCTTTAAAAACCCGACTGCATTTTTTGTTAATGTTATTAAACCCGTTAATTAATGCTACTATATTCGTATATATTTGAGATGGTCACAATAAGACCTTTCAAATGATAGCTTTATTGTAATAATTAGAAGACTTTTTTTTGTTGACATAAATAATTGACATTTAGCCATTGTTTTTATTTCAATTTTAACCGATTAATTGTATCCTATGTCACCCAGCATGGTGAAAGGATTCCAACGATATCACACACATTTAAATCGGCTAAGGCGTTTAGAAGTTATGGTGGAATAAAGAATAGTAAGATACATACATACATGAACCCTGAAAACATTACACTCGTTTTTTTTTGGCAGTCGTGTAAAAAGTAACCTATGTGTTAATACAAGGTACAAGCTATCTTCATTCCAAATTTCATCCAAATCCGTCCAGCCGTTGCAGCGCGAAGGAGGACCAAACTATCACACAAACTTTCGCATTTATAAAACAAGCTTTTGCCCGCGACTTTATCCGCGTAGATTTAGATTATAGTTCTTCCCTTGAGAACTTTTATATTTTCGGGATGAAAAAGCCTATGTGTTAAGCCAGGGTATGAGCTATCTCCATTTCAAATTTCATCCAAATCCGTCCAGCCGTTGCAGCGTGAAGGAGTAACAAACACACACACACACACACAAACCTTCCCATCTATCTATATATATAAAAGGCTAAACTGACTGACTGACATATCAACGCACAGCCGAAACTACTGTACCTAGAAACTTGAAATTTGGTACAGGGGTTCCTTTCATGATGTAAGTGAGCACTAAGAAAGGATTTTCCCCAACGGGAAAAAATGGGGGGAGTAGCGGGAAACTAATTCTACGCGTACGAAGTCGCGGGCGTCCTCTAGTCTATTATATATCTATTATAGAGGTATATATAAACCTGACTGACTTATATGTCAACGCACAGCCGAAACTCCTGTACCTAGAAACTTGAAATTTGGTACAGGGGTTCCTTTCATGATGTAAGTGAGCACTAAGAAAGGATTTTCCGAAAATCGACCCCCAACGGGAAGAAATGGGGGAAGTAGCGGGAAACTAATTCTACGCGTACGAAGTCGCGGGCGTCCCCTAGTTTATAATATCAGTGGGATTTTACCTTAATATAACAGCGTGCCCTGCAAACCACTATTCACTAACTAAACCTAAAAAAAACTAAAATTAAAACGTACTGTTATCAAATCGCATATAAGTAGGCACTTAGCTCGCGTGATAAGGAAAACAGTTGGTACTTGTTTCAATGCGATGGTATTTAATCAAATATTCATGGAATTCACACATTTTTATGTAAATACTAGAGGACGCCCGCGACTTCGTACGCGTAGAATTAGTTTCCCGCTACTCCCCCCATTTCTTCCCGTTGGGGGTCGATTTTCGGAAAATTCTTTCTTAGTGCTCACTTACATCATGAAAGGAACAACTGTACCAAATTTCAAGTTTCTAGTTACAGTAGTTTCGGCTGTGCGTTGATATATAAGTCAGTCAGGTTTGCCTGACACTGGATAACATCGCCTGGTTGTACAAAATGTGGTCACAGAATTATCAACAAGTTTTTGGAGTTGTTGGTGAGTCTGTGGCTCTGCCTACCCCACTCTGAGAATGAAGGCGTGAGTTTATGATTGATGATTGATAATCAGTTTTGCCTTTTATATAAATAGATATCAAGGGACAATGTCACACCAATTGACCTAGTCCCAAACTAAGCTCTAGGCTTGTACTATGGGCACTAGACAACGATAAACACTTATATCGAGAGATAAACACTTAAATACGAAGAAAACATCCAAGACCCAGAACAAATACTTGCGCTCGTTACACAAAATATTTGCCGATATCGGGGGTGTTATTCTCTTAAAAACCAGCCAAGTGCGAGTCAGACTCGCGCACGAAGGGTTCCGTACCATTATATTTAAAAAATCACATTATTAAATATTTATTCTATTTTAAATTAATTATTTATTTTAAAGTGAACGTACATCTTAATATTCTGTGAATATTTTAAGCGTCTACCTATTGCCGTTAATATCGAGCAAAAAATGGCAGATAAATTACGTTTGTTGTATGGGAGCCCCCCTTAAATATTTACTTTATTCTGTTTTTAGTATTTGTTATTATAGCGGCAACAGAAATACATCGTCTGTGAAAATTTTACTGTCTAGCTATCACGGTTCATGAGATACAGCCTGGTGACAGACAGACAGACGGACAGCGGAGTCTTAGTAACAGGGTCCCGTTTTTACCCTTTGGGTACGGAACCCTAAAAATGAATCGCTAAATGTGTTGCTAAGCGCAAAACTCGAGAACGGCTGAACCGATTTGGCTGATTTCTTTTTTGTTGTGTTCGTCATTGTCAGGACAAGGTTTATATGAAAGAAAATAATTGGAAAATCCTCCGGGAAAATCAGAAATTTGCAGCGGGGCGAAGCCGCTGGCGGGCCGCTAGTTAAATATAATAACGGTATTAAATAAATAGTACTCACAATGACTTTTATCTTTCCCACGAGTGGTAGCGATGACGGCGAGCTATTCACTGTTCATTTTAAACTGCTCAGGGTTTTATTGACATTTTTCCTTATTTTTTATAATTATTTATTGCGTAGATTTGCATGGTGTCTAATTTTTGATTTGCTTTCTGAGTCAAGCTCAATATGAAAAAGAATAAAGCTGTCATTTTTGTGACAGAGCTGTTTATAGTGTGTAAGGTCTGTAGCTGCATAAAAGAGGTTTTAATCAAGGCTCGGAATTTAACGGTTGTCATTCCAAAAACTGAACACTGTTCCGTACAGTAGAGACTTTCTTATTTTTAATGAAATGTACCCAATCTTTTTATTATTTGATTCATTCTACTAAACCATAATTTATTTACATTCAGGGAAATGATGTAATGAATGAAGGATACACAAATGGATATTGAAAAAAAAAACACTCCAACGAATCAAAAAGAAGGACATTTTTCCATAGGACGAAATGTCCCCACCCTCCAACAAAAATGAAACATAACTCAGTTTGTAGATCTTGGCAGCATTATGTATTTTTTCTATGACGACGATCGCTCTATGTATGGGTTTTTCTTGGAAATTCATAGTCGTATCGTATGGTTTTTTTTAAAAATAGACTCTTTGCCTTGCTTGCTCTTGATAGGTTTTTTTTTCATTGAACAAAACCCCATCGATTTAATAGTTACTTTGTTTTTTTTTTTGGGTCCTAATGAACATATTATTGCCATACATCCCGTGACTGTTGGAGGGTGCGGATGGGATCCATGCAAAATTGCCCATCACCCTTTTGACTCGTGAATGGATGGATAATGATAAAGTTCATTCATAGTCTATGGATGTCATTGGGACACATTTAATGTTTGACATCGGTTTACCATTCAACCAGCATGCTTACTTATGGCTCGGGTTAACCTTCTGAATCCCTTTTTGATTTGTGTCATTCATTAATTAATTTCATGCCGCTTAAAGGTGCGACCCTACCTCCGCGTAAAATACGGTGCTTAAACAAAAGACGGGGTATAGTAACAACATGGCGCCGTTTATGACGCACCGTAATATACGCACCGTTAAGCAGCGGTGCGGTCGCACCTTAATGTAAATAAAAAGTATAATATTTTATTAATAATAAGGAAGTCTCTACTGTAAGGAATAGGGTTTAAAATTAATATTACGAGCGTTTTTTCCGAACCTTGGCTATAATTGTTTATAAAGTAGTCTTGTTTAAAACCAGTTTATCTGGTTTGGTCTCGTTTCCAAGTTTATGTTTATTTTACGTAATACGTACTGTATCTTTATTTCTTACTAGAGGACGCTCGCAACTTCGTACGCGTAATTTAGTTTCCCGCTCCTCCCCCTTATTTTTTGACCCGGGGGAAATGCCTATGCATTCACGGTCTAAAACCCCCCAAAACGTACCCCCCCCCCCCTCCCCTAAATTGCTGTGACTGACAGGCAGACAACGAAGTCTCGCCATAAGGGTTCCTTTATTAACCGACTTCAGTAAAGGAGGAGGATCTCAATTCGACAGTTTTTTTTTTATATTTGTTACCTCAGAACTTTCAACTGGGTGAACCGATTTTGATGATTCTTTTTTTACTTGAAATCTGATGCATTCCGTTTGGTCTCATTCTTATCAAAATGAAGATCTGATGATGGAATCCATGAGGAATCGACGGAACTCTTCAAAATTTATAGGCACACCTATAGCGATTTTGGTATTTCTCATTGCAATTCGTGTATTTGGTCTTAGAAAGCACTATTTGGTGAAGTGGAACTGATAATGAAGACCACAGAAGGCCACCGGAGCTCCTAAATGATATATTTTCGATTAAGATAGTTGAGCGACTATGACGAAGCATATTTAGGTTTAAATATACCTATGACTATGACTCTCCAACGGCGTTGCTTGCGGCGAGATTAATATGTTCTATAGTTTCTTATTAATTGTGAAGTGGGACTACATAACAGCATAGGTAATTATGATCACTTAAAAGGATAAAAAAGAAATGTTACAAAAAACATCTTTCAAAATGGTAGGTAATAGGTCAGTCAAACTGAAGTCGGCGTCCTACAATATTTTAACCAAAAGCAGACTTCAGTTGAACTGACTTATTATAATAAAGTAAAGTCCCTAGGTTTAAAGCCAACGCAAAATTACAGTTGTGTACTCATTGCTATTTAAAATAGTCAGGAAATGTAACTATCATTGACAATATTGTTTATTTGTTTTACTATGCGTCTGTCTGTAGCTTCGTATCTCCCAAACTGATAGACCAATTCGAATGGAGGCACAAATTTAGCTACTTTTTTCTTTGTAATATTCGTAATAGTACTAAAAAGGTTTTTACGAAAAAAAAAGGTACTCAAAAATTTGCACTCGTCTGTGCTCCGAAAATTAATAAAAAAAACTGGGCAAGCGCGAGTCGGGCTCGCACCCGGAGAGTTCCGCACATGACACGGTTAACTTAATTCAAAATTAGGAACGCCGTTTCTTGCATAAAGAAAGACCCTGTTTTTTGTGATTTAATTTAAAATGTACAGATTCCAAATTTTTTCCTATATTTACTTTTTTTTTTCTGCAGCTAATATAATACAATTAAAAGTTAAAACTAAACTTATTTAAATTAAAATAAAAACTAAGCTACTCAAATATTAAAGACGTTAGTAAATAATAATCTCCACTATAAAATACTTGTAGTAAAAGACGGTGTTACTTGCCAAATTTCATAGTCCTAGGTAAATAATAAATAATAAATAATAATAAATACCCTATACATTTTCATTTCTCGAGAGTGTCGAAATACACGTTTTTGCGGCATAAACGGCCGTATATTTTTTTACGTTATCGCGTTCCCGAAATAAAGGGTCTTGACAGACAGACAGATAGATGGACAGACAGACGAACAGACAGCTGGACGGACAGACGGACAACAAAGTGATCCTATAAGGGTTCCGCTTTTTCCTTTTGAGGTGCGGAACCCTTAAAATGACATCAGAAAGTAACTTTTTTATTGGTACAGTCGGCCTTTTAAGATGCTAGTCACAGTGCAGCAATTAAAACATAACGTTAAAGCGACAAAGCACTAAAGTGTGCAGCTACTTTTAAAGACCAAGAAACTCCTTTACCATTTTTGGACTATTCGTGTGACGTTAATGTCCAAAAGTCGTTAAGGACTTTCTTGGTCGACTATACAAGGAATACTTTTTTCACATGTCTACTTGAACTTTTGATTTTAGTGTGTATTTTTTTAACATTTAAATAATGATTTTTAAACTTAATAAAAATAATATGTTTAGAAACGATAAGCAAATGGCCTATATTAAGAAACCTCTATTTGTGGTTGTATTTAATGTTAACATTAAAGTATTGCATGTCATTAAAGTATCGGTTATCGTTGTGTTCACCGATACTTTAATGTAAACATTAAGATACAGGTATATTAAATTAAAATACAGGGAAACCATAGAATATATAGGTTTCTCATATATTGTGGAAATATGCGACTGTTCACATAATTAGGCATTAAAACACTCCACCCTCGTGTATTAATGCCTCTCATTATGCATCAGTGACATAAACTACTAAGTATTAAGAGCTTCCAATGATAACTCACTCGACGTTATAATGTAAAAAAATACCTTTGCATTACAAGGAAAAAATGTACTTTAAATCTATAACTAGATATGACAAAATTATAGCTTTGTAGCAAAAACTGCGGACAGACGGACGGAGTTGGCGAAACTATAAGGTTTCCTTGTTGACTACGGAACCCTAAAAAAGGATGTAGGGATGTAGGGTTGTAAAGAATACTCAATAATAAATTGCATGTACTTACTATAATTTCAAATTCTACCGTTCATTCTACATAATCACATTTTTACCACATAAATACAAAATATTATAAAAAATTCGTAGTTTTTCACATTATCTACGATTTTTTTAATAGCATTTATTACCCAATGACTGGATTGATGACAGACTTATAAAAATTGAGGTTCAAGCATAGTTCAAGCCAAAATAACCGGACTAAGTTTGAAATTATACAAATAATAAAAAAAAGCATTCACTACCAAAATAAGAATTGAATCTACTGATGTCTTTAATTGTTTGTTTCTATCGCATCTAACCACATATTTTTTTCATTTGAATTGCTAATAAATCAGGATCTAGTAACAAATTGGAAAATTTACGAGAAAGAAGCGAAAACTTAACGAACAAAAAAAAATGGGAGCAGAAAAAATGCGATGTCAAAATATCTTTACAAAAATATCTAAGCAACTTTATTATAAAAGTAAATAAAATTTAAATAAGAAGGAACTTCACAAAATGCTCGTTGACTGATGGTCTTAGAAATAAACGTTTTAAACTTTGGCCACGTCAGATTTTGATATAGACGCTCTATTCTACCTGGTAAAACTATATTGATCTTGACCTGTTATAGTATTGCTAGCTTTTATTTACTTGACAGTAATGGCAGCCGAGTTTTATGGCGTACAATAGAGCTCCTGCCTGAGTCAAAATAAATCCGCTTTAAGAACCAAGCAGGCCAAAAGTGGCCTAGTGTATTTTTTTACATAAGTAACGTTTTTTCTAGACCAAACAAACTAGATAAAAAACTATATCTACAACAAAAAAGTATCTTCAAGTTAATAAAATAAACCGCGTCTAAAATCTACATGGAATATATCAATAAGAGCTAAATTATTCAAAATCCAAGAAACAAAATAAAGTCGTCGTTATTTAAACTAAAATATTGCGATTAAAATACAATGATTATATATGTCTATTAAAACACCAGTTCTTATAATTTATAATTACCATCTCTATTTGACGTTGTCTATGTGATAAAAAATCTTTAGAAATTCTAATAATATTTAAACTTGAATATGTTATTATTTTAAAATTTACATATATTTACCTGACTGCTTCAGAAACTTTTTTTTCGTGTGTATGTATGTCTATTTCTGTGCCACGCTCTGCAGACTAAAGGGCTTGATAGATTTTAACATAACTGTTATTAGATTCGTCTTGGTTGTCAAAATGATATAGGCTGTAATATTTTAATAAGATTTTAATCAAAGTAATGAGAGGGAGTTTTTTTTAACATGCTTTTATAACACTGGTTTAACAAATAAATGTAGGTACTTAATGTAAAACCAAGTGGATGAAATTATACGTCACGTATAAACAGACAAAATATTTGAATATTAAGAAAAAACATGCCATGACGAGTTATGAAAAAAAACATTTGTCATATTGTCATATTATTAGTAATATTAGTATCACTTAGGACATGTCAAATAGAGTCTTAATATACTAGTTACATAATCTATGATCCACAGTAAATAATCACATTTGATGGATAATAACGATTAACATATACGTAGTACTATATAGCAAATAAAATACATAAGTTAGTCTTAAGAAAAAGAAATCTTGTATGTTAAATATTATGTGATCATTATAGGTAATGCAAATTTCTTATTTCGGTTCAAAAATCTTTTAATCTTACTAAATTTCATCGTAATCGATTCAGCGATTTGGCGTGAAAGTGTAACAAACAGACAAAATTATTTTTACATTAATAATATTAGTATGGGTAATCCCATTTAACATTCATTAGGCCCTTTTTACCCCTGACGCAAATGGAGGGGTGGTATAAGTTTAACGTGTGTATCTGAGTATCTGTCTGTGGCGTCGTGGCTCTCAAACTGATTTAACGATTCGGACGCGGCTTAAAAAGTCAGTTTTACTAGATTCGTTTTATTGAAACTTGGGTTGATCAAGTCGGTTAAGCTGTTTGGCCTCCTGAATCCCCAGGTTTGCGCTTGAGAGCATAATGCTAAACATAAAAGGCACACTATAGTTAATTCGATAAGGTTGAAATTACAATGTTACTAAAATAGGTATTGCGTCTGAGGTGATGAGTGATGAGACCGGATTTTTACTATTTATTTTAACACAAAAAAAATGGCGGATGGGAATTTTCGTGGCATTTTTGAGCTGTCATAGTGATTTATTGACTTTCACATTTTCATACAACTTTCCTTCTTAATAAGATTAACTAAAAATCCTGATATGAAAAACCTTGCTTAAGTGTCATTGTAAACACCATATTATATTTACAACGTACCGTGTACAGAGAAAATTAGTGATCCACATTTAAAATTCAGCTTTAAATATTAAATGTTAATAGTTGATAAAAGTTTAGATTTTTACAATATTTAATTTTAATTTTAATTTTTTTACAAGAAAAGGCATCAACGCGCGGTCCTTGCAAAATATTTGGAAAGAAACAAAATAGTTCTTTAAATGAAAATTAAGGTAAGTACTTAAAAAAAAATGGGATTTTTTTTTTCTAATTACCTACATGAAATTGACACAAAAATCGAGATTTGGCTGTGTGTCGCGGACGACGGTACATCTGTCAAATTTAATTACGCACTTCATTACGAGCGAAGGTTTTTCTTATCATAAAACTAAATTGGTTTGACATCGGCTACCAAAACAGTTAAAACCTAAACGATCGTTTATCAAAGGAAATAAATAAAGTTTTGAGCGTATCTCCACAGCCATGTATATCTAAAATTTCATATTTCATTGAAAAATATACCATAAAGATTGGCCATGGACTAAACAGGCCACTAACCGTCCCCTATTACACGAACGTGACAATGACAGGCGACAGGTGACATTTCAATTCACATGGCATAGTTTTTTTTTTGGTCATGTAGAAGGCAAACGAGACCACAGACCTCCTGTGGCCTGATTTATATAACTACAAATTACAATTTACAGGTTACAAGTTTCCATTTGACACAACCTCTACCAATGACGACGAGCCATTTGAGCAGTGTTGCCAGTTTAGACCTGTAAAATTGTAAAATGGTAAGTGGGATCTGTAACCCATAGATATTTGCATTCTCAAGGCTTCAATCTGAAGACAGCAATCCAAAGACCGTCAATGCATTACCAACCCTGAGGACTAAGATGGAATGCCTCTATGCTAGTAATTTAACCGGTTGTCTTATTCCCGCACCGGAAGACAACAATGCGAATGCTGCGTGGCGGTAGATTAAAGTATAATATGGAAGAACGATAAGCTTAAACGTAGCCCAGGAATTGTCACCTATCACCTGTAATTTGTCAGGTTTGAGAAATGGGGCAGGTTCTTTGCACGTTGGCTACTTGTCATAAAGTGAATATAGTATGACGTATTTTGTTTTGAGTCAGTCAATGACTGTGGAGGAATATTATCTACAAACGAATAAATTATCTCAATGCTTTCTTGGTACTACGTATAAGTTAAAAGTGTCTTTGGGTAATGCTACACACGCTGGTTTCTGCCTTAGATCTTCAAGGTTCTCCGCCCCAATGTCAAACTCCTGCATGATATTCGCAAACATGACAAAACTCATAGTAGTTACTAAAGTTTGACCTATACACGTCCTCTTCCCAATGCTGAAAGGTAGGAAATGCGGGATGTTCTTCTTTACTGACACCACTTCTTTTTCCGCCTCTCTTGTTTTATCAATGGGTCCTGTTCTCTCGCTGTCAGATTCCATGCCAGAATCGCATTGGGAGCTTCTTCTGACACGGATTGTACTGCGTTCCAAGAATCTAGATGGATCAAATTTCTCAGGCTCGCTCCAATATTTCTCTGATGTGTTTAATTCGTAATTGTTAATGAAAACTACAGTACCTTTCTCGACTCCAAAACCAGCTACTTCTGCATTTTCTGTGGCCACGTGAGGTACTATAGGGGATGATGCATATCTGAGAACTTCTAGAATAGTCGCTTCAGTGTAGGGCAAGCTGCTTCTATCTAAAAGACTGATAGCTCGTTTTCCTTTAGTCAGACCTTCGATTTCTGACCTGATCTTCTTTCCTACTTCATGATCCCTAGCAACAGCAGCCAGGCACAGCATGACCAAATTACCAACAGAGGAATGTCCACCCAAGAAGTCTTCCAGCATGAAAATAATTGTGTTTCTATCTACAGTAGGATCATCATGCAATACCCTAAGAAGACCATCGAGAAAATCCTTTTCTGGTGCTTCAGTATCTAAATTAGATTCCCTCTGCTCGACAATTCTAGACAAAATGAAGGAGCGAATCTCCTGAGACCAATTAGAAAGTTTATCCATATGTTTCTTGTAGAACGGTGAAAGCCAGGGGAGGAAGTCCACTGCGTATCCTTGGTTGATTTCCCAGAAGATCTCATCGAAATGGTCGACGATCTTTCGGAATTCCACGTCGTCTTCGTCGAAACGGACGTTGCACATGTAATGCGAAAACATGTTCATAGCTGTGGACATTAAGAGAGGTTTTAGATTGATGGCGGATTCTGTGGATCTCGAGATCTGCTTCAGGGTTTGGACCAGCTCGATGGCTTCGAAAGTAGCGACGCTGCCGATTCGGGCGAAGTTGTCTGTGTGCTGCTTCGGGCCACAATGGCGGCGGGCTAGGTTCCGTCTTCGCAGTTGCAGGTTGGACCAATCGCAGAGCGCCAAAGCTGTTGGCAAGGAAATAACAGTGTTATTATAAGATTATACATATATAACTTTACACTTTATCGCTTCTGACACGATTGTGATTATTGTGCATGAGCGTCTTGATTCTTTACGAGCTTATCAAGGCGTTAGCTACGAGTACATCCACTAAGATGTTAGTTGAATCTCTTACAGTCGCCTGACTTACAGTAGAAGAAACGTGTACTCCATGTGCATGCTGCATACGGGTTTATAACAAACTGCCGTTTGAGTTTAAGGAAATGAATTTGTTTAATTTTAAGAAAAAAACCGGTCAAGTGCTAGTCGGACTCGCGCACCGAGGGTTCCGTATTGAAGATAATATGCTTGGTAACCGCAAAAGAAAACGGCCAATTTTTGTACCTTTTTGGCTATAAATCAAAAAGTACATCACAGAAATTTTTCAAAAAAATAGTTTTGGAATGTGCAGACCTTTCATATGACACCCCATTTGCTATAATCAAACCACTTTCATTTTTGAACCCCCCATTCTAGACCCCTTTTCAATTATTAATAAAATTAATTTCATATTTTTTTTATTACAAATAGATGCGGGCAAGCAAGTTGTATAACTATGCCAAATTTCAAGTTGATAGTATTTGTAGTTGCTGAGAAAACCTGCTGTGACATACAAACAGACAGACAGACAGACAACGAAGTCTCACCATAAGGGTTCCTTTTGTACCATTTTGGTACGGAACCCTAAAAATTACCAGCTGGCTGCTACAAAATTGATTCTATAATCCTAATGAATATTTATAATGATAAGCAAGGATAATTTCAGTACAAATGATTTTGACATCAATTTAATACATGTACCTAATGCTACAATTATTGAACTGATAAAAAAAAATAGCAGAATATAAGGACCTACCTAATTCAATTTGATTACCACCTGTCATTATTGTAATACCACATTCAAGAAAATAAATGATTTATGATAAAGAATTCGCTGTTGTTACTGACATTTTTAGTCGATGTAACTAAGGGCCTGTTGTTTGATCAGTAGTTAACTTAACTAATTGTTAAAATTCGAAAAAGGAATCAAATATTTCACACATTTCCTTGAGAATTTAACTATTAGTAACCATTTTTGATCATTAGTTAGTTTAATTACTGATCAAACAACAGGCCCTTAGGGCCATATTTGATTCCTTTTTCGAATTTTAACAATTAGTTGAGTTAACTACTGATCAAACAACGGGCCCTTATACTCGTATCATAACTATTTTATTAATTTATTGTCATATAAAAAAAACCCTCTTAGTTGGTTCTAAAGTTATTAAGTAAGTAAACGTTACTGCCGCACTCAGAGACGTCAATTAAGTTTAATGCTTGATTAAAGTAGCTGCTGTCACTTTCTTTGCTATAGCAATAGAATAAGACAACACGTCACTAAATAAGCGTTAAATTTAATTGACGTCTCTGAGTGTGGCAGTAAGTCCTTTTATCTAATAAATTACAATTAGGTACGCACATTTGTAACTTAAAACTACAATTTCAAGACTATATAATACCTTTGGGTGATTCTTTGAGCGTTTCAACCGCCTCATTTACGTGGACATATTTTTAAAGAATTGGGCGTATATTTTGATGCCGTTTTCGGATATTTGTTAGATGTCCGGTAAACTTAGATACCTAACCAGAAACGAAATCGGAATCTGCAGCCACTTCTACAAAAATGTGTCCCGAAAAATGAGGCGGTTGAACGCTCGAAGAATCACCCCTTTACGCTTTGCAAGATTTGACCAAAAAATATATTAGTAATTACAAATCTTACACCGATTACATTTGTTTTAATAAGTAAATGATGAATATACAAAAAAATAGTTCCTACATTTAGCAATAACAATGTTTTTTTTAACCAAACTTAAAAGAAACGTATGCAACAAAATATAGAAATGTCGGCAATAAAAATGTTAATAAACATTTTACTGTAAAAGTAAAAATAATGGTTTTACTGATGAGCTGGCCAAACAGAGCGTGTCCATGGAAAAAATAAGATTTATAGTCGAGCTTGTTACGCAAAAGAAAAAGAAAATGAAAAGTGTTCATTTATTGCACGTTCCGTTTCATTCTATCGCTTTTTAGCTGATAAACGCAAAAGTAAGTTACGAGTAGCTAAGAGGAGTTATTTTAAGCTCTATCCGGCTTTTTATTTGTTTTCCAGCCAAGATCTAGATTCGCTTTTCTTTTGTTTATGTAGAAGTACCACGGCCTATTAATGCTGCGAACGAGGCGCGCATTAACATAGAGTCAAGCGCAATGCTTTTGTTACAAAATGGGTTCAGTATGGGCGTCATTGGGCGTTTTTTAAACGACTTCAAAAAGGAGTTTCACAATTTTACGTGTTTTCGCGCATAACTTTGTGGTTTATAGAGCGATTTTGAGGATTCTTTTTTTTTGGAAATGAGATATCCCGATGGTGGTACCATGATAAGGAAACTAGGATCTGATGAGGGGATCAGTGACGAATTGAGGGAACTTCTCAAATTTTGTAGGCAAATATATAGCGATTTTAATATTTTTAGTGACGACTCCAGCATTTGCGTTCAGAGAGTATCATTTGCTGAAGCGGAACTGATGATGAAGACCACAGATGGCCACCGGAACTCCTCAACGGTACCTATTTCAAGGGTGGCGATAAGATATCTCGATTTATATAGGTAGTTGAGTGACTATAACGAAGAACATCAAATTCTTAAAATATGACTATGACTTTCCCGTGGCGTTGCTTGCGGCGAGCTTGAAATGTTTTAAAGGTTCATATCAACTAAGAAGTGGGTCTACATAACGGCTAATTATGATCAATATAAAGTAAAATAAATTAAATGTTTAAAAAAAACCCCCTTCAAAAATGCAAAAAAATACTTCTTTTAAAATGGTAATGACTGAAGGCGGCGCAATATTTTTAACCAAAAGCAGACATTGGTTTCTTAAAACATTTTTTTTTGATCACGGGTTGCAACTTTGCGCCATAAACCTTTCTCCTAAGGAACCCCATAGAGTAAATTATGTGCATTCGCTATTAAGTGTTTGTGCAACGTTCATATAAATCTGCAACGCTCCGCTGCACCGATGATTCTCGTTTGTAATGATAGTGAATTAAAAATAGGTATGATTTAATACGAGACCTAGTTTTTTACCGGAGTACCAAGAAAACAGAAAGCAAGTGGAGATATCCTTTAAAGGGATCAGTCCGCATTTGTACATTACTGATTTGTTTTTCTGTTTGTTTAGGGTTCCGTACCTCAAAAGGAAAAAAACGGAACCCTTATGGGATCACTTTGTTGTCCGTCTGTCCATCTGTCTGTGTGTCAAGACCCTTTATCTCGGGAACGCGTGGAGGTATCGAGTTGAAATTTAAACCATATACTCAAATCTACAGTCCCTTGAAGCTGTGAAAAAATCAAACTTCTACATTTACGTAAAAAAAAGATACGGCCGTTTATGTCGCAAAAAACGTGTATTTCGACACTCTCGAGGGAATCAAAATGTATAGGGTATTTCCCATTGACCTAGAACTATGAAATTTCGCAAGTAACACCGTCTTTTACTACAAGTATAGGAAAAAATCTGGAATCTGCACATTTTTAGTTAAATCACAAAAAAAACAGGGTCTTTATGCAAGGAACACAAGGTCATGTGCGGAACCCTCGGTGAGCGAGTCCGACTCGCCTTATCCGGTTTTTTTTATGTTAGTTCAATTGAGTATTTACATTAAAAAAACCGGGCAAGAGCACATCCGACAATGCCCATGTCTAGGGTTCCAAAGCCAAACAAAAAACACAAAAAACTATCTGAAAATCAACATGTACCTATAGGTAAACTAATTTTCTATTGAAAGTTATTTGGTGCCGTCATAGATGATTTTTAGTTAGTAGGTATAAACACTTTATTCTGTTTTTAGTGTTTGTTGTTATAGCGGCAACAAAAATACATCATCTGTGAAAATTTGAACTGTCTAGCTATCACGGTTCATGAGATACAGCCTGGTGACCGACAGACAGACGGACAGACGGACATGGCGAAACTAGTTTGAATTCGTAACCTCTTAAAACGGATCGATTCGAACACACTGCGCTTCAAAACAAATGGATGTGGGCAAAACCGCTTTTTTAGGGTTCCGTACCCAAAGGGTAAAAACGGGACCCTATTACTAAGACTCCGCTGTCCATCTGTCCGTCACCAGGCTGTATCTCATGAACCGTGATAGCTAGACAGTTGAAATTTTCACAGAAGACGTATTTCTGTTGCCGCTATAACGACAAATACTAAAAACAGAATAAAGTTAATATTTAGGGGGGGGGGGGCATATAACAAACGTGATTTTTTTGCCGTTTTTTGCTAATGTTGTATAGGTAATGGTACGGAACCCTCCGTGTTCGAGTCTGACTCACACTTGGCCGGTTTTTTATCCGGAAAATGGACAGTTTTCGAAGAAAACAGCGATGTGTACATAATATCTACGCGGAAGGAGCCGCAGGCAAAAGTGCTATATAAAGTAGTTAAATATATGCCCATGACCTAATTAAATAATTAAAAAAGTAAGCAACGTGACGCCATTTTCACACACGTCAGAATCACCGAATATTAAACAGGAAATTCGACCCATTTCCTATAATTCGTCAGCATATCAAATAACACAAAGCGGAAGTTAGCGGTTTGTAATGAAACATATTTGGTATCCGGTAGCAGATTTTGGATCAAAAATACCGGTCAAGTGCGAGTGGGACTCGCGCACTGAGGGTTCCATACTGCCATATACCTAGTAGGTAAGTATTATTATATTTCGATATAAATGTTACGCCATTACCATGCAATTACCAAAAAAAAAAACCGCGAGCCCAACTCTAAATACTAAAAATCTGGAAAATATCTTGAATACGGCACATTGACTAACCTTTGTGCGATTGAAAAATAAATAATTGTTTATTAGGGTTCCATACCCGAAAGGTAGCCCAGGGACCCCTGTCCGTCCGTCCGTCCGTCCTAACTTTAAAGAGCTGTATCTTTTGAACCGTAACAGTTAGCGGGTTGGTTTTTTTTTCTTTAGAATATGCTTTTTTACGGCGGATTTACTAACAAACACTTATAATTAAGAAAGTAAAATAAAAAAGGTGTCTCACATACTCATACAAGAAACGATTTTTATAACGTTATTTTATTTTTATTGTATCGTAAAAACATACAAGCATCAAATTAAATAAATAAAAATAAATTATAAATATCAAGGGACGATCTCACACAAATTGACCTAGTCCCAAACTAAGCTCTAGGCTTGTACTATGGGTACTAGACAACGATAAACATACTTATATAGAGAAATAAATACTGACTTAAGTATATAGAAAACAACACTCAGAAACTAATACTCGTGCTCATCACACAAATTGCTCTTACCGGGATTTGAACCCAGGACCGCTAGTTTCGAAGGCAGGGTCACTACCAACTAGGCTAGCGCGTCGTTAATTCAACATGATTATATAACAAATCCTAAAAAAAAACAACAAATAATAAAACATAGTCAAGTGTGAATTGGACTCGCGATGATTCGATTTGAAATCGAATTCAAATCGAAAAATAATAAGTTTCTGACAAAAATATCATTTTTGGGACAAGCTTTTGTTGCAGACTGTACTTTTTTTTTGCGAAATCTTTATCTGCTTAATAAGACCAAACTAACGAGTCCCAACACGGCGGGTCCTTCCGCCTGCCGACTCCATCATCAGTTCAGCTTTTAGATACCATAATATTGCATTGTCCTCGGGTTTACATATGTGGTCCAAATTTCAAGCCATTCCGTTGACGGGAAGTCAGTCAAATTTAACTTGCAAGATTTGACCCTTACATACATTGCAAGTTAAAAAAAAGGTTGAAAAAATAGTACCTATGTACCGCGGTACGGAACCTTCCGTGAGCGAGTCCGACTCACACTTGACCGGTTTTATATCTATTAATAGTTATAAGAATGTAAGTATGTAGGTCACATTAAGGCAGGCAAAGTGAATCAACTTGATTTTGTAAACGTATGCAATTGACATTTGACACAATTATTTTGTGCTTAGTAGTATAATCGCAATCGAATCGCATTAAGTATCGGATTGTAAAAACAAGTACCAAGTTCATACTTGACATGCGTAATGAAGGACGCAGGCTTTGACCTAGAATTTAGTCTACCTAGTCGGTTCCTAAGTCACTGACTTTATTACAATTAAAAAATGTGTTTCATAAACCTGTAGTATATCAATCAAAACCTTATTTTATATAGAACTATCAACCCGCCAGCGGCTTCGCCCCGCTGCAAATTTCTGACTTTCCCGGTGGATTTTTCAATTATTTTCTTTCTTACAAACATTGTCCTGGGTAGTGATTCTTTCAAAAGCAAAGGTGAGCGAACGCAGGAGTGAATGTCCAAGCGGCGAGTTTAAGTAGTCCCGTCAATGCGAACAAAACACATTTCAGCGCGTGTATTTAATATGACAGCATGGCTTCTCGAACGTATAAGGCTGCCTAATTGAGAAAGGCAGACAGACAGACGGACAGCCGAGTCTTAGTAATAGGGTAAAAACCCTTTGGGTACGGAACCCTAAAAAGAACGAATAAAAATAAAGCAAACTGTATAAACTCGACTTCATTTTTTATATTGTCGTCGATATTCCTATGTTAATAATTGACTTTTTACCATTTTTGATATTTCATCATCATCATCATCATAAACTCACGCCTTCATTCCCAGAGTGGGGTAGGCAGAGCCACAGACTCACCAACAACTCCAAAAACTTGTTGATAATTCTGTGACCACATTTTGCACAACCAGGCTAAGATGTTATCCAGTGTATTAGTGACAGGTTGCAAACCCATCGCCTAACAGCACTACACAGCCTATAGTCCCTTAGTCGTCTCTTACGACATCCACGGGAAGACATGGAGTGGCAACATTCTAATCCCGGCACCACACGGCATAAATGCTATTTCAATTTTAACAGATTAGATAGGTATCCTAAATATGTCACCCGAGATCGTGAAACGATTTTCACGAAAATATTGTGAGTCGCCGACTTCAGTTGGACTAGCCTATTACCTACCTATCATTTTAATGAAGTTATTTTTGCGTTTTTGAAGGCGGTTTTTTGTTTTTAGAGTTCCTTTTCTTTTCTTTCCGTTCCTTTGTTACACCAAATTTCAACTCAATCGGTCCAGTAGTTTCGCAGCAAATAGGCTGTGACAGACAGACAGACAGACGCACGAGTGATCCTATAAGGGTTCCGTTTTTCTTTTTTTGTACGGAACCCTAAAAATACATACAGTGGAACATAGAACCTCCTCCATTTTTGAAGTCCATTAAAAAAAGAAAAAGCTTTGGCAACAACTAGTGATTCAATTACTATAAGATACCTACTTTGTGTCACCTTGAATAACTGATACAAGACCTAAGTTTTGAACTATGACCTGTAATGCCTGGTATCTCTTACAAATTCAAGAGATAATGCTAATCAAGTATCAAGTTACGTTTAGGCGCTTAGTTTCAAGTCTATAACCAACTTATTAATGGGCAGGGTTAGGTTTCACTTCACCTAAGTGCGTATGGATTAAGTTACGGGCGATTTGATTTTTTAATTGGAATAAGAAATATTCATGACTTTTTTCACAGCTTCAATAAGAGCTGAGTACATGGATGACCTTTTTTAACCCCCGACGCAAAAAAGAGGGGTGTTATAAGTTTGACGTGTAAGTGTGTGTGTGTGTGTGTGTGTGTGTGTGTGTCTGTCTGTGGCACCGTAGCTCTTAAACGGATGAACCGATTTGGATGCGGTTTTTTTTATTTGAAAGCAGGTTTTTTAGCGGTGGTTCTTAGACATTTTATATCGAAATCGGTTTAGCCGTTTTTGAAATATTGAACTTTGAAATGTCAATGTCGGGGGTTTTCCAACTTTTTGTTGGTTAGGTTAGGTTATTTTTGATACGTTTTCGAAGTAAGTAACAATCAAACCTAGCTAGATCGATTTTACGCCCCCGAAACCCTGCATAGTAATTTTCATGAAAATCGTTGAAGCCGTTTGCGAGATTCAAATTGTATACATACAAGAGTTGCTCTTTAAAAGGTAAGTATTAGATTCATGTTACATAATTTAATATTAATAATTTAATTTAATTTATATTCTTGTTAATTTAATAAGTATATATATTTTAATTTATATAAGTGTTTTCTGAGAAATGCGACTTAAAAAAAAACCGGCCAAATGTAAGTCGGACTCGCGCACGAAGGGTTCCGTACCATTATCTATACAACATTAGCAAAAAACCCCCCCTTAAATATTTATTTTATTCTGTTTTTAGTATTTATTGTTACTTATAGCGACAATAGAAATTCATCATTTGTGAAAATTTCAAATGTCTAGCTATCACGGTTCATGAGACACAGCCTGGTGACAGACAGACGGACGGACGGACAGTGAAGTCTTAGTAATAGGGTGCCGTTTTTACCCTTTGGGTACGGAACCCTAAAAACTAAATTTTATAAGGGATCTGTATTCTGTTTGGGAAAACCTAGTTGTTTTTGACACGTCAATATTGGTGGTAGCATTTTGTGCAGGGTTCTTCCCTACCACCACCATCTTATCATTTAACCTATCGCCAACCGTTGTGTTCCGGTGTGGGGATAAGACAACCGGTAAAGTATTTTTCTTTCTTTCTTTCGTTCCTACAGTTCATAACATGGGCCACACGGCAGCTCTAGTGTCTAAATGCCCTGGATTGTATAAGGTCAGTAGGGCATCACTTTTTATTAGGTCACAAACAGGGTGTTGCAATACAAGACTCATTAACTCATTATCTTATCTTACTAATATTATAAATACGAAAGTTTGGATGTTTGTCAAATGGTAACGAATCAAAATATGAAATTCTCTTTTCACTTAAGTAATTATAAAGTTTAAAAAATCTAGGAGACAGCATTAATGGCAATCAGCATGATTTTTTAAAGTAATCAATGATAGTTATCGATTTTATAGAATTTCATTTTAACGAACGCAGTTTTCTGCTGAAACCTTCATGTTTTCAGGATATTTGAAACATTAATTACGTAGGCTATGTCTGGTTAGACTTGTGACTAACACAAAAAACTCAAGCAACGAAAATGCCTTTCGATGAAATGAAAATTATGCGTAACTACAGGACGCCCGCGACTTCGTATGCGTAGAATTAGTTTCCCGCTACTACCCCCATTTCTTCCCATTGGGGGTCGATTTTCGGAAAATCCTTTCTTAGTGCTCATTACATCATGAAAGGAACCCCTGTACCAAATTTCAAGTTTCTAGGTACAGTAGTTTCGGCTGTGCGTTGATACATCAGTCAGTCAGTTTAGCCTTTTATATATATATATAGATATATTCTGGATTATGTACGGGTGTTACAGAAAACAAACATAAACCGAAGCGAACGCGAGGGCGGGTCGCTAGTTTTTTTTTAAGTCATAGAGAAGGCAAACGAGCACACAAGCCACCTGATGGTAAGTGGAAACTGTGACATTCACATTCACAAGACTGCAATCCTAAGACTGCAAATGCGTTGCCAACCCTGAGGACTAAGATGGAATGCCTCTATGCTAGTCTACACCGGCTGTCTTATCCCCAAACCGGAACACAACAATGCGAACACTGCTGTTTATGCTATAACACGACCATTGAACCAACAATATATCATAAATCAATTATTTTCTTCATAATCATACCTATTTAATATGTAGACTGTCGATTTGCATATTAAATTACAAGATAACAATTAACTAATGTGTTATGCGTTACTTCAGCAACACCAGTATGTGAACAGAGATTTTAAGCTTATTTGAAACTAGCTTTTGCGTGCGACTCCGCGCGATTATGAGTCGTTTATCGTTATTTCCTCGGGAACTATTCAGTTTTCCGGGATAAAAAGTAGTCTATGTGCAATTCTAGAGTATTATCTATCTCTGTGCTAAATTTCATCTAGATTCGATCAGCCGTTCTGGCGTGATTGGGTAACAAAAATCCAAACTTTCGTATTTATAATATTAGTAAGATGTTTACTTATTTTGAAAACATTAGTACAAGAAAAAAATAATCCACATAACAGAAAATACAGTAGAAGTGTCAAGTGGGCGTGTAACGTGTGGTATGGTTATGCGGAGTTTCTAAAATAAGAAATAAATCCAGAAGCATGCCCTATTTAATTTGCTCTTCTGGAATGTAAAAACGATAGCCGCACCAAAAACATTTTCCATGGTGGCGTGTTGTTTTTATGATAGTTTGAGTATCGGCGACAGCAGGTCTGATACTAAGCGAAGCTCATGCCACTTCCACTGTTTTTTCTACTCCGTGAAATAATCTTACTTGCCTTGTAACAAAAACATGGAAATAACGGCGCCACTATCTATGCCAAAATCATTTTTATGCGGTTAATTTTTTCGTTAACTTCTTATTGAGGCATCTCTAACTCCAAACTCAGCAAGTCTACGTTAACTACACCGGATATCCTGTTACCCACCTGCCCGACTCCATCATCAAAACTCTTAGACACCATAATATTGCTTATTCATCTGGTTTACAAACACTGTGGTGGTCACATAATTAAAAACGCTTGCGTTTTTCGCATATAATTGCCTACACATATGACTTTTCAATTTTTACCACTAATCAATAAGTTCTTGACCAATTTTATTGCTAATTACAGTGAACTACTGTTAAAAACGGACCTTACATTTTATAGGGATTTAAAAACTTTGTGCTGACGCGTCCATACAAAGTTTTACAACGTTCTATGAACGCCAATCCTTTATTTTTTCAAACCCTTATAAAATAAAAGATTCTTTGTCAATAGAGATAAATTGTACATCTATTTAAATCTTAGTTTATTTGTTAGCGATAAGTGTAACTGAAAATAAAATTGGTTAAGAACTTTTTGATTGGTTGTCAATATTGAAAAGTCATATTTGTAGGCAATTGTATTAGAAAAACGCAAGCGTCCCTAATTATGTGACCACCTATTAAAAAAACTTACAGGTTCAAAATTGTGTTAGATTTGAACTTAACATAGCAAACAAATAAACAAAAATGAAACGGTAAATAAAAGCTTGTAAGATTGCTCTTAAAAATACTATCTGATGCAAGACCTTATAACACGCAAAAACAACCCTTCTATGGTTTTTAGCCGTCGGATAAAAAATTGAGCTTATATGGACGGCTAGTTAAACGCATACATCCTATCGTGGCAGGTACATAATACCTTCAGTCCATCGAAGACATGGGAAGACGAAGGTGTTATCCGGTTATTTTTTGATTTTCCATTTCGTGACATAATTTCATGGTGTTAAAGTATTAATTTGGTTTTTACAACTTTGAGATATATTACGTTTAACGTTTGGTTTCGAGAACTGTGTTTTTTTAATGATGTGATAAAGTTACAGGTAAGTTTTTTTTTGCGGTGCTATTCTAATTATTCTTTTTTAAATGTTACCTCATATTTGTTTTGTTTCAATTTATAATTTGGTTGGCGGTTTCAGTGTTTGTTTTCAGTAATTTGTTAAAGTTTCAAATTTAGATATTTATATCCATACTAGAGGACGCCCGCGACTTTGTACGCGTAGAATTAGTTTCCCGCTACTCCTCCCATTTCTTCCCGTTAGGGGTCGATTTTCGGAAAATCCTTTCTTAGTGCTCACTTACATCATGAAAGGAACTCCTGTACCAAATTTCAAGTTTCTAGGTACAGTAGTTTCGGCCGTGCGTTGATATATAAGTCAGTCAGGTTTGCCTTTTATATATATAGATTATAAATATTATAGTAACTCTCTGTGTGTCGGTCTATTTGTAACGATTTTACGGCTAACCCGCTGAACCGATTCCGATGAAATTTGGTTTGGACATAGTTTAAGCCCCCAAGAAGGACATAATGTACTTTTTACTTTATAAACTACTTCTATAGGCGGACCGAGTCGCGGGCAACAGTTAGTATGCTTATATTTATACTAGCGCGCTGCCCTCGCTTCGCTCCGGTTTATGTGATTTTTCTGTAACACCTGTACATAATTCAAAAATTGTTATACATAAAAACCTTCCTCTTGAATCACTCTATCTATTCATGAAAACCGCATTAAAATGCGTTACGTTGCGTAGTTTGAAAGATCTAAGCGTACATACAGAGAGACAGACGGCGGGAAGCGACTTTGTTTTATTTATACTATGTAAAGATTGTGACTAACTTCTGTCTTCCCTCGGGAACCATAGATTTTTCTAGAATAAAAAAGTAGCCTATTTCCTATTCCAGACTATATTCTGTCTCTACCAAATTTCATCCAAATCCGTTGAACCCTTCTGGCGTGATTGAATAACAAACATCCAATTTTTTGCATTTATAATATTAGTTTGAAAGGATGAAATAAGATTGAGATGTTTCAGTGTTTTTGGCGAAATTAGATTTTAATATTTTTGGCCGAGACGTTCGATCTTTCGGTAGATTATTGATTTTAATTATTAGTAACTTTTATACCGTAGATTTTTATCACAATCAGAGCCCTATAATTGTTGGTTTTCTTAAAACTGATTCTGCATACCGACTTAGAGAAACTATTTTCAGAGATAAATAAATTAAAACGTCTTAAATCAGTTATTTTCAACTAAAACTAAATTCTACGTAAGATTTTTTTAAGTTGAACATATGACCGATTAAAAGATGTCCGGCTTATAATTTGATTTATTCTGTTTACTTATTTACTCTGCTCTCTTGACATCAACGAAATTACTGCGGAAAACGGCGATGGTCCGTCATTAATAAAAAAGAAGTCTTCTTTGAAACTTTGTAATTGAAACATTTACAGTAATAAAAAACATGGAAATTTTAACCCCACCCATAAAACCAAGAACACACCCTGTATTTTTTCATATTTTTTTTTGTCCTTATTTATACCAGTCAAAACTTGACTTATATAAGTAGTAAATATTATAATAATATCTTAAGCTCTAGAATATAATATAAAATACGCATATAAATCAGTCAAAATAGCACTTTAGAGTGCATCTAGCTAAGTCTCTACCTAGTCTAGAGAAACTCTCTCTTTTATTGTGTTGTGTTATTGGTAGGATTAACTTACTTATCAATATTTAAAAAAAAAAATGAGACGCATATCTAACAATACAAAAACACAAATAATAAAACATCATAAACATTTGCTAAAAATATCTCGGAAATATTTTTTAAAATTAATTATATTGAAATCCACCCATATGAGCTACTATGACATTGTAAGCTACAAAAAAATAACAAGGAATTTTCGCCAGACTAAAAAAAATACTTTAATGAAAAAAAAAGTACTTACAATTATTCCTATCGCCAGCGAAGAGTTTGTGGAACCTTTCGAAATCAGGCCGCCCGCCGAAAAACTTCCCGTTCTGGTTCAAAACCTCTCGGATCAGTTCCAAGTTATTAACCACTAGGCATTGAGACGATCCCAACTTTATACTAAAAATATCGCCATACTCCTTAGCCAACTCTGTAAACGCCTGAAATGGCGATTCTTGCTTGCCCAAAAGATGTAAACTTCCCACTACGGGCAAAGCGAGAGGGCCCGGTGCTTCTTTTAAAACCTTCTTACCCCCATATTTACTATCCCCTTTCAAACTAATAGTTTTACGGGAATATATTTTGTATATGACGAGAGCAATAACAGCGATTAGAAGTAGGGCACTCATTTTATTTCTTTAAAAGAAAATTATTTAGAGTGACCACACCGATTGACAGGAGATTTGGCGGGAACGCCTAGCAAGCCACTGCGTCGCGTCAGACGCTGTCGGCCATTTTATATGCCGCGTTCAATTTATTCCAAACGTACATCGTCTTTTTTTCACGCGGCCCTCCTTACAAACGGAACACGGACTTATTGCGTTCCAATAAAATTTAAATTGTATCAAATGCTTTTAGCGTTACGTGCAAAATGTAATTCTGTGGCCAGAATCGTTTTTAAGAATTAAATTACAATATTTTGAGTCTGCTTTATGAATAAGTGACGCCGTAGGTCTGAGTCGCAGACAGGCGGTTGACAGATTGATTTTTTTTGGGCGCGTTAGCGAAAAAACAAATTTGGAGCAATGGATTACGGTCAATTGATCAGAGGTTGAGCATGCAGCATATTTTTATAGTCAAGCGCGAATTGTTTCAGTGAGATACTATTTTTTTTTCGGTGTTTTAGCAGTTTGGATTTTTCAGTCTTAAGTGTGTTTCGAGAGACACTTATTATTTATTTATTTTTAATTACAATTGGCCGCACGTGTTGCTTTACCTTAAAAAAACCGGTCAAGTGCGAGTCGGACTCGCACACCTAGGGTTCCGTACCGCCGCACACTAGGTATTATTATATTCCTATTTGAATTCGATTTCGTATTGAATCAGCGCGAGCCCAACCCATAGGTACTTTACAACTTTTTTGCACTTGTTGTTTTTCTTCTAGTTTTGTACTATAATCATACCAGATTTGTCGCTTGTATGTTCTGACATTTGTATGAAAAATACGTTTCATGTATCACCCCCTATATTATTTAACTTTTTTTAGTTAGTAAATCCGCCTTAATAACACATTTTAGATATTAACATAACAATTGTAATATCAAAACGCAGATTTGGGCTTCTCCCTACCTTAATTTGTGCGTTAGGCAATAAGCCCTCTTATTGTCTAACGCACTCGCAATCGCAACCGGCTTCAAAGTGGAGCAATTGTTTTCATTTTGTATGCAGACAAGCCTTCGATTTTCAAAATGAAAACGATTGCGAGGGCGTTAGAAAATAAGAGGGCTTATTTGTCTAACGCACTCGCAACCGGCTTCAAAGTGAAAACGATCGTCATTGCGAGTGCGTTAGACAATGAGCCCTCTGTATTAAATACAGTACATTCATATCGAACTTTATTTCATCAAGCTGTTAGGAAATCCTCTCGTGAGCAGTATAAGGTGTGTATTTTAATTTTTATAGCTTGGAATCTTCGTGATTGTATTCGTATCGTTACCCCCGACGCAAAGAGAAGGGGTTATAAGTTTGAAGTCACAAGCCGCAACTCGGGGGGTGCATATTAAGTACAGCAAAGATCCCGTCGCCATCTTCCGATTCCATCATCAGATCAGCTCGATGGTACCATAATATTGCATTGTCATCGGGTTTACATATTCCAAATTTCAGCCCATTCCATTGACGGGAACTGGATCAAAATTGAATTTCAAGATTTGACCCAAACAAATAATAAAAGCTTGTAAGTAATAAGTATAACAATAAGTTTCTGTCAAAAAATTTTTTTTTGCGACAAGCTTTCGTTGCCGATTGTACTGTTTTTTTCCAAATATTTATCTGTTTATCAAGACCAAACTATTGCGTCCCAACACGGTGGGTCTACGTCAAGTATAGCGGAGATCCTGTCGCCACCTTCCGACTCCATCATCAGATCAGCTCTTGGATACCCTAATATTGCATTGTCATCGAGTTTACATATATGGTCCAAATTTCAGCCCATTCCGTTGACGGGAAGTGGGTAAAATGTAACTTGCAAGATTTGATCCTAACATACATACATACATTGCAAGTTAAATAAAAGCTTATAAAAAGCATGCTTTAAAAACACAACTGCTGTTTGAATAATGTCATCAACATAATGTCAGATTTCATGCCGCGCAATTTGGCGTCAAAAATCCGCCATTTTGATTTCCAATAATTTCAATATAGCCTATGACACTCTAGTGGTTAAGACGAATCTAACCACGTATAATTTATTAAAATCGGTTCAGTCGATTAGTAGTTACGAGGGAACATAGAGTCGGACATAGATACAGGTCAAACACATAACCCTCCTTTTGGGCTTTGCCGCAGTCGGGTAAAAACAGGTTCACCTAATTCAGCTCTAAATGAACCACGGAACCCTAATTTTGACACGCAGTTAATTAAGGCAACGAAAGCAAAACAATTAAATGTAAACATTAAACACGAAAGTGATTCATCGACGATTTTTCACATGCGTGCAACTTCTGGGGCCGAAGGGTTTTCCGCATTCCTTTTGTACTGCGATCTCGTATAGCACCCAATAAAATGGTCAAGGACGAGTGGGACTCGCGCACCGAGGGTTCTGTACCATAGGTATTATTACCGGAGGTCGGATTAGGTACCTTTTGAATCTAAACATGATGCGTCTTCATTCAATAACGTATTTTCATCTCACTCACGCATGAATGAATGAACACGCGTCAGGTTTAGAGTAATAAGCGCTACCTACCTACCTATTCTGACCCCTGATTATTATATTCCAATTTGAAATCAATTTCGAATTGAATCAGCGCGAGCTCAGCTCACACTTGACCATTTTAGTTTTTATTGTTTTTCTTATTGTTTTTAGGGTTCCGTATTTAAGATAATAAGCTTGGGTACCGCAAAAGAAAATACTTATTTCGTTATGAACTTTATTTTCTATGCACTAAGGTCTATTTTGATTAGCCTAAATTTTAATACAGGTTTTCAAAGTTTTTCTGTTATTTCTCAAAAACTATTTTAAATAATAAACGCTTGATTTTATTTTCCCATTAAATATAAGTAATTATCTAAAAGTCAGGATCTTTTCAGATTTTTCGTTTTATGAACTTCGGAGATAAGGGTGGGCGGTCATTTTTTGTACATTTTTGGCTATAAATCAAAACTTCCATCACAGAAAATTTAAAAATATTTTTTTTTGAAATGTCACAGAATTATCAACAAGTTTTTGGAGTTGTTGGTGAGTCTGTGGCTCTGCTTACCCCACTCTTGGAATGAAGGCGTGAGTTTATGTGTACATACTTATATACATAGAAAACATCCAAGGCTCAGGAACAAATACCTACTCGCGCTTATTATACAAATATTTGGGAATCGAACCCGGGCGGGACGCCTTAGCTTCGTAGGCATTAGGCATACTCACTACCAACTAGGCCAACGCGTTGTCTTGTCTTGTAGTTACGTATTTCACAGAAAAATACGTAATTCAAAGATAAATACGTATTTCAAAGACACGCCCTCATCCAGCACCTACCTACACATACATTTTTCAACCTGTTGCTTTTTTTAAATTAATTACCCTTTAATTTATTTTTAGTTTTATCAAGGCTGTATATCGGTATTTATGTGTGCGTTTATTTTTATTATTATTTTTCCTATTTATTTTTCCGCTATTTTAGTATTATGCAAGTAGTTTACACGTATAGTGTAGTATGTTTGTACAGTATTCCGTGAGTCACTGCCGGTACTGGCTGAAAATCAGCGCTGTAGGTGTCTAACACCTCAGCACTTTGCTGAGCCAGTGTCCGTTTCGCCGCCGCGAGGCCACACATTGCGTGCCTTCTCTGTTTTCACTGTTTTCTTTATCTCTGTAATGATAATGTGTCTCTTATGGTTGGTGAATAAATGTATTTCTTCTTCTTCTTCTTCTACAAATACATATTTCAAAGATAAATACGTATATCAAAGACAAATACGTAGGTATTTCAAAGCTACAAACCCCCGATATAATGGCGCTTCTTTCAGAGCTGATATCTCTTAAACGGCCGAACCGATTTTCATGAAACTTAGCTAAAAACCATTCCGATTAACACAGCTTTCTTTTAAAATAAACCGCATCCAAATCGGTTCATCCCTTTAGGAGCTACGATGCTACAAACACACAGATACACACGCTAACTTAAACACCCCTCTTTTATGTCGCGTGCCAATAAATATTTACAATATTACAATAATCCTTCAAAACAGTTTATAAAGACGCGCGTGGCAACAAAATTTACTTAAAGATATTGTAAGTGATGTGAAATTATGAATACAGACCTAACTACGTCAGAGCGTTTAAACATGGCATTCAAAATGGCTGCGACAAAAAACGATCGCCATTTTGACGGAACACGTGGCTTGGTCTGTATAAACAGGGTAGGGATACTTATGATCAGTATGGGGAATTCATAAACTATAAGTTGGGGTAATTTTGGGGAAGGAAGGGTGTAAGTGGGCTTGTGGGTTAGGCTTGAGTATTATCCGACGCTCGTACGGTGAAGGAATAACTAAATGAAAAGCAAGCTTTAAAAAACCTACCGCATTTTTTGTTATTGTTATTACACGCGTTAATTAATACTACTATAATCGTATATATTTGAGATGGTTACATTAAGACCTTTCAAATGATACCTACCTATATTGTAATAATTAGAAGACTTTTTTTTGTTAACATAAATAATTGTCATTTTGCCATTGTCATTATTTCAATTTTGACAGTTTAGGTATCCTATGTCACCCGGGATGGTGAAAGGAATCTAACGATACCACACACATTTAAATCGGCTCAGGCATTTAGAAGTTATGGTGGAATAAAGAATCGTAAGATACATATATACTGTACATACATGAACCCTGAAAACATTACACTCGTGTTTTTGGGCAGACGTGTAAATAGTATGGGGAATTCAGAAACTATAAGATTTAGGGTAATTTTGGGGAAGAAAGGGTGTAAGTGGCCTTGTGGGTTAGGGGGTTAAATCGTGATCATTAGGTACCGAGTTCGAACCCCCGCGGTGATCATGTACCAATGAGTTTTTTAAACTTAAGTACATTATCCGACGCTCTTACGGTGAAGGAAAAATAGCGTGAGGAAACCTGCACATTCGAACAGTTAAGTGTGTAAGCGGGTAATTGAATTGCATAAAAACTATGGGTAATTCGGAAACTATAAGAGTTAGGGTAATTTTGGGGAAGGAAGGGTGTAAGTGGCCTTGTGGATTAGGGGGTCAAAACTTGATCATTAGGTACCGAGTTCGAACCCCCGCTGTCACCGAGTACCAATGAGTTTTTCTAACTTAAGTGACCCGACGCTCTTACGGTGAAGGAGAAATAACGTGAGGAAACCTGCACATTCGAACAGCTGAGTGTGTAAGAGAGTAATTGATTGCATAAAAAGTATGGGGAATTCAGAAACTATAAAAGTTAGGGTCAACTCACACCGAAACGCGAAAATACTCAGTTTGTTACGAACTTCATTTTCTGCGCAATAAGGTCCGAAACGGTCATTTTTCGTAAATTGTTGGCAATAAATCAAAAAGTGCGTCACGGAAAATTCAACCCCCCATATTCGGCGGCCATTTCTTTCAAGTAAATTAGAGCTATCATAATGTTGACAATACGATAACAGGTCAAAGGGTATCCTGACTTTTTACCAAATCATCATTTGGCAAACAATGTCATTTTACAAACTTTCACTTCGCAAAAATGTAATTGTGCTTAAAACCATTACATATAACATAGGCTACATGGGCTTGTTAAATAAGTTAGGTTAGGTTAGACTTTTGACCACAAAAAATATAAAATTATGTGGTGGGAAATACATCTTTGCGAAATGAAAGTGTGTAAAATGACATTGTTTGCCAAATGATGATTTGGTAAAACATTAGTGGACCAGGTCAAAGGCTATATGTTTTCCCAGTAGGATGCTGTTTATCTTCAACGGAACTTGTATTTCGTCACGAACGAGGTAAAAAACGGTATATTGTCCCGTTTTCCTAGCTTCCAATGAGTCCGGTTAGAAGAATTCATGAATTATTCAACACTTTTCAGTAAGAGCGCTCTAGATTTCGAAGTTTCCAGAAATTTCTGTGCTTTCCGCGAAAAACGGGCCAGTAGGGTAATGAAGGTAGTATATACGATCCCCCTGAAACAAAACGCACAATAAACCTAGAGTGATGGAACCAGTAATGGACAAGGCACCAATAATGGCCTTCCGTCTCCACCATACCAGCGCGATGGTACCATATTATTGTATTGCGATCGGAATTACATAAGCAGGTCAAGTTTCAAGTCAATAGAATATTTTCACAGCTTTAATAAACAGCCGTAATAGACAGTTGAGATAAAAAACAAAAAACCGCCTTCAAAAACGCAAAAAATAACTTCTACTAGGTACTAGGTACTTAGTAGTAGGTACCTATCCTATTAGGTTAGTCCAACTGAAGTCGGCTTTTTGTTGAAAATATTGTGGTCGCCGACTTCAGTTAGACTAACCTAATAGGATAGGTACCTACTACTAAGTACCTAGTACCTAGTAGAAGTTATTTTTTGCGTTTTTGAAGGCGGTTTTTTGTTTTTTAAAACATTTATTTTATTTTACACTTTTTAGTGATCATAATAAGCTTATGTAGTCCCACTTCTTAGTTGATATATGAAACTTTAAGACATTTCAAGCTCGCCGCAATCAACGCCGCGGGAAAATCATAGTCATTTTAAAACAATTAAATGTGCTTCTTTGTAGTCGCTCAACTATCTTGATCGAGATATCTTATCGCCACCCTTGAAATCGGTACCGTTGAGGAGTTCCGGTGGCCATCTGTGGTCTTCATCATCAGTTCCGATTCACCAAGTGACACTTTCTGAATGCAAATGCTACACTTGTTACTAAAAATACTAAAATCGCTATATGTTTGCATACAATAATTGAGGAGTTCCCTCAATTCCTCACTGATCCCTTCATCAGATTCAGATTTGCTGACAATGGGACCACCTCGAAAGTATACTCTATCAAACCAAAAAAGAATTTTTAAAATCGGTCCACAATTGACGGAGTAATCGGTGAACATACATAAAAAAAAAAAAAAAAAAAAAAACATACAGTGGAACGTATAACCTCCTCCTTTTTTGAAGTCGGTTAAAAAATCATTTTAGCTATAAAAAGCATAATAGCTATAAAAATAACAAAGATTCGTTCCTATCTTTTTTTAGAAAAAGAGAATTTAACATGGAGTTTATACAACCGACGTGTTACATGACGTGACACTATGTATAGGATCTCTCTAATTAGTAATTAGGTAGCAGTTTAAAATGCTTGTATCATACGTATTCCTCGGCCGAATTTAATTTTAATTTCACTTTTGATGATCTCTTTTAAGGTATTTTCACATTTTGATGAGAGATGCGATTTAAAAAATCCATACATATTCCCTATTGCATAAGATTCCAATTTCAAGTTAATCCGATGACATCAAAGGCAAACCTGACTGACTTATATATCAACGCACAGCCGAAACTACTGTAGCTAGAAACTTGAAATTTGGTACAGGGGTTCCTTTCATGATGTAAGTGAGCACTAAGAAAGGATTTTCCGAAAATCGACCCCCAATGGGAAAAAATGGGGGGAGTAGCGGGAAACTAATTCTACGCGTACGAAGTCGCGGGCGTCCTCTAGTTAATAATATAATTTGTGCTAAAAAATAGCCGGCACTCTCTTGACTGATTATTGATTTATAGTAATAATTAAGTACTTGTAGAGTTAACAATATTTAGAGTGGAAAATGATCAAATCGGAGAAATACTGGAAAAGGGCCGAATCTTAAGTACCTACCCGAAACCGACGTGCGTGCATGACTCGATGTATGAATGTGGAAGAAGGTCAGGATAGTAGCGGGTGGAAAGAAGTGGTCTCTGCCTACCCCTCTGGGAAACAGGCGTGATTTAATGCACGTGTATGTGTATGTATGTGAAACTGGTTTTTTTTTTAAAACACTAGTGGTCTCCCGCGATTTTTAGAAATTCATCCCCTAAGGGGTTAAAAGAGGGGTTGTAGCACGAAACGAAATCGTCGTGAATTACATTCTTTACTGACACTCACAAGATTAAGACAAATCGATTTACTAAGACTCATCAAAATCGGTCCATGCGTTTAGTTTCTAGAGCGCCACAAAGGAACAAACATACATATACAAACATATATATATAGGCTGATAAACACATTACCCTCCAACAGCAGTCAGCTAAAAGTACGAATTCTACGCGGACGAAGTCGCTGGCAGAAGCTGGTTATATGTATATGTATAATAGTTATTAGAATTATCATCATCATCATCATCATCATCATCATCATCATCATCATCATCATCATCATCATCATCATCATCATCATCATCATCGCCATCATCATCATCATCATCATCATCATCATCATCATCATCATCACCACCATCATCATCATCATCATCATCACCAACATCATCATCATCATCATCATCATCATCATCATCATCATCATCATCATCATCATCATCGCCATCATCATCATCATCATCATCATCATCATCATCATCATCATCATCACCACCATCATCATCATCATCATCATCACCAACATCATCATCATCATCATCATCATCATCATCATCATCATCAGCCGCAAGACGTCCACTGCTGAACAAAGGCCTTCCCCAAGGTTTTCCACAACGATCGGTCCTCTGCTGCTGTCATCCAGCGGTTACGGCCTTTATCAGATCGTCGGTCCACCTTGTGGAAGGCCTACCGGCAGACATATTAGTATACAATATGGAATTTAAAAACCGGCCAAGTGCGAGTCGGACTCGCGCACGAAGGGTTCTATACAACACTAGAGGACGCCCGCGACTTCGTACGCGTAGAATTAGTTTCCCGCTACTCCCCCTCATTTCTTCCCGTTGGGGGTCGATTTTCGGAAAATCCTTTCTTAGTGCTCACTTACATCATGAAAGGAACTCCTGTACCAAATTTCAAGTTTCTAGGTACAGTAGTTTCGGCTGTGCGTTGATATGTCAGTCAGTCAGTTTAGCCTTTTATATATATAGATTAGCAAAAAACGGCAAAAAAAATCACGTTTGTTGTATGGGATTGCCCCCCTTATTTAATTACCTATTTATTTTTATGTGAATATTAAATTTAATATTCTGTGAATATTTCAAGCGTCTACCTGTTGCCGCTATTAATATCGAGCAAAAAAACGGCAAAAAAAAGAAACGATTGTTGTATGGTAGCCCCCTTAAATATATATTTTTTCTTATTTTAGTATTTGTATAGCGGCCACAGAAATACATCATCTGTGAAAATTTCAACTGTCTAGTTATCACGGTTCATGAGATACAGCCTGGTGACAGACAGACAGAGGGACAGCGGTGTCTTAGTAATAGGGACCCGTTTTTACCCTTTGGATACGGAACCCTAAAAACTGTCCTATCTATAACTTATGTAACTCTGGCCCTACTCTTATTACTGCATGCGTGCACGCATTGGCGCCATTTAACTTACGCTCTCCATCAGAGAAAAAACATCACAAAATAAATTAACTCTATTCTAATTTCAACCTTATACTTTGGTATTAAAGTTCAAAATGCGACACCGTTTCATGTTTAATTGTAACGTTTAAATTTGATAAGCAATTTATGTAAATCATGCGTTTCTTCGGATTCATTTAAAAATGCATACCTAAATAAAAGTTAGCTTATATTGATCTTTATTGATTATAAAATGATTGTGATTGATTTATTAGCAAAATTGATTTTTTTGCTACGTTATAAGAAATCACGTTTGTTGTTTGAAGACTTTGTACTTACTTAATGTTAATTACCAGTTAAGTTTATTTAAATCTACATAATCTTGAAAATTAATTAGTAATAAATGATGACGCTTTTTTAAACGACCCTTTAGGATCTTTTGTGCAATTACCCTCTTACACACTCAGCTGTTCGAACGTGCAGGTTTCCTCACGATGTTTTTCCTTCACCGTAAGAGCGTCGGGTAATGCACTTAAGTTAGAAAAACTTATTGGTGACCGCAGGGGTTCGAACTCGGTACCTTACGATCACGAGTAGACCCCCTAAGCCACTAGGCCACCGACGCTCTTGATGTTTTTTAACCGACTTCAAAAAGGGGGAGGTTCTCAATTCAACTGTATGTTTTTTTTTATGTTTGTTACCTCAGAACTTTCGACTGGGTGAACCGATTTTGAAGATTCTTTTTTTATTTGAAAGCTGGTGCTTCCCATTTGGTCCCATTCTTATCAAAATGAAGATTTGATGATGGAATCCATGAGGAATCGACAGAACTCTTCAAAATTTAAAGGCACACCTATAGCGATTTTGGTATTTTTCATTGTTACTCGTGTATTTGCTCTTGGAAAACACTATTTGGTAAAGTGGAACTGATGATGAAAACCACAAATGGCCACCGGAACTCCTAAACGGTATATATTTCAAGGGTGGCGACAAGATATTTCGATTAAGATAGTTGAGCGACTATGACGAAGCATATGTATGTTTAAGTATATGACTATGACTTTCCCACGGCGTTGCTTGCGGCGAGATTGAATTTCAATGTTCTATAGTTTCTTATTAATTCTTATTAATTAAAGTGGGACTACATAACAGCATAATTATGATCACTAAAAAGTATAAAATAAAATAAAAGTTAAAAAAAAAACAAAAAAACCGCTTTAATAACTTCATTTAAAATGGTAGGTAATAAATAGGTCAGTCCAACTGAAGTCGGCGTCCAACAATATTTTAACCAAAAGCAGACTTCAGTTGGACTGACCTATTACCGATCATTTTAAATGAAGTTATTTTTTGCTTTTTGAAGGCGGTTTTTTTAAACTTTTACTAAAAGTATAGGAAAAAATGTGAAAACTGTACATTTTTAATTAAATCACAAAAAAAACAGGGTCTTTATGCAAGGGACAACCGTCCAAATTTTGAATTAAGTTAACCGTGTCATGTGCGGCACCCTCGGTAGGCGAGTCTAACTCGCACTTGTCCGGTTTTTTTTGTTTTTGCATGGTATGAAATGCTCTTGTCCGTTTTTTATATACATGACCAGTTTGACGACACGCTATCAACCAAAATATGTAATGTTTTTGTACTTTGTAGTTCTGGCTACAGGGGGTGGGGGAGGGACACGTAACTCTAGCAATAATGGCACTAAACTTGGAGTTTAATATAAACGGTCTCCCAAATCTTAAAATTGATTATGACAGACACATTATGGTTTTTTGAATAACTATTTATACTATTTATTTATATTTATAACTATTTATTTATATTAACCATACGACTGACTGAGTGCGTGATAAATATAAATGGTGAATTAGTAGAGCAAGTGAGTGAATTTGTGTACCTGGGAAGTATGTTTACAAGAGATGGTAAGTGTGAGAAGGATGTCGAGAGGAGGGTGAATGAGGGGAATCAAATTAATGGGGCCCTGTAGGTACTCCTTTGTAAGCAGAAGGGGCGTTTCACAAGAAGCCAGACTGGCTGTTCACAATGGAGTGCTAGCCCCTACACTGATGTATGGTAGTGAATGTTGGGTGTGGCAGGACAAGCATGAAAGTCGTATAAATGCAGTTGAAATGCGCTCTTTGCGTAGTATGTGTGGTGTGAAACTAACTGATAGAGTAAGAAATGAAGAAGTCAGAGAGAAATGTGGACTTAAAGAAGATGTAGTGACTAAGATTGCTTCGATGGTTCGGTCATTTGGAAAGGATGGATGAAAGAAGATTGACGAAAGAGATACACAGAGTGAAAATGAGTGGAAGGGTCATGTACAGTGCTTACATATAGTTTAGATGGACGAACTATTTACGTAATTTATACGGATATAAAAAAAATGTACGGAACCCTCGATCAGTGTGTCCGACTCGCACTTGACCGGTTTTTTTAATGTTCATAACATTAAGGTGTTTAAGTAAATAAAAATGAGAAAACTTGCCCGGAAAATTGACAAATAAAAACAAGCCTAGTTTCAGCAAGATGTTAAAAAACCCTCTTGTCAACAATGTCGTCGGGAGAAACCCTAAAAAACCCAATACATATTGCTGAGGTTTTTTTGGCTGTCTGTGCTAGAAGGTCGCATTTTGCATGCATACATTCACGGTTTCCGCATTTAAAATATTGAATCAATTGGGTCAACGCTGTTGAAAAATATTGCTTCCGGTGCATAAGCATATTTAGTAATATAAATAGGTAACTCATCGGCAAGAACTGTTTAACTTTCTAACTAACTAGGTATTTTATGTTTTGCAATAAAAAAACTCTAAGTAACATTAGTTTAAATAAGTAAGGGCTGATTTTTCAATCCCCAGATAAAGCAATCCGGAAGGTAAATTTTAGCTCTGTCCTTTTCTTTCATATGACTTCGGAAAAGGATAGTAATACATTTAACTGACGGATAGTTTTATCTGGGGATTGAAAAATCAGCCCTAAGACAGATAAAAAATTCCAATATATAATCGCGACCCCTACTTTCACCATGACATACTTAGTACCAATTTCACCATACGATGTTAAGTACCAATTTCACCAAACGATGTTAACAACTTAACAGACGATTAGAGTGTTAACAGCTGTCAAAATGTATGATCTAACAGTCAATAACATTGATTAATATTTAACATCGTTTGGTGAAATTGGTACTAAATGATAATCAATGTTAATCGACTGTTAGTTCATACATTTTGACAGCTGTTAACGCTCTAATCGTCTGTTAAGTGGTTAACATCGTTTGGTGAAAATGGTACTAAATGTTAATCAATATTAATCGACTGTTAGTTCATACATTTAGACAGCTGGTAACGCTCTAATCGTCTGTTAAGTGGTTAACATCGTTTCGCGAAAATGGTACTTACAAAAAAATTGGATTGTAAACCGACGCTTAAATCGCGTAGCAGTCAAAATTTTCCATTCAGTTTCAGTTCCAGGTGTTGTTGTGTTTATCGCCCCCTAAATCAAGTCCGATTTCCACGGTTTTTAGGGTTCCGTACCCAAAGGGTAAAAACGGGACCCTATTACTAAGACTCCGCTGTCCGTCTGTCTGTCTGTCACCAGGCTGTATCTCATGAAACGTGATAGCTAGGCAGTTAAAGTTTTTACAGAAGATGTATTTCTGTTGCCGCTATAAACAGAGCTATGAATACTAAAAACAGAGTAAAATAAATATTTTAGGGGGCTCCTATACCTACAACAAACGTGATTTTTTTGCCGTTTTTGCTAATTCTGTATAGATAATGGGACAGAACCCTTCGTGCGCGAGTCCGACTCGCACTTGGCTTTTATATGTTGTAGTTGTTATGAAAAACTGTTTGTACGTTCCCGCTTTTTTTTTTGTTTTTTTTTTTTGCAAATTGATACGTACTGACCTAGTTTTCAATAATACACACATTAACAAAAGTCTTGGGAGTATTATCTATGGTATCCCTAGACAAATTTGATGTTTTGACTCAGTAGTAATAGTAATATGCATATATTGAAATGTTCAAAAATGTCTAGGGATAAAAAATATCCCTAGGCACTTTTGATGTGTGTATCTACAACATATTCAAACATCGTAAAAATCGGACTAGATTTTAAGCATGTTTATGGGGAAAGAAACATTATAGAATTTTGTGTGAAAATTCGCATTGTTGTACTCCAGTGTGAGATTATGAAAACCGCTAAAATTACTAGCATAGAGGCATTCCATCTTAGTCCTCTAACCCGATCCAGGGTAGTGATTCTTTCAAAAGCAAAGGTGAGCGAACGCAGGAGTGATGTCCAAGCGGCGGGTTTAAGTAGTCCCGTCAAAGCGAACAAAACACATTTCAGCGCGTGTATTCAATTTGGCAGCAGGCTTCTCAAACGTATAAGGCTGCCTAATTGAGAATGCACGCGCTAATATGTGTTTTGCTCGCTCTGACGGGACTACTTAAACTCGCCGCTTGGATTTCACTCCTGCATTCGCTCACCTTTGCTTTTGAGAGAAACACTACCCAGACCCACACGCGAGTCGACGTGAGGCCGAGATACACTGCCGTCTTTAAATACGATAGGGCCCTGCCAAGGTGCACTACGCTAACTAGCGTTTCTATTCGTTTCGTTTTTAAACCAATCGCGTTACTGCTAGATGCCGTGATACGAAAAGTCACGTGACCTACCAGTGACGCGATTGGTTTAAAAACGAAACGAATAGAAACGCTAGTTAGCGTAGTGCACCTTGGCAGGGCCCTACGGACTGTAAAACTTTTATAATAACATCTCGCTGACTCACGTGAAGGTACTGACAGACGTGCTCATTACTAGCACGAAAGCATGCTTTTATTGAGCAAGTGCTCATATACCGAATTGTCACCTGTCACGTGTCATTGCCAAGATGGTGAAATAGCCTGAGGGCTCGTGTGCCTATCATTGTCATAAAAAAAGATTCTCACTGGAGTTTTTCTTAAGTAGGTTTCATGAAAATCGATTGGGCCGTTTAAAAGATATTAGCACTGAAAATAGGCTCGCATTGTTTTGAGGGTTCTTAACCCCCAATGCAAAAAGAGGGGTGCTATAAGTTTGACCGTTATGTTTGTGTGTCTGTCTGTGGCACCGTAGCTTTTACGCGGGTGAACCGATTTGGATGCGGTTTTTTTTTGATAGCAGGGTTTCTGGCGGTGGCTTTGAGCTGAATTTAATGAAAATCGGTTGGAGCGTTTACGAAATATCAGCTCTAAAAGTAGGCTCGCCATTTTGGGTTTTTAACCGACTTCAAAAAAGGAAGAGGTTATACGTTCCACTGTTTGGTTTTTATGTAGGTACGTTCACCGATTTCTCCGGTCCGATTGCAAAAAATCCGAGGTGGTCCCATTGTCACCAAATTGTAATCTGATTAAGGCATCCATGAGGAATTGAAGGAACTCCTCAAATATTATAGGTATACATATAGCAATTATAGTAACAAGTCCAGCATTTTCATTCAGAACGTATCATTTGGTGAAGTGGAAATGATGAAGACCACAGATGGCCAACGGACTCCTCAACGGTACCTATTTCAAGGGTAGCGGTAAGATATCTGGAATATCTGGATCACAATAGGTACTTAACTCTCATATAACATTTAATTGTTTAATTTTTTTTGCGTTTTTGATGCGGTTTTTTGTTTTTGAAATCATTTATTTTTATCTTTGAGTTATTGAATGCCCAGACTATTAAATAATGGTGTCTCGCGTGTATCCCACTTGTGCAACATCCACTTGTTTGTCCCCACATCCGCCACAAGTAGGTTACCTTTGTCCACGCGTAATGGATTCAGTGGCCTCCAGCTAGAAAGTAGCTCAACATTATCATCTTTGATCCTGCTGGTACTTGGATATCTTTGGTTTGAGCAGGTGCATCTTGGTAGGGTTCCGTAGTTAAACTAGGAACCTAGTTTCACCCTTCTTTGTCTGTACATCAAGCAGTTTCCTCAGAAACTTTTTGTTCATAATTTTACGGATCAATAGATATTATTACGGGCAGCAACGCGTCGGGTACTTAAATAGTACTAAATAACATGTATAAAATAGGTAGTAAACTTTTTTATTTACTTCAGCCAATGCCTAAAGTGTTTAAAAGGCTCTACCCTCATATCTCAGGATTTTTAGGTCATACTTGAATTTGATGTGACACTTTGAGACAGGGACAAAGTATTACCTATTACATATTTTATTAAATGTATTCACTTATATTACGTTGACTAAAGTAACATTTTAAGAGCATGAGAAGTGAAAAAGCATTTAGGTAAATCGTCACATGAAAAAAACTGCGTAACAAATTTGTAAAAAAAATTGTTATAATAAATATTGTAATTTGTATAGAACGTCGTATTTCTTTCCTCGCATTTAAAGTAATAAAAAGTACAGTGTTTAACGCGAGACTAAACAACTATAATGGCACTTGATATTTAGCCACTCTCGCTCAGTTTGGGTGGCTAAACATCTCGTGTCATTTTGGTTTGTTTTAGTGCCTTGTTGAACAATCTATTATTAAATAGTTATAAAGGTTGATCTCTACGTCGTCGCACATGACGAAACTATAAAGGTTCTTGGATTTCCTACGGAACCCCAAAAACCGATCACAAGCCAAGTGAATGAAAGTGTCACAAATATTTTGATGCATTGGTAGCAAGAGGAATATATTTATATTATAAAAACTGCAAAACACGTGTCCAATTCATTCACTATTTACCAAGAATTTATTGTACTAAGAGTCCATACTCACTGTACAGTCACTGACTGTACAAAACATTTGTATGAAATCATAGAGCCTTGACAATGCATTTACTGTCTTAGGATTGCAGTCTTTAGACTGTGGTCTTGAGAATAAAAATGTCCCTGGATCTCAATTATCATCAGGGGCACGTTTTATAAAGCTACAAGTTACAATTTTGCAGGTCTAAACTGGCAACACTTCTCAAATGGCTGGTCGTCATTGGTCGAGGTTGTGTCAAATGGAAACTTGTAACCTGTAAATTGTAATTTGTAGCTTTATAAAACAGGCCACTGGTTCTCATTGATCGAGGTTGTGTCAAATGGAAACTTGTAACCTGTAAATTATAATTTGTAGCTTTATAAAACAGGCCACCAGTTCTCATTGATCGAGGTTGTGTCAAATGGGAATTGTAACCTGTAAATTGTAATTTGTAGCTTTATAAAACAGGCCACTGGTTGTCATTGATCGAGGTTGTGTCAAATGGAAACTTGTAACCTGTAAATTGTAATTTGTAGCTTTATAAAACAGGCCACAGGTGGCCTGTGTACTCATATATTAAAAATAAACTTTTTTTTTTAATTGCAAATGCTTGTTTAATAGACAAATTACATACTAATCGAAAATATGAAGCCTATAGAATATGCAAACGTTAGGTTTGGTGCAAATTATTAGTACCGCCTTACCTGTTTATACCTGCCTATCCAATAGTTTGACGGGAAAAAAATAGTCAACCTAACGTTTGCAAGTTCTATAGGCTTCATACTTTCGATTGGTATGTAATTTGTCTATTAAACAAGCAATTGATTTTTTTTAAGCCAAAGTAAATTTTTATTTTTTTAATTAATTAATTATATACTGGACCGAAATTTTTCAGGCAACCTATTCGCCACATATTATTTAGCGTATCAAATTTGATATAAAATACTTTTGATCGAATAAGCAGCCCGGTGCAAATCGTCTCCTATTCGGATCTCCTACTATTATTTCGGTTACCCGAACTGACTAATTCCGTGTAGCAAACTTTCCATTAGCATTTTTCCCCATTTTATTTTTTCTCCAATCGCATTTCTTTCCATTGCTTTTTTTTAGCAATCGCATATTTTCCATTTAGGATTTTCCCCACTCGCAAAATTTCCTATTGTAATTAAGTCGAAATAGATCGAAATACGTAGATAGGTTTAGGTTATGTTGGTTCTACAGAAAGCCCGAAGGGCCATAGCACCCAGAAAAAGGAGCTGGGAAATACTCAGGCCCGGTATTATAAGGTCCGTTAGTAAATATGTCAAATCAAATTTTAGTAACTTTATACAAGTTTTGACATTCCTGACCGAAATTTGATCTAACGGATCTTTATAAAACCCAGCCTAAATCATCTCTCCTGTTAGGAAAGTACCTATGTATTTCCATATCTATTTAGCGGGCTGAAAATGGCATTTCCATATTTTCCATCCCTAGGGCGAATCAAAGACTTATTAACCAACTTCATGACTCTTTTAGTTCTAGCCCATGCAAGGTCATTTTAAACTCGCTTTGAAATTGTGTCAAAGCACATATTTAATTTTTGTATGACCATACCTAAAGACAAAGTTCGTGACAATAACATACAACATTTTTCCCTCATTCGAAACGAAAAGTAGAGTGTTCTGCTCGGGTGAAAGTATCAATTGTATTGTATTGAGATGCAATTGATCACTTTCATCCCTTGGTTAACAATTATTTGCCGTTTTTTGCTAATGTTGTATAGATAATGGTACGGAACTCTTCGTGCGCGAGTCCGACTCGCACTTGGCCGGTTTTTTAATTTCGGGTAAAGTAAAGCTAAGTTTTTTTTTTACATTATGATTATGACGTTGAGTGGGGTATTATTGGACTGTTCTTTAAAAAACATTATGTAGGTAGATCTTATTATAATTTTTTTGAATATTAAACTCGGAGAGTATAACGACCACTAGAGTTACAGGTATACAGGTATTTTGTATAGAACGTCATTTTTTTAACGCGAGACTAAACAACCATAATGACATTCGAACTATAGCCACCCTAGCTCAGCTCGGGTGGCTAAACATCTCGTGTCATTATGACTCTTTTTAGTCCCTTGTTGAACAATGTATTATTGTCCTAAAGAATTATAGAATTCTCATGAAAATAATAAAAAAATCTTACGTGAATGAAGCCGCGGACGCAGACAAGTTAATAATTTTAAAAGCTACATTTAAGAATATATGGTAAAGCGATGCAGTTTTCATAAACTGTGCAGCCAACTGCATTAAAGTAGGTACAAAGTAAATAATTCATGTACATCTAACAGTATATGATGAATATCTTTGGACGACCGTAAACAACTCTTAACACTGTTTTGGAGTGTTCCTAACGCCATTTTGAAAACGTGTTCGGATACACGACGACGAGACAAAGTATTATCAGCCTTATAAGTAAAATAAAATAAATAAATATCAGGGGACAATGTCACACCAATTTAGCTAGCCCAAAATAAGCTCCTAGGCTTGTATTATGGGTACTAGACAACGATAGAAATATAATTATTTAAATACATAGAAAACATCCATGACTCAGGAACAAATATTCGCGCTCATTACACAAATATCTGCCCTTACCGGGATTTGGACCCAGGACCGCTAGCTTCGTAGGCAGGGTCACTACCAACTAGGCCGACACGTAAGTAGCTGCACACTTTTTTACTTTGTCGCTTTAACGCCCTGGCTGTTGTTTTTTAATTAATGGCTTTCACTCCTTTTAACAATGTGTATTTCGCTAATGTGAACAAAAATTATAATTTGAAATACATCGACACGAAAATTTTTGCATCCTATCAAAACACACATACATAAGCCGGCCATCCACGTGTTACGGTCCACCGGAGAGGTTACCTGCGCAGGCGACCGGAGGACACGGCACACACGCACAGGTTCACCGTACGGTGTCACTCGAAAGAATTGGTTTTTGGTTTTGCTCCGGTCGCCTGCACAGGTAGACCTCTCCGGTAACCGTAACGTGTATGGCCGGCTATAGACACACGTATACACCGACCCAGACACACAGATATACGTACACAGACACACGTAAAACTTTTAACACCCCTCTTTTTTTTTCGGGGGTTATAAACATAACCTTGGGCAGTCGGCTATTCCCAGTTGTCTACACCCCACTGGGAAAAAAAACCCAATTGTCTACAGTGTGGACAACTGGGAATAATAATTCCCATTTGTAGACCCCTCAAAAATAGGTGTGGACAACTAGGAATTTTTATTCCCAGCTATTCGCACTCTTTAATTCAACTCAACAGTGTTATTTTTTATTAATGTACTTAGGTAAATATTAAACCAACACAATTAAAGATTGCGAACAACTGGGAATAAAAATTCCTAGTTATTCACACCTAATTTTGAGGGTGTGGACAAGTCGGAATTATTATTCCCAGTCGTCCACACTGTAGACCACTGGGAATATTCTTTCCAGTTGTCCACAGTGAGGACAAAGGGGTGTGGACAACTGGGAATAGCCGGGGTAATATAGTCAACAGCAAGATGGGCAACAACGAATTGAAATAATAATAGCACTGTATCTTAATGTTTACATTAAAGTATCGGTCACCGATACTACAACCGATACTTTAATGACATGCAATACTTTAATATTAACATTAAAATACAACCACAGATACAGGTTTCTTAATATAGGCCATTTGCTTATCGTTCCAACAAATCGTAGGAAAATTACGATATGGATGTATATAGATAAAGGTTGTTATGAATGAAAGTGTTTAATATGTCCTGCGACTGCTATCCGAACATCTCCGACTTTGCATCTTACCCGAATACATTATTTATGTCGGATTTGCGTCACTAGACGCCCGCGCCGATTTGAATAGTTTTTTTATTTTGAATTTAGATCGACGCCAGCTGACATGTTTTCGCGACGGTACTGGTCTAAGATCCGAATAGGAGACGATTTGCACCGGGCTGCTTATTCGATCAAAAGTATTTTATATCAAATTTGATATGCTAAATAATATGTTGCGAATAAGTTGCCTGAAAAATTTCAGTCCAGTACATATATTATCATTAAAAAATATATTAAAAATGAACTTTTTTTTAAAATTGCAAATGCTTGTTTAATAGACAAATTGCATACTAATCGAAAGTATTAAGCCTATGAATATGTAAACGTTCGGTTTGGTGCAAATTATTAGTACCGACTTACCTGTTTATACCTGCCTATCCAATAGTTTGATGGGAAAAAAATAGTCAACCTAACGTTTGCAAGTTCTATAGGCTTCATACTTTCGATTGGTAAGTAATTTGTCTATTAAACAAGCATTTGCATTTTTTTAAAGCCAAAGTTAATTTTTTATTTTTTTAATTAACTACATACTGGACTGAAAATTTTCAGGCAACCTATTCGCCACATATTAATTAGCGTATCAAATTTGATATAAAATACTTTTGATCGAATAAGCAGCCCGGTGCAAATCGTCTCCTATTCGGATCTCCTACTATACAATTTTAAAGAGACTGGGCCTCTATTTAACACGGTAAAAACAGTATCGATTTTCGGCGTTCGTTTTCGTTATCCAAGATGTATAGGGTTGTCGTAAGCTGTCAGACGGTCGCGCCGAGCGCCTACGTTAACTCTATATATTTTGACAGTTTTCGAAAGTAGTTTACGTTAGCGGCAACTTGTTTAGCCTCGCGATTTGAATGTTACCGCCTAGAATAGAGGCGCTGGTGATTTTTAGTAACAAGTTCAGCATTTGCATTCAGATTTGGTGAAGTGGAACTGATGATGAAGATCACAAATGGCTACCGGAACTCCTCAACGGTACCTTTCAAGGCTGGCGATAATATTTTATCCCAAGCAAGATATTTCTTGATTAAGATAGTTGAGCGACTGCAACGAAGAACATTTAATGAACAAAAAGGACTATGACTTTCCCGCGGCGTTGCATGAGGCGAGCTTGAAATGCCATGAAAAATATATTTGTTCACTTCTCATGCTCTTAAAATGTTACTTTAGTCTCTGCGCATCGGGACTAAAACTCCTTATTTTAATCTCTAGGGATTAAAGTATTTTTTTTTAATTTTCTTTGGAAACCCCTAAACAACCAATCACGGTGTTTGTGAATGGAGGATTATCGCCATTTTCAGTGATTGTGTATAGACCATTTTTAGGCTGTGGAATTAACCTCAAAATGACAACTGCGCAAAAATATTTTAAAATAACGATTTAATTTCGTGAAACACGATTAATGATTACGAATATGAATCTATTTAAATATATTAAGGATAATTTTATTTTATTAGGCATGGTCCAAATAATTTTCAAGTTTATATCTGTTGGCTAAGTATGCAAGCATTTGTGTAACTTTGTAAAGTGTCACTTTACAAAAAAGAAACAAGTTTAACAACCGCAATGATTAAAGAAACAACCGCGAAACAAATTTGCCAGAAACTTTGTAACATATTTGCTAAGGGCGGATTCGACCAAACTGGAATAAGGTCTTATACCTAGATTAAACGCCGAATTTGTATGGACTAATCTCGGATTAAGTCTTATTCCAGTTTGGTCTAATCGGCCCTTAATATTGTAACGTCGTTTTTTTTCCTCGCATTCAAAGTGAAAAGTAGAGTGTTTAACGCGAGACTAAACAACCAAAATGACACTCGAACTATAGCCACTCTCGCTCGCTGCTCGCTCGTATGGCTAAAAATCTCGTATCATTATGGCTTGTTTTAGTCTCTTGTTGAACAATCTACTATTACTTTACAACATCCTGTGATATACTGCGCTATTAAAAACCAATATGTGTATGTTATTATCAATTTTAAGATTTAAATTTGTATGTATAAATTAGCTCGAGTCTCGATAGGTCAATCTGTTTAGGAGCTACGATGCCACGGACAGACACACACACACATTCTAAACTTACAACTCGTGTTTGATTCGAAGGAAAATTTTAACACTTTTTAACATATTTATAACTATGTTACGTGACTTGGCGGGAAGCCAAAGGATATGACGTAGTAACTACGAATTAAGTAGACGACGCTGAAAGCTTAGTTGGTAGTGACCCTTTGGTGTTGTATGACACACAACTTTTCACCTCCGCAGCGAGAACATATTACATAGGTAAATGTAAACAGGTCAAGTGCGAGTCGGACTCGCGCACCGAGGGTTCCGATTTGAAGATAATATGCTTGGTAACCGCAAAAGAAAATACTCATTTTGTTATAAGCTTTATTTTCCAGGCAATAAGGTCGATTTTGACTAGCCTAAATTTTACTACAGATTTTCTTAGTTTTTTTGTTATGTCTCAAAAACTGTAAATAATGAACACTTTATTTTATTTTTCCCACAAAATATAAATAATTATCTATACGTTAGAATTTTTTTCAGAATTTTTGATTAATAAACTTCGGAGATAAGGGGGGGGGAACGGTCATTTTTGTACATTTTTGGCTATAAATCAAAAAGCACATCACAGAATTTTTTCAAAAAAAAAGGTTTTTAAATGTGCAGATTAAGACCTTTCATATGACACCCCATTTACTATAATCGAACCACTTTCATTTTTGAACCCCCCATTCTAGACCCCTTTTCAATTATTAATAAAATTAATTTCATATTATTTTTACTACAAATAGATGCGGGCAAGCAAGTTGTACAACTATGCCAAATTTCAAGTTGATAGCATTTGTAGTTGCTGAGAAAACCTGCTGTGACATACAGACAGACAGACAGACAACGAAGTCTCACCATAAGGGTTCCTTTTGTACCATTTTGGTACGGAACCCTAAAAACCGGACAAGGCGAGTCGGAATCGCCCACCGAGCGTTCCGCACATGACACGGTTCACTCAATTCAAAATATGCACCGCCGCCGTTCCTTGCATAAAGACCCTGTTTTTTTTGGGAATTAACTAAAAATGTACAGATTTCCGATTTTTTCCTATACTTGTAGTAAAAGACGGTGTTACTTGCCAAATTTCATAGTTCTACGTCAATGGGAAATACCCTTATACATTTTGATTCCCTCGAGAGTGTCGAAATACACGTTTTTTGCGACATGAACGGCCGTACCTTTTTTTTACGTAAATGTAGAAGTTTGATTTTTTCACAGCTTCAAGGGACTGTACATTTGAGTATATGGTTTAAATTTCAACTCGATACCTCCACGCGTTCCCGAGATAAAGGGTCTTGACACACAGACAGACGGACAGACGGGCAACAAAGTGATCCTATAAGGGTTCCGTTTTTTTCCTTTTGAGGTAAGGAACCCTAAAAAAACTACATGGTAAAAATTAAACAACATGTAACACAAACTTTATCAAAAATTCAAAGTTGAAACTTAAATTGTTGCAGTTTTGCAAATTAAAAGTAAGTAACAGTTTTGTTTGGAACTAGGGCCTAACCAAGTAGTTAGGTACCTACGACGCCGACAGATTTACAAATGGGTAGTGTGCACATACATATAATTATGTATGTATTTTTATACTAATGACGGATAAATACTTACGTTTGTAGCGAGAAAATTGCAGTCCGGAGCTTCATAAAGAAACTTTTTAATGTTAGCGGGCAATTTTTGCCCTACTGACATTCTCTCCAAAAATGCAATAAGTTTGGGATAGGTTTCAATGAGCACGTCATCTTTTATCTTAAATTCGATTTAGTTTAAGTATCTATTAGTAATAGGTCTGACGAGCCACTCAAAACATCATAACAAAAGTACGTTTGTATGAAATGAGCTTTATAGCAACTGAGCGAAAGTTATAATAAAATTACACTGTGAAATTACGTAAGCATAAACAATGAAACAAAAAAACCAGACTTGGTACAATTTATTTCAAAATAACACGCAAAATCGTTTTTTATTTGCTCTCGATCCAGAAAAAGTTTGAATTCGTTGCATACGTTATGCCTGAGGTTGCCATAAACAATTTTAAATTCCATACCTTGCTACAGCAATATGAACCGAGGAGACATTCATATGAAATTCAATGTAGCAGCTCAGTTATAATTCGCTTAGAATTCAAAAGTCGAACCAAGTACTTATTTTTTACATATATAAAGAGGATAGCGTTTTTGTTTACGGCCAGTATTGCGCCAACGTTGGCCGGACTGGACGCACGCCTAACAACCGATAAACGATTAAAAAAGTAAAAAATGGCGGGATAGTAGTTGACGTTTCCGGTGAGTCAAATGACCTATTTTTTATTGTTTGCACTAGCAAGTAATACGTATATTTACCTGAATATATATTTTTGAAAAGTATAATTATATCTTATTATCGGTTTTGTGTTAATTACGCGTAAAATACAAACTTAACCAAAGACAAATTAACAGGATTTTAATAATTGACAAATCAACCCAAATACTTTTTGCATGTGGGCTTTTTAGGGTTCTGTAGTCAACAAGGAACCCTTAACCTCGGACGGCCCAACGTCACAAGGACATTTATTTGTCAAAGTGACTTTTTACTTTATGACCGACACAAGATTCTTATAGTTTCGCTATGTCGGTCCGTCCGTCTGTTTGTCTCTGTAATTTTCGCTAATTAATAAAATAGAGATCATAACAAAATGAGTAAATGCTCGAACCTAATTCTATTTCCTTATCATAAAATCGGTACATTCTTAGTACCTTTACTTAGTACCAATTTCACCAAACGATGTTAAGGCTGCGGCTCGACCGATGTAGGGACGAGCGGAGCGGAGCTGTGCCAATATTAACCAATAGAAGGCGCATGCGGTCACGTCGAGCGCGGCTTCCGCACGTTAGTTTAGATTCTATTGGTTAATATTGGCACACCTCCGCTCTACTCCGCTCATCTGCGCCTCAGTGGAGCCGCAGCCTAAATTTAATCAATGTTAATCGACTGCTAGTTCCACAGGTTAGTTCATACATTTTGACAGCTGTTAACGCTCTACTCGTCTGTTAAGTGCTTAACATAGTTTGGTGAAATTGGTACTTAGTTTCGCCATCTCTTAGCAAATAGCCGTTATTTACCTTCGAGATAGATGTTACTATCCTCGACTTTCAAAACCAATAAAATTTAGATAGATTGATTGTGTTACAACTAGAGCAAAAGTGACGGAGTTGGAACATCAGTTTCGGAGTAACCTAAGTAAACACCGAATTTTGAATGAAATTAATTGATAAAAATCGAATGGAAAAATTTGTTATGATCATACCTATTGCAAGTTAATAAGAAGCATGTAAAAAGTAGGAGGTTCTATGTTCGGCTGTATGTTTTTTTTTTATGTATGTCCAACGATTTCTTCGTCATTTTGTGGACCAATTTTGGAAAAAAATCGTTTGATAGTGATAGGATACACTTCCAAAGTGGTCCTATTTGGTATTTGACGAGATTTTCCATGAAGAATTGAGGGAACACCTCAAATATTATAGTCTAGCACTAGCACTTGCATTCAGAAAGCATCATTTGGTGAAATGGAACTGATGATGAAGACCACAGATGGCCACCAGATCTCCTCAACGGACCTATTTCAACTCCTTTCAAAGCTAAAACTCTTTAATAACCTAACCAATTTTCATCAAAACTGATAAAACTACCCCGATTAAACTATTCTTTTAAAAAAACCACGTCCATACACGCGTTGTAACACTCCTTTTTATGCGTCGGGGGTAAAAAAAACACTTGTTTCTTGTTTCAGGCCACCATGACTGACGTAGGTGGCCAGTACACTTCGGAGGATGTAAGCGGGAAACCACGTACGGCGGCCATTTTAAACTGTCAAATCGAACATGACGTTTTACTTTTTTATTTTAAACTGGCGCTGGTTGCAGCTCGTACAGCCATAGAGACTCTCTATGCGTATAAATTAAGTTTGTTGCTATCTGTGATGTTAGTTTTAGTTTTTTACGCAATTCATAAGTCTTATTGGAGCCCAGTTTTGTATGTTAAAGTGAGTACTTAAACTTAAGGTGCGACCTCATCGCTGCTTAAAATACGGATACGGTACGGAATCGTAGTGACGCATCGTATCCGTACTGTTTTTATCGCATGCCCTTCACACCGCTGCTTAACGGTGCGTATATTACGGTGCGTCAAAAACGGCGCCATGTTGTTACTATGACCCCGTCTTTTGTTTACGCAATGACACCGTTTTTTAAGCAGCTTTGTGGGGAGCGTGCGTCAAAAACGGCACGCATACACTCCGTACCGTCTCCGTTTTTTAAGCATTGGTGTGGCGTACCTTTATGTCGGCTTACCACAAGCCTTTTTATTTTTATTTTTAAATTTTGATCTTTTTTTAGGAACTAACTGACGTAGGGTATGACCACATAAGAAAAGGAGCAGATAGGGATGTGAGGGTTAGTAGAGCCATGAGGGCCCGCCAGTTGGGGGTGAAATTACCCCCACCTTATCCCAATGGCTGGTTTGCTATTGCGGAAAGCGCAGATTTGAAAAATGGTGGCGTCACGTCTGTTAATGCTTTAGGTGAGTACATCCATCCACTATCCATTCATATTATCCTTACTAATATCATAAATGGGGAAAAAACTCTGTCTGACTGTTTGTAACGCTTTCGCGGCTTAAACGCCGATTCGATTTAGATGATAGGATGATGGGGAACTTTGTATGGACCCCGTCCCCACCCTCCAACAGTCACGGGGTGCATGTAAGTTTGTTCATTAGGTCCAAAAAACATACCTATTTTATTTAAAAATCGATGGGCTTTTTGCTATTGATAATGACATACCTATAATATTTAAAATGCTTATTTTATTACTATGCAGTTAGTCCCTTTTTAGGGTTCCGTACCCAAAGGGTAAAAACGGGACCCTATTACTAAGACTCCGCTGTCCGTCTGTCTGTCTGTCACCAGGCTGTATCTCATGAACCGTGATACCTAGACGAAAAGTTGAAATTTTCACAGATGATGTATTTCTGTTGCCGCTATAACAACAAATACTAAAAACAGAATAAAATAAGTATTTAAGGGGGCTCCCATACAACAAACGTGTTTTTTTGCCGATTTTGGCTAAAGTTGTACGGAACCCTTCGTGCGCGAGTCCGACTCCCACTTGGCCGGTTTTTTTAGGTTCCGTGCCCGAAGGGAGTCCAACTGTCTCTATTAATAAGCCTCCGCTGTCCGTTTGTCCTAACTTGAAACAGCTGTATCTTTTGAACCGTAATAGGTAGCGGGTTGTTTTTTTTCCAAAATATGTGTTACTAGAGGACGCCCGCGACTTCGTACGCGTAGAATTAGTTTCCCGCTACTCCCCCCATTTCTTCCCGTTGGGGGTCGATTTTCGGAAAATCCTTTCTTAGTGCTCACTTACATCATGAAAGGAACCCCTGTACCAAATTTCAAGTTTCTAGGTACAGTAGTTTCGGCTGTGCGTTGATATATAAGTCAGTCAGGTTTGCCTTTTATATACCTATATTTTTATTTTTGCTGTATCGGAAAAACGGTAAAACATACAAGCGTCAAATTTGCTATTATATTACAAACCCTGAAGAAAAACAACAATTACTAAAAAACGGTCAAGTGTGATCCGGGCTCACGCTGATTCGATTCGGAATCGAATTCAAATCGGAACATAATACTTACTATGTACGAAACCCTTAGTGCGCGAGTTCGATTCGCACTTGACCTCTTTTTGTTATCATGTCAGAATTAATAAGGATTACCGATAATTATTTATTATACAATATAATCCAGGGCAGAACCTGTGTGTATACCGTGGTGAAGATGCCGTCGCCCGCTGCGTAGACGCATACTGCCCCCACCTTGGGGCAAACCTGGGGATCGGGGGCAAAGTAGGGGGCAGCTGCATCGAATGCCCCTTCCACAAGTGGAGGTTCAACGCTGAAGGAGTGTGTGTTAGCGTGCCAGGACAGGAAAGTGGTATGTATCTGCCCTTAAAAACTATTATGGGGCTAACGGCTTGGTTTCTACCCCCGACGCAAAAAGGGGGGTGGTACACACACAGTAAATTTAACATGCGTTGTGCGTCTGTATATGTGTGTGTCTGTGTATTGTAGCTCCCAAACGGATGGACAGCTGGCAATGTTACCCCCTAGGACTAACGGCCAAACCCTATATTCAAACCGCGGATAGATAAGGCTTACTTTGGGTTAAAATTTGACATTTTCCCATACAAAATGTGTCAAATTTTAATCCGAAGTAAGCCTATCTGTCCGCGGTTTGAATATAGGGTTCGGCCATAAATAACCCGCAACATTACGAGTATATCGGGGGTTTTTATCTATTTAATGGGTATCTTTTTGTGTTTTACAATATTGCGTCAAAATTTTGTCAATAAAATTATTTCTATTCTATTCTATTCTCTACTTACTTTTCTTCCAGCTCCTCGTGGTGTTTCCATCAAATCCTGGCCCACGGTGGAGGCTGATGGAGCTATCTGGATATGGCATGATGCCGAAGGTCGAAGCCCGCTCTGGACCTTGGAAGACGCCGAGGAGCTGAAGATTTGGGGCTACAGGGGCAGGAACGAGTTTGTTGTGGGGTCCCATGTCATGGTCAGTATCTTACATATTTTTATAAAACGAAACATACATACATACATACATACACTCACGCCTTCATTCCCATAGTGGGGTAGGCAGAGCCAGAGACTCACCAACAACTCCAAAAACTTGTTGATAATTCTGTGACCACATTTTGCACAACCAGGCTAAGATGTTATCCAGTGTATTAGTGACAGGTTGCAAACCCATCGCCTACCAGAACTACACAGCCATTAGTCCCTTAGTCGTCTATTACGACATCCACGGGAAGACATGGAGTGGCAACATTCTAAAACCCGGCACCACACGGTAAACGAAACATAAAGAAGCCAATTTGCTAAATTAGGTCCATCTCATCTTGAGAGGTTAGGTTAGGTTAGAATTACGTCAAGGCGCAAAGCTCCTCCTGTACGTGGAATAGGAGCTCCGCGCAGCGGAGCTTCGTCGACTTTGTCATAAGATTCTTATATTTTTTAAACATTATGCTCTCCGTGCTTATATCAAATGTAGATACATTATGCGTGTTTAACATTATAAAAGGTGACTAAGTATTATACTATTTGTACATTACGCAAGTACAGATTATGGATACTGATCATTAGGTGTCAAGAAATTATGCGTATTGCTGTTATGGTATTTTATCTGTATATCTTTTGATTATTATATTAATCAAAATTGGGCAAGTCGTGTTATGCGAAATGAAAATTAGTAAGTAGGTACATTTGTTTTTATGCAAATTATTACACACTTACCTAGTCTTATCGTGCTATTAAAACAACGAATTGTATAGCTTGCGAGTATAGTAAGTGTTTGAAGACACGACAACTGTCACAGGGATCACCTTAAATTGGGTTATAGTATACAATGTATGTACAATTTATAAGAGATGCAACGTAGATGAAACTGACTGGCTGACCGATCCCATAAGGAGATAAAATTGGGGGTATAGCGGGAAACTATGGGTGTTACCAGACCAAGCGATCGATCGTCGATCGACGGCATCGATTGATGGTAGAATTGATTAGTCGACGTCGTTCGATAGTTCCTACCAGACCAATCGATCGATCGTCGATCGATGGCAGAATGGATTAGTCAACAAGGTCGATCGATAGTTCCTTCATCAATTAAAGCTATCAGACCAGTCGATCAACGTCGACCGGCAATCGATCGATTGGTTAGTCGAACGATATCCGTCGATCGATAGTTCCTACCAGACCAATCGATCGACTTCGATCGACGTCAGTCGGTGCCGTCGATCGGCGATCGATCGATTGGTCTGGACCCTAATCCTACGCGTACGAACTAGTAATTTATAATTATAATTTCAGGACATACCTGAGAACGGGGCGGACGTCGCTCACCTCAACGCAGTGCACTCAACATCTTTGCTGACCAGCCTGGGAGAGAAGTATCCATTCCTGCTGAACTTTGTTGGTAATCATCATTTTTAGGGTTCCGTTCTCAAAGGAACCATATTATTAACTGGCTGTCCATCGGACCATCAGACTGACTCTTAAAGCCCTGTTTCTACATTTGCAGTCTTAGGATTGCAGTCTTGTGAATGCGAATGTCTATGGGTCACAGTTTCCACTTACAATCAGGTGGTCTGTGTGCTCGTTTGCCTTCTCTATGGCATTAAAAAAAATACCTGCAATCCATAGCTATTTGTTTTCTAGTGTTCCGTACCTCCGATTGAAACAACGGAACCTTTATAGGATCACTCATGTGTGTCTGATCTGTCACAGCCAATTTTGCTCTGAATCTGCTGGACCGATATTGAAATTTCGTACACATATGTATCTAATACCTTTAAACGAGCTTCTTGTATATATGTAAATCTGAATCTCGGAAACGGCTTCAACAATTTTCATGAAATTTAGTATGCAGGGGGTTTCGGGGGCGATAAATCGATCTAGATAGGTTTTATTTTTAGAAAAATTACCATTAAAAAATACCGAGCAAAGATCGGTCATCTGTCTGTAAACACGGACGTGTAACATAAATTAATAAATTTGAAATAAGATTTCTTTCGGGGATAAATAGAGAACTCAAGTTTTGAAAACTGTACCGTGTGACATATCAAAGGAAAGGGCTGTTTGTTATGATCTCAAGTATATTTTTTACAATTTCAAAGTATACTTTAATAATTATAAAATAGTTGAAAATTAGGTAAAGTTGATCCGCGTGGTTTCCGGGTTAGAATAGTGCCACTCCATGTCTTCCCGTGGATGTCGTAAGGAAATAAAGGCCTGCAACAAGTTTTTAGAGCTGGTAATTCTGTAGCTCTACCTTCCACACTCTAGGAAATGAAGGCGTGAGTTTATGTATGTATGTATGAAAATTGTCCATTCCCCCCCCCACCCCTCTTATTTCCGAAACTACATTTAAATGATGAATGAGATCTCTATTGGATCGCATATTTTTTTTACGCATAATATCTTTACGCATAAAATCGTTTGACCTAAAACGGTTTTTACAATAGAAAACGTTTTATTTTAATTATTTTAAAAATATAACCTAACGTAAGAAAAAAGGCGGGAAACCACAAAACTTGGCAGGCGCGTTTTTTGGTTTATTTTCTTGTTAATTATTTTTTTTGTGTAAATTGGATCAGATAAGTTTATAAACTTGTAAATATTTTCCTTATTTGTATATATTTTGTGTTTTTAGTGTCTAATACTGTGGTAAGTGCTAAATTTAAGTGGTAATTATGGACGGGACTGAGCCCCCAGACCCTGGGGCACTCAAATTATCTTATCGCAGGTTCCTCAACCAGCGTGTTTTGTAACCATTTCAAATGAATCTAGTATGGATACAGATGCATCATCGACGCAAACAAAGTCTCGTTTGAAACGCAGTCGCACACAAAAAAAAATTTGTAAGCATTGTCAAAAAAAAAAGACGAAACATTCCAGTGATGCAAACCCAAAGGGTTGCAAATGCGACAGCGACTCAGACGGTCAGCAGTCTAAAGTGTTCAAAATTACTGAAACACCACAACTTGATCCTCAATCCCATCCTGTTTCAGCCAATACCCCACCTTCAGACCCCTCTCAAAAGTTGCCGATTGGTAGGACTCAATACCAGCCCACCGATTGTGCTCCATATGTGGTACACATACAGCGTATTGAGGTATCCCCAAATGACAATACCACTTTGCACCCGGTTACCTTTGGTAACTTCTTAAGGAAGTTTAATTACAAAAATATCATCAATGGTAGTGTTAAACGAATTGGAAGAAATCGCGTTTCAATGGCCTTTTCTCACTTTGAGCAGGCCAATTCCTTTGTTGCTGATGCCACACTGGCTTCACATAAGTTAAAAGCATTTATTCCCACATTCAATGTTACAAGGATGGGGCTTATACGTGGAGTACCTGAGGACTGGAGTCTTGAGGAAGTCAAGGATAATATCAGTGTGCCCATAGGTTGCGGTAATATTATTAAAGTACGCAGATTGAACTTCAAGGTAATGACCTCTGGAACTCCTGTTTGGAAACCATCACAATCTGTGGTAATAACTTTCGATGGCCAGGTTTTACCAAAGCGGGTCTTTGTGTGCTATAACTCATTATCTGTAGAACTGTACATTTTCCCTACAATACAATGTTTTAATTGTTGCCGCTTTGGCCACACCAAAACACAATGCAGATCAAAGCCTCGTTGCTTCAAATGCGGCCAAGACCATACCAGCAACTCTTGTGAGATTGATACTGAGGATGCATCCTGCTGTTTGTGCAGTGGGCATCATTTTGCCATTAGCCGGTCCTGCCCTGAATTAAATCGTCAAAAAGAAATTAAAAACAGTATGGCGCACAATTGCATCTCTTATGCTGAGGCATTAAAACTACATCCCCCTGTAACAAGATCTTACGCAGAAGCAGTGTCTCATCCACAAAATACACCTCTTAATGAGTCCTTTGTTAGTCATCCAATTAAAAAATCCTACAAAAAAACAGTCTTTCTAAAACCAAAGTTGCCTCCTAATTTACCCAAAGAGTATGATCAAAATGCTCATAAGCAGTTGATCAGGGAGTACGATTTACCCTCTCCTTCTAATGGGTGTGCTCTTAAAAATAATAATATTGAAAATACCAATAATAAAACACTACAAGAAGTAATAATTGCTTTATTAAACTTTCTTACTGAATCAAATTTAAATTCAAATTCACCGACCAACGTTGCCCCTTTATTAGAAATTCTGACCAAATTCATTACTATTCAAAATGGACAATCTCCTAAAGATTGTTCAGTGGAACTGTCGCAGCATCATAAATAAGAAAAGCGATCTGCTTTTCTTATTAAATAAATATAATCCTTTTGTTGTAGCTTTACAAGAAACATGGTTAAAACCAGAGGTTTTTTTTAAAATCCCTGGTTTTTCTGTGTTGCGTGAAGATAGATCTGATGGGTACGGCGGAGTCGCCTTGCTCGTCAATAAATCATTTCCTTATACCTTATTTACTCTTCCCCCTCACAGCAATGATTTTTCTATTGTTGCTGTGCATGTAAATAATATTTTAATTGTATCCATTTATATTCCTCGTCCATCTTCTATCATCTTTAGTGAAATTAACATTATTTTGTCATCACTTTCAAGACCCTTTATACTCCTTGGTGATTTTAACTGTCACCATCAATCATGGGGTAGTGCAGCTTCAAACCATTTTGGTGAGGAGCTATTAGATATTCTAGATGCTCATAATCTCTGTTTTTTAAACTCTGGTAGCCCAACAAGAAGAACTGAACCAAATGTTTCTACTAGCGCAGTCGACCTATCTATTTGTACTCCTGACTTAGCTTCAACCATTTCTTGGCATGTTCTCCCATCTACTTTTGGTAGTGATCATTTTCCCATAGTGATTTCTCTTCCAAATCATTCATCGTTCAAGAATCGGTTAATGCGGACACCACGTTTGAAATACCAACTTGAGAAAGCAGACTGGGATCAATACAGCACTGAAGTAGAAAAAGGAGTTACTTCTCTTCCAATAATATCTCCAGGTAATGAGGTTATGTGTGCAAACAAATTTTCTAAAATTTTGATTGATGCGGCAGACTCCACCTTTCCAGCTAAAAGGGTGACTAGTAAGTTGCCTTCACCTCCTTGGTGGGACCAGGAATGCACTATTGCTATAAAATCCAGAAAAGAAGCAGAATTAAAATACGCTGCTGATATGACGTTTGATAATCTGTCAAACCTTGCTAATATTATTGCTAGTACAAAAAAACTCCTTAAAAAGAAAAAAACTTTCGGCTGGAGAAATTTTTGCTTATCAATTTCGCCTAATACTAGTCCATCGACCGTATGGAAAAAAGTTAAGAAATTCAGGTCAGCTTTTAACGATATCGGCTTTTCTGTTCTCCCTACGGCTGTGGCAGAGCAGTTTATGGATAAACTTGCTCCGGCCTTAGCTCCTCAACAACTACTTTTGAATAGTCCACCTCCTATAACTGATGTAAATGATGGTCAACTGTCCAGCATAGAGTATCTTTTCTCTCTTAAAGAACTTAAAGGCGTAATTGGTGGATTAAAGGACTCTGCCCCTGGCAATGACGGAATTCCCTATTCATTTTTAACAAACCTCGGTGATAATTCGCTTAATTACTTCCTTAACCTCATTAATTCTATTATGATAACTGGTAACGTTCCTCCTTCTTTAAAAATTCATACAATTGTACCTATTTTAAAACCAAATAAACCTACTTCAGATGCCTCTTCATACCGACCTATAGCCCTATCTTCTGTTCTATTAAAATTGGCGGAACATTTGGTTAAAAACCGTTTAGAATGGTATGTAGAATCGAATGGACTTTTAGCCAACAGTCAATTTGGCTTTAGGCGGGGTAAAAGTACGATGGATAATTTGAGTATTCTAACCACAGACGTACGTTTAGCATTCTCAATAAACCAATCATTAATAGCCGTATTTCTTGACATTTCTGCTGCTTATGATAATGTTCTCCTTCAAGTTTTGTATACCAAACTGAATACCCTTAAGGTTCCACAAATTTTATCAAACTTTATTATGAATATTTTAAATGAAAGGTGTGTTCTCCTTTCTGACGGCATTTCTGAAATATCTAGGGTTGTATGGAGGGGCCTTCCGCAGGGTTCCGTACTTAGTCCCATATTATACAATATTTATACATTTGACCTTGAATCCTCGCTAAATAGAACTGTTAATGTGCTACAATATGCTGATGACCTCCTTTTATACCAAACTGACCGATGTTTAATTAAAACTAGTAACACAATAAACTCGGCTCTAAAATACCTTCAAGAATGGCTACATGAAAATGGTTTAGAATTGTCCGCAAGTAAAAGTTCAGTGATAGTTTTTTCTAGGAAGAGAATAACTCCCCAAGTGTCAGTATTTTTTAATAATGAATCTATTCCGGTGGTTAATCATACTAAGTTTTTGGGCATTGTTTTAGATGCCAAACTGACGGGTTTGCCTCACTGCGAGTACGTTGTAGCTAAATGTGAGAAAATATTGAATATTCTTAGATGCCTGGCTGGAGTTTGGTGGGGTTCCCACCCGTTTTATCTTAAATTAATCTACAATGCCTTAATTAGGAGTCTTCTTGATTATGGCACTTTTTTATTGGAACCAGGTAGTATAGCAGGATTTAAAAGATTAAATGCAATCCAATCTAAATGTCTTAGGTTGATAACAGGAGCTATGAAGTCGAGTCCGATAAACGCTTTACAAGTAGAATGCTGTGACCCACCATTACAGCTAAGGCGTCAGTTTTTGTCTGACAAATATTTTTATCGAGCTGTCCAATTTTCTCGACATCCCATTCTTAATAAATTAAAATGTTTATCTTTACACGTTTCAACATCAAGGTTCTGGCTTCATAAATCTCCTCCTTGTTTAGTAAAAAGTATGCAAAAGTTCAATTCTTTAGATGCTCCTACTCACAGTTCATGGACACTTCCTTTATATACATGTAACTACCAATCTCTGGTTTTAACACCGAATATTGTATACGATTTAAAAATAGACAAACAAAATGCCAATACTATTTTTACATCTGTTGTGTCCGTACGCTGGCCAGAATGGCATTATATCTACACAGATGCATCTAAAAAATCTCCTTCTGAGTCTACTGGTATCGGCATATTTCACGCTCAACATAAAATCATACAAAAGGTCAAATTTCCTTCTGAAACATCTGTCTTTACCGGAGAGGCGTTTGGTTTACTTAAAGCCGTGGAGTACATTTTGCTAGGAAAATTGAAAAACACTGTTATTTTCTCTGACTCTCTCAGTGCTCTCCAGGCATTGGGTAAATATCCATTCGTTAAATCAAGTTTATCTTATCCAGTGGTCATTGAACTTAGAAAGAAACTGTATGAATGCTTCCTTAGAGGTTACAATGTGGTATTTGCATGGGTACCTAGTCATTGTGGCATCAGAGGGAATGAAAAAGCTGATAGTCTTGCTAATGAAGCCATTTTGGATGGAGATATCTTCCCGTTTAAAAACTATTCGCATGATCTTTTAAATTTACCGAAATTGTATCTCCAAAGGTCCTGGCAGGAGATTTGGTCTGCTAGTGGAGTCATAAAGGGTAGATATTTCAATCGCATCCAGCCAACAATCCCGTCAAAACCATGGTTTTTTAAAATGAATTTTAGCAAGAGGGTCACCAGTAGGGATTGCAAATCCGGATTTATTTTGTAAGGAAATCCGGATTTAATCCGGATTTCCCCATACAAAACGAATCCGGATTGCACTCCCTAGTCACCAGTACCTTAATAAGAATGCGATTGGGCCATACCTGTACACCTGAACATCTTGCTAAAATTCATATAATCGACAGCCCTGTTTGTGAGTGTGGTTTGGAGGTGGGTGATATAAACCACATAATTCTATCTTGTCCGCTTTATAATCGTTCTTCATTTTACAGTAAAATAACTGCTCTCCGTATTCCTTTACCTACATCTGTATCCTGCTTATTGTCCATAAATACTCCTAGCATTTATTATTTGTTGGCCTCTTTCCTTAATTACAATGACATAAAATTATAAATATTTAATTCATTTATATTTCTATAATTATTTATTTAACCCAACTTCCCTGATCCTAATCCAAATTTCCAAATTTCGTGAATCCTATTTGTATAATCCTGCCCGTTTCCTCACTCAGTGCTGTAAACTCTCCTGGTTTTCCAGGAGATTACATGTTTTTTAGTAAAGTCTCCTTTTCTACTGCTTTTTTTGAATATTCTACGTTTTCTCCTGGATTTTCAACAACTGTAAAATAGCCCTCTTAAAAATGCAAAAAATGGAACGTTTCGGTATTTTCGGTACTGAGGCTCTACTTTGAAATCCGTAATTCGAACTTCGTCTATTACTATCCCTTTTGCTCTCGACGCGTCACTAATTCGCAAGAAAGTGTCGGGCGATCCGAAGTTCGAATTACTGATTTCAAAGTAGAGCCCCTGACATGACAACCTGACAAGTTGCATTGGAAGAGTGAAATCGACTTTTTCTACGTCAATTTAAATCGAGTATCGGAACGTTTTAATTTAAACCATTGTTTCGGTATCGTTGAAAATCGGAGATCGAAATTGCTTTCTGTAATAGGTACATATACATGAAAAAAGGCATTGAGTACCTGCTGTTTCCATTGAAATACGCATAAAAATATAAAAAAATCAGTACTCCTTCCTTTTTTTACCGTCTCCTGGTTTTCATGGCAACAATCTCCTCTTTTTTTGTCAGTGACAGTTTACAGCACTGTCCTCACTTTTGACACTGGCAAAGTGGCACACCCCTAAAGTGCTTATTGCTAAAACGAAAAAAAAAAAAAAAAACCTAACGTAACCTTACCTAATCTACACAATAGACGTTTATTAAATTTTGAAATGTCAGCCTAAAGGATGTTTATGCGAAAAAAAAATATGCGTAAAGATACGGTTCCAACGGAAGACCAGTGCTGGCTTTACGGCTAGCGAATGCTGAGTTGGGACCAGTGTTGCCAGACACCCCGCTTTTCCGCTTTTTACCCCGCGTTTTTGCCATTGGCCCCGCTATCCGCGTTAAGGTAACGCGGATCCGCTTTTTTAAAATATATATGAAATATTTTTAAATGTTACCACTTGCTCGTGAAAAAGGTGGTAAATACAAAACATCGAACGAACGAAACAGCCGAACGCTTACGACGAATCGGAAGCACTAGTTGCACTATTCACACTTGCGCGCTACTGCGATAATGCCATTTCACTTACGCAGTAGAAAACTCAGAAAACAAAGTTCGGGCAAAATTGGCGATAACCTACTACAACTCAGCATACATCGCTTGTTATATTTTGTTCAATGGAGTTCATTTGCAGCATAAACAGGCAACGTATTCCGCAAAACCGCATTTTCATGTAGAAATCCGCGTTTTGAAAGCACAGTTCCCGCTTTTTGTATTCCGGCATCTGGCAACACTGGTTGGGACCGTTTCGCAACAATTTATCTGTCTTGTTCTTTTTGTATCTACCTAATGTAATCTTGTAGGGAGACCGGGGCGCGACTTAACAAGATTTATATTTTCAGTTGTAGCTTCAAAACGCCTTAACATTTTGAAATGATTTTTGTGTCAAATGATGTCCAAACTATTCAATAACCATATCGTTGGTTTTAATTTGACAAGAAATTAGTACCTTTTAAAAAAAAACGATTTTACTCAGAAAAGTCAGAAATTAATACTTACCCCGCGATCGGGGTTACAATTAACGGTTCCGAGGTAAGTATTAACAAAAGGGGCAACAATTAACATTGTAAGTATTTTCCTCTATAAATAAAGAAAACGCAAGATTACAGTGACATTTTTTTATTTAGCAATACAATTAACATTAGGCTTAAACAATAAAGCACTTTGTCCCTGCTACAGCGACAATGTTTCATTTTTAATCATATTCATCGTCTGAATCACAATTTTGGCAATTTCTAAAGCAGCTGACTCGTAGGTCGCCAGCGAAGTCATGCCTCGAGTAGTTTTCCGCTTGTAAGTCCTCATGCTGTAAAGTTCAAGATAAATACATATATAAATAATTAGGTACCGCAGTGAATATACTTACAGCTGTGTAAAGTTTTGGGCTTAAGGAAGCTTTGGGAAGTAAGGGCTTAGCAATAGGGTCCTGTTGGGCACCTTTCGGGTACGGGATCAAAAATAGAATACAAAGGTATATGCTGTTAATACTAGCCCCGTATGTTTTGTTAATTTTAGCCCCATGGGTACCTTTTCAATAAGACGAAATATAATTACGAAATAGAGTACATTAGCATTAGTAAAGTTATGTAACATTATTAAGAATAAAACAAGCTACTGCGAAAAAAAAAATATTACGGCTAAATATTATATATTCAACACGTAAATCAAAAAATCGTTAGGTGAAAAAAGTTCTTTACCTGGCCAAAATAGACTCACATTGCACAACTCACTCTCTCGGCGCACTGAGCTGGACCGACGAGTCTCAACCTGTAGACCGCTGTCACAGGGACGAATTTTAGGAATCACTAGTGACGTGCTGTTTATAGTTTCTCAGACCCGGCCTCCCTATTGTTGTGAATAAATGTCTCTTTATCTTTATACGTTATGCATAAAAAGTTTATGCGTTTCAAAGGGATCCCGATGAATGATGATGAATTTATTGATGATGATGGATCCAGGTCACCACTCCTGGGCTGCGGAGTGGACCCGAGGGGAGGGGCACACTGCCGCCATGAAGCTGAGTCACCAGTATAAGTTCGGCAAGCTCAACGTTTTCCACATGAATGTCGTCGCTAACCAGGTATTTTGACGTTTCAGAATAGAATAAGAATAGAACAGAATAGAGAATATTTATTCAACCGGACAAGGCGAGTCGGACTCGCCCAACGAGGGCTACGCACATGACACGGTCAACTCAATTCAAAATTTGCACCGCCGCCGTTCCTTGCATAAAGACCCTGTTTTTTTTTTATTTAACTAAAAATGTACAGATTTCCGATTTTTCCTATACTTGTAGTAAAAGACGGTGTTACTTGCCAAATTTCATAGTTCTAGGTCAATGGGAAATACCCATACCCATACCCATTTTGATTCCCTCGAGAGTTTTTTGCGACATAAACGACCGTATCTTTTTTTTACGTAAATGTAGAAGTTTGTGAAGGGACTGTAGATTTGAGTATATGATTTAAATTTCAACTCGATACCTCCTCGCGTTCCCGAGATAAAGGGTCTTGACGCACAGACAGACGGACAGACGGACAACAAAGTGATCCTATAAGGGTTCCGTTTTTTTCCTTTTGAGATACGGAACCCTAATAAAGTAAACACAAGACAATAAGTTGAGCAGGATCCCTCACAGCATTGTGCCACAGTAAACTGCTGATTAGTTAAAAACTAACCTAAAATTTAACAGAAAACTGGTAACAGTTAATACGTAACAAAACTAACAAATGAGACTAGAGACATTCTCACTTTTTGCACCTTATTGCATTTTCAAAAGGTTCAGTTCAGAAATGAATACGTCTCTTCGTAGCAGAGTAAGAGCCGGTATCGAAGGGGATTTTTGTCAATTTATAGGGAATATTAAACTTTTATCAAAGTATATAAATACTTCTTTGTGCACCTTTATTGATATTATTCGAAATTGTATAATTTTTTACTTCAGTAATGTATAATTTTAGAATCGAATTATCAAATAGCTTATTATTATATTCGTTTACCTTTTCGATGACGTTAAAAGTTCTCCTACTCGACACAAGATGTCGCTAATGTCTCGTTTTTCCCAGACTGGCCCCGGCCATGTGCGGTTGCGCATCGATACGGGTCTCGGGCCGTTGCTGATATCGCAGACAGTGACCCCTATCGGCCCTCTGGCGCAGCGCGTGGTGCATAGAATGTTCTCTCCGTGGTACAACGCTCCAGTGATGGCGGCTTTCGTTCGAGGAGAGAGTTATATGGTAAGAGGTTTTTCATATAAGAGTTTTTCTACACATGCTGCAGATAGTTGTAACTGGAGATGCAATGGATTCGGCCTGAAACTAGATAGAAATTGCAAAAGAAAAAAACTACTAAAATATATTTTAAATAACACTCCAAACGCTACAAAGCTTTTTAATTTTTCAGTTTGAACGTGACGTAGCCATCTGGAACAATAAAAGGTACATGAGCTCCCCGGCATACGTACGGACAGACAAAACAATCCGAGCTTTCAGAGCGTGGTACTCTCAATTCTTCAGCGAAAACAGCGTACCTTTCAAAGAAGCATCGCAAAACACTTTAGACTGGTAGCGCCATCTGTCGGCGAGTAGCTGAACTATGTCTAAATTAGTTGTTAAACTAGCGTATAGATGGCGCTGTAGAAAGTTATTTGTTACGTATATTTAATTCAGATCTAGAGTTATCCTTAGAATATGACCTCTCTAAGACGAGAACTAAATATGAGTATAATACAAATCGTAGTTCCTAATTTATTTTGGCGTAACCAAAATTTAACTCTTTGAAGTCAAGGTCTCGATAACTATAAAAAAACCGTTATATTTAAAGTAAAATGAAATACTTAAACGGTCAAATATAATACAATAATTTAAATTACCGACTGTTATGTTTAGTATCGGGTGAGTTAATACTAATTTAACATGTGTTTAACTTAGATTAGTTATAATAATTTTCGTGTGTTTTCCCACGTTGCTGTGATTATTAATAAGCAGTAAAACAAAGACAACACATAAAAGAACCCAGTGCATATAGTATGTATGCATTTAATAGATTTTAATATTTTCTGTTTTCAAGATAAATTGCGGGTTATTGTAAAAGTGACTACTACGTGGATTTATTTATGCTCTAAGATCGTAATTTAATTGCATTTTATTGTACTTATTTAGTTTATAAGTATAATTAAGGTGCGTTATTCAATTGTTGTCTTTATTGTAGCTACTTCAATGAAATAGCATCACAGTAAGCACTAGATATTGTTATGAAACGGTTGCGTTGAGTTACTCAAAAACTTTTTTACAACAACGCCATCTATGTTTTAGTAGCGAAACTATCAAATATGAAAATTGTAACTCGCTTTGTTCTTATTACCACTGGTTTTGAGTTTAGATGTTTGTGAGTTTATACGTACAGTTAGCTAAATATGTGGTCTTTCAATTATGACACAACTTCCTATGAAATAAAATGTCGCTAATGTCGACACTTAAATTGACAGACACATCTTGCGTAAAGAATTCACTTTTATATTTGGCCGTCTGTACACAGATTTATTTTTGTGTCAGCTTGTAAGAATTTATGTATACCTCTATTATGTTAAAAGTGCCTCAATATTTTTCTATATAGAGGATCTTTATGCAGTTATTATTATTTAAATTCTACTTAGATAAGAAATACAGTGTATTTATTAGCTACGTACTTGTTGTTGCCTGCGGCTCCAACCAAACGAGAACACCATGAAATTGAGAATTATTTTTTGCCGTATATTTATTTTTCCGAAAGCTATGTTATGCTGGAGCTATTTCAGAATAAACACTATACGTTAGGTATGATTTATAATTTATAAATAACCGATTCATTATATAACCGATAGCTACTCGTATCAAAAAATTAAGTCTTCTATCAAAACATTGCATTCGCAATTATGAAAATTCGGGATTGTGAATTATAACCCCTTCTGAATTACCTATATATCCTTTGAAATGTATATTAGTATAAGTAAATAAGAAAAAACGGATGAGTGTGTATTAAGATCACTAATATCATTTAAGTAGTTATATATTTAATATTTTAAATGGGAACAGGCCAAGTAAATAAAACTAAGAAGGTAATATAAGATTGTCATGATATTTTATTATATGAGAATAAAAAAACGTGGAAACACTACTCCTTTCTAGATTCAACCCTTTTCAGGTTATTTTCCATTAAAATTCCACAAACAAACCAGTCCCTTTTCTCGCATGGCAACCTTTAGAATATAATTCACTGTCATACGGTCGTACATGTCATTTTTTGTATGGGCTCCTGAAACGATCAATTTGTAATTGCCAATTTTGACACGCTCTTATTTAACTTGCACCGTTCGTATGTATGTAAATGGTCCGCTTAAAAATTTGCAAGTCAATTTTGAACCAGAAGGCCCTGCCAAGATGCACTACGCTACCTAGCGTTTCTATTCGTTTCGTGTTTAAACCAATTGCGTCACAGGTAGATGACGTGACACGAAAAGTCACGTGATCTACCAGTGACGCGATTGGTTAAAAACGAAACGGATAGAAACGCTAGTTAGCGTAGTACATCTTGGCGGGGCTTGGCTGTTACCGTTTATCGAGTACGGTCGAGGCACGCACATATGCAAGCCGCACGATACACCTTTGTTTGAAGATGAACTACTTATTTTACTGTTTTGGAACCCAGTTGGGTCGGCATGCGTACTGCGTCGCGTCCGTGCATGGCTCAGTCAGTATAAATTGTACATAATGACATTTTTGAATTGCCATCCCAATTTTTACAAAGAAATATGACAAGGTACAGTAGAACACAATTTATATGGCGTGTCGTGAATCTTCGTTCGCGCAGACACGAACAACGATTCCGATGATTTCTGAAAGCACGATTTTTTTATCACACGATCAGACTTGTACGTAATAGTTATAAGGTGAAAATTAAATTGCATCTATTTTCCATCTCACTCACGGCTCACTGAATGACAATTGGCGCGTGTCAATATGGCGTCACTAATAACCAATAATAGCACAGAATACAGACGCGCAACGCGAGGATCATGCTGATTGGTTCCCGCGCTTCGAAATTTCGTCGTCTGCGCAGGTACATCGGTAAGCCATATCAGTTGTGTTTTACTGTACACCAGTGACCAATATATTCTAAAACGTTGACTATAATACGTATAAAAATATCTACAGGGCGGTGACAGATTTGAACTCAGCGTAGCTGATATAACCATCGTTATCCTTGTCTGTCTGCTCCAAAGCCCCCTCCACTATCTGAGACAGATCATCGTCCTGGTATGTCAGCACGGTTTCTACTTTAGCACCATCAGCACCTAGAGGAGATTAAGATTAAATTTAGAAATATAATTTACGTACATTAAAAATTCTAATAAAAAGTAATTTTCCAGCTATCTGTAAGTAGATACGTTTTTAGGGTTCCGTAGTCAAACTAGGAACCCTAGTTTCGCCATGTCAGTCCGTCCGTCCGTCCGCAGCCTAGCTCAGAGACTCTTTGTTCTAGAAAGTTGTAATTTGGCATGAATATACCTACATATGCGCACGATACGCACGCATACGCCACATCCGTAACGCATTCAATGCCTAACAATCTGATTTCCATACAAAATGGTCCCAACTATCGGGTCGTTGGAGCTGAACGAGGTAAGTCGTGTTGTCAGAGGCCTTTGCCAAGATGCACACTACGCTAAATAGCGTTTCTATTCGTTTTGTTTTTAAATCGCGTCACTGGTAAATAACGTGATACGAAAAGTCACGTGATCTACCAGTGACACGATTGGTTTCAAAACGAAACGAATAGAAACGCTAGTTAGCGTAATGCATTTTGGCAACGGCCTCAGACGTCCCAATTTACGCGGGACGACCCGATTTTCAGAAACCTATGGACACGCCCCGATATACTTACCCTTGATCGGGACGACAATTGTCCCGAAGAATGTAGACCATAGAATTAGTATATATCACTTGGTAACTAAACGTATAAATGACTCTTACCTTTGGCACGGCGGTAGAGGTTTTGGTAAAATAATACACTCCTTAATTATTATTAAAAAACTTTATTGAAACGCCTTTGACTAGCAGTTGGACATAGGCTAGTTAAAAATAGAAACGCAAACGAAACAAGTTATCATTGTAGAAATATAGCGTGTAAATAAAGAAACATTACACAGAACGAAAATATATTTTGATAAAGTAGGTAATAAAAATAAATAACAATAGAAAAGCCTAAAGCTATAATTACTTCGTTTTTTTTTCAGTTCAGCGTAATGTACCATTATTTTACAAACGTTTTTGCCTAACACGAAGTCAAAATTAGAAACGGAATACATTTAGGTACATCTTTTGCAAGTGATTCATAACAAGAATCAAGGGATTGTGAAGCAAAGCTTAAATCGCGTAGTTGTCAAAAAAAAGACAAATTTAGCTGCAGGCGGTTACGTTTCTCACCCCTAAATCATTATCCTTTATTCACGATTTTTCACGATTTAAGGAGAGAGACACGTTATCGCATTTTGTATGGAATTTTCTAGCTATCTAATTTTCTAGAGGATTGTGAAAATCCTCTTAAAGTATTTTTTAATATTCTTCGTTGTGAAAAGAAACGCGTGCAATTTTGACCGTTAAATTATACTTATGTGGAAAAAACGAAGTTTAGCTCGAGAAAGTCTACCACTACTTTTTTGCTTCCTTGGCTTCCTTAGCTTCCTTGGATTTCTTGGCCTTAAAATTACTAACTTTATACTCCAAATAGTCAATATACCCATCTTTGTTAATATCTGTGTGATTAAACGCATGTTCCAAGAGATCTTCCAATTGTTTGTCGGAATAGGTAGCGTGATTCTTGTCAACTTGCCCTGAAAAAAAAAGCTGTGAATTGGCGGGAAACTAATTTTGAATACAGCGCCATCTAGTGTTGAGTAGAAAAACTAAGGGCTTTATAACGGCGCGATTATAGACACGTGATGGCGAATATTTCGCTAAAACTAAACTAATACAAAGAAGCTCCGGGAGATGTATTCGATTTTCTAAATATAAATTAATTAAAGCAAAAACGAAGCCGCACTTACCCTAGATTCATGTAGGGGTTTTTGTACTGGCAACACAACACTCAAACACTTAACGTTTCGTCTTTAATAACGTTATCATTTATAACAATAATGCACCTAAAACAGGGTAGGTGTAACTTGGCAAAAATGAGTTAAGACTGCGCCGAGCAAACTTCGACCGTCCAGTGGCGCCCTCATCACTATTATTGTGTTTTCTAATTAACTAAAGAATTTCCTTGCAATCGGACGATGCTTTTTGTAGCGCAAGTAAAAACACAATTTATGGGATACGTAACAAACTTTGATAACAATTACCCTATGAGTAGTCAGCTTAACGGGAAAAGGTGGCCACTTTTTTCCGTTAAGTTGATAACTCAAAGGCCAATTATTATTACACTAGGTGATATGTCCTATAAGTTGTGTTTTCATTTGTAGTACAAAAATGCACCGTCCGATTTCAAGAAAATACTTTATTTTATTAGAAAACACAATAATAGTGATGAGGGGGCCACTGTACATCCGGCGTACGCTCGGCGTAGTCTTAAGCGTACAGGAACTACAATATTTTTAAGTGACAACCACATTAAGCAGTAGTTTTTGGGTAAAAATTGGATCACGTTGCCAATTTCACTCGAAACAGCGCTGTTATCTGTCCACTCTTTTTTGCCAAGCTAGTACTTGATGTTGTCGGCTCATTCTTCAGTTTCGTTTACTGCGCGAGAGTCGGAAAAACACAATAATACATGACAATGAGAACTTTATACTCGTCTCACTCTGACATCCTTGTGTGAGGCAAGACGAGTGCCAACTTGTTGCGCGCCTCCTAAAACTCCTAGATACCTGGCACATTTTTTTTATTATACTTAATCTTTATCTTTAGATAGTGTAAATCAAAGTCGCTTCCTGCCGTCTGTCCCTCTGTATGTACAGTCACCAGCAATAATATATTATCCAACATTGGGCGCAAAAATATCGGACACGTCTTTATTACTAGGGGTATAAGAGCGTGTCAGATATGTTTGCCTATTTTTCTATCTAATTACCTCGGCCTATTAGGGATTCGTCCGTGATAACTTTAGAACATTCATAGGTGTATTATATTATGCCTAAATTGAAGAATAAAGAACTTTGACTTTGACTTAGAACACGTTTTCGAATAGCAAAAGCGATTCGAAATCGTGATTGAATGTCCAGAGGGCTTATTTTCAAACGCACTCGCAATCACGATCGTTTTCATTTTGAAAATCGAAGGCTTGTCTGCATACAAAATGAAAACAATTGCTCCACTTTGAAGCCGGTTGCGATTGCGAGTGCGTTAGACAATAAGCCCTCTGGTTAACGAATTAGCAGACATTGGGAGACGCTTCCCTTCCCCGCTCCACCGCCCGCCCCCGCGAACCTCGATACCCCGCCCCCGCGAACGTGTCCCCCCGCAGGAGGGCCGCGCACCAACTTGATTGACTAAAGCATACTTACACGTTAAAACAGACTCCAGCGATGAAGCAGACATATTGAACACAATATTCCAAAAGCACAGAGCAAATATGTCCCAAACCTGTTGACGTCTGTTACCTAAACCTACACAAGTACAAAAATCAAAAAATTGTTTACTATCTTAAGACGCCGAGCGTACAGTGGCGCCCTCATCACTATTATTTTGTTTTCTAATAGGTAAACTAAAGTAGGTAATATTGTGTTGAAATCGAAGTGTTTTTTTTGTTGTACAGTCAACAGCATAAATAAGTAATCATTTATGTACCTTGTCACTTTAACGTCGTGTTTGAAATGTTATACAAAATTGTGAAACGATTGAAAGCGACAAGGTACAGAATGATCACTTATTTATGCTGTTGACTGTACATATATACATACACAATTTATAGGGTTTATTTATAGGGGTTTCTAACGGGCTATGTTTTCACTGCGATATGTGGCATTGTGGCCGGCAACTATTGGTGTCCCTCTCTTGATCGTATGTTAGAGAAAGACACCAATAGTTGCCGGCCACATATTGCAGTGAACATATAGCCCGTTTAGAAGCCTCTTAAATAATTTAATAACAATGGTCCGATATGAGTGAGCAACTTCCTTTTTCCGTTTATTTTACTTCAAGAAGGTTAAAGGATATAAAACTTTGTCCTGTACCCTATACATTTTGGATTATGTTATTGATTATGATATTTGTACAACAATTTTTTTTTCGATTTTACGACAATACTTTAGTTTATTAGAAAACACAATAATAGTCCGAAAAACTTTCGCCCGCTGTTTCGTTTGTCCAAATCATGAGTTTGAAAATATATTTTTTTTACCCGTTTACTTTCCTGTATTGTTATAAAACAAACCTAGCCTTACATATTAGGTTATGTAAGTATCTCTTTAAACATTTTGAAAAGTTAACGCGTTAAAAAAAATCTGACAAAAGAAACAGCGGGTAAACGCCTTTCGGACTTCTGATAGGTTATCGTGTATTTTTAATCAGTCTATGGTTGCAGTCATCTTGTCTTATCTTATCTTATGTGAAATGATTCTTTCGGACGCACATTGCACAACCATGTAGTTTCGGAACATGATAATGTTGACAGCAGTAAAAAAATGCTAAACTTAGTAATTGCGTGTGAAGGAATAGTACAGGGACCCAATTCTCGTGACTTCGAGATGATTTTTCATGCGAGATGAACTGTCAACTGCATAAATTTTTTCGACATATATCTCGCATGAAAAATCATCTCGAAGCTTCGAGAATTGGGTCCCAGCAGTGACAAAACTTCATGGTCGTTACTGTAGAAATAAAAATAACTAAAATAAAATTTAAAAGACATTTTTTTTTATAATTTATTTGCAACAGTCGCTTAGCATACCTTGTACATTAAACTTACACAACCCAAATCACACAACTCGTTTAGTACGTCTCTACCCATCTCTTTCACACGTTTAACTCATGATTAAAGAGCGGCTGAGACAGTATGATGAAAGAGACGTACTAAAAATCACGCCACGCCAATAAAAAGAAAACAGTATGACATTATTTGTGTATTTAAATTTAAAAGTTCTCAAAAATACAAATGGTATTCGTGAGGATATATTTTTAAAACTAGCAACACTTGCAGTCAATTGTATGGAGTATTTGATCAGTGTTGCCAATTTTTAACACAAGAGTTACCTTTATTTAATTGGTATTATGGCTTTATGAATTTTGTGTAAAAAATATGTGGAAACCATGACACCAAATTTGATTCCGATAGTCCATTTTCTGCTGAGATTCAATGATTCAAGAAATATTTGAAAATACTGATTATAAGAGTCAAAATACACAATAGAATGCAACTTTTTAACGTCTTTTCATTCGATTGTCTTAGGTAACACTCAATATATACATATAAATTGGCACAGGATTATGCACCCTAAGATTAGAAGAAAAAAACACAAAGCGCATATTACACTATATATAAAATATACAGTCAGAACAAAAATGCAGACAAAAGGGGACATATACTTCATACACATTTTTTGAATTAGGGGACATATGGTCTTATTCGCAAAATGGACCTTTGTGTAGAACCCTTTAACCCTTTAACGAACGAACACTTTTGAAAAAGGGACCTTTAACCAAAGGGAACGTTTGAAAAGGGACCTTTAACGAAAGGGAACTTTTGAAAAGGGACCTTTAACGAAAGGGAACTTTTGAAAAGGGACCTTTAACGAAAGGAAACTTTTGAAAAAGGGACCTTTAACGAAAGGGACATTTTGTGAGCGGCAACATATGCTTCCTAATCATTCATTTTCTACATCGTTAAAATCTTTCGTAGATATTTATAAAGTCCATTCAACTTCATTTGTCTTTTATAGTAAACACTGATAACCTTAAAATGCTCTTTTTAGGGTTCCGTACCAAAATGGTAAAAAGGAACCCTTATGGTGAGTCTTCGGTGTCTGTCTGTTTTAGCTAAAACAATTTCCTTGCAAAAAATCCTTGATGTCAAATTGGGAAAAATGATGTACAAATGTTTTCACAAGAAAACGGCCATTTTTAATCCCGGACAAAAAGGAAGAGGGGGGTGTTATAGTAGATTGTTCAAGAAGGGACTAAACCAAGCCATAATGACACGAGATGTTTAGCCACCCAAGCGGTGCGAGGGCGGCTATAGTTCGAGTGTCATTATGGTTGTTTTGTCTCTACTTTTCACTTTGAATGCGAGGAAAAAACTACGTTCTATACAAAGTTACAATATTGATTATCACAAAGTTCCTTACAAATTTGTTCCGCGTTTTTTTTTTTTGTATAGTGAAGCTTTAAATTCTTGCATATTTAGCCAAAAGGTTCAAACTTGAAAAAAGTGTTAACTATATAAAACAAGTTAGATTGATTATAGTTTTCATAACGACGTTACTCTTCAAAAAAGTCGCATGAACTGTTATTGACATCCATATTTCTACATTTGTGGTACAAAAATACACACTCTTAAAGTTTCACATCAAGAAATTTCATTATTAAGTACTAAGTAGAAAAAAAAGGGTAAAAAAACAGTTTTGAGAATGTTGAGAAATGCCTTAGTTTAGCTTACGGAGGATAATTCGCTTTAGTATATTTAAACAGCAGTTTTTTTTATTATAATAAATGCCAAAGCGTTAAAATGTCCGTCTTTTTGTCGAAATGAAGATACCGATTTTTACAAGGAAAGCGGTTTTTTTAATATTTAAATTAATTTTCTGTAAAAAATATACTAAAGCGCAAATTACTAATTATTATAAATTCGAGTATAAAAGAGTAAAGTTCATAGTAGGGAAGCACAAAAAATAACAATCTCATAACAAAATATACAAATTAAAAACAATTTTGAGAAAAAAACAAGAAACTTATCTATTTCGAGGATTTAGTTATGGTCAATATTGAATAAAACTGAATTCAATTGATATAATATTCAATCTTGTCATACAGTATGTGGTACGACAACCAGGGGCCCAATATGGCTGTGTTTATCCCGTGACAAAATGTGGATAAAACATCAATCACTTTTTGACACGTATATAGGGTGACGGCACCAATGATGGACACTTTTAGCTGACAGGCACCAGTAATGGACACTTCACTCTTAATTCAAATTTCATACGGTCGTAAATTGATTGTTGCAAAACAAATGAATAACCCTGATCTTCTGTAAAATAAGAATCAAGTGTCCATTATTGGTGCCTTGTCCATTACTGTTCCATGACCCTAGTACAAGAGATGCTTTATCCACATTTTGTCACGTGATAAACGCAGCCATATTAGGCCAGCAGATAAGCCTACTAAGCGCCAAAAAATTACCAATCAAATTTGTGTTTTAATCTACGAGTCTGAGAGTGAAAATTAAGTTGACAATTTGTCGGCACTAAGTACTTTTTGAAATGTTAGAGCCACCTAAAAACTGCGTTACTAATTTTAATGGAATATTTTTAGCCGTAATTTTAAAAGTCATAATTTTTTATTGTTATATTTGGAAAAATTGTTCTTCTGTTATTTTTTTTTAGCGGATTTTGATAAAAATAACGGAATAGGAAACTTTGTGCGTCAAAGACTAAGCTCGGTTTTTTTTTATAAAGAAAGCTTCCTGTTTCATATAAGGTTTTTAGGATTCCCAAGTCAAACTAGAAACCCTTATAGTTTCGCCATGTCTGTCCGTCCTTCTGTCCGCGTTTTAATTGTAACTCATATATAATTTGGCATAGCGGTGCATTTAAATTACGCCAACAAAGATGTAAGATAAAATGTTCAAGAAAATGTACATTATAGCATCGAGTAAGGTCTACCTATGGTACCTATGTCTTAAAAAAACATTATTTACACGTTATCGTCATTTTTTCCATTTCGAGGACTGTTTAAGAATTGTGGAACTCGAAAAGTGTAATTTTCGCTAGATTTGCGTGGGGCTGTAATCAAGGTTATATCAATATGTAAATCCTTTTCATATTTTGATTGCTATCTATTTTATGTACACATTAATAAATACAAAGCTAATTTCCCGATAATGACTTGTAAAATTATGACTTATAAAATTATGACTTGTAAAATTATGACAAATATTTCTAATATCATGCCTATTGCCCTTCTTTCTGCTGACTCTTCTGTTGAGCCCTAACAAATTCTGGATAATCTATATACCCGTCTCTATTATGGTCGTCCATGTTTAATATTGGATCTATTAGGTTTACTAGTTCGTCGTCGGCGAAGATCTTCTCGCCCACCGGTGGGGTCCCTTGCTGGGGGGGCTGTTTGTGTCCTTGTTCTAGAAAACATTCACAAATGAAAAGCACAATACCCAAAAACAATGCATGTGATGTTGTATTAAAAATATGTCTCCAAAAAAAAATTGTTACAGTCCTTTTTTGTTACAATCCTTTTCTTATACAGTCCGTTTTTGTTACTGTCCGTTTTTGTTATTGTCCGTAGTTGTTACCGAGAAATATTTTGGAATTTGGTAACGAAATAGACAACAAGTGGGTCTATCAACTTTTCTTTGTACCTCATTGCCATGGTGACGTCTCCTGGGTCACTCTTTAAAACCATGATTTTAAAGTATATAAATCCAGCAAACATCAGATTTTGTGGCAATTACAAGCCCATTCTTTTATGGGTTTTCTTCCAAGCGTATTAGTAGTGTATATTATAACATTTTTTCTAAGAAACTCTATCACTGTTGTCTCCTGGATTACGGGACAGAATAACAACAACAAAAAGTTGATTGACCCAATGTGCATTTTTTAATGAGAAAAAAAATGAATCTGTACCTTAATACAATGTGGAGACCATGCATAACCATGTGGGCGCAAAAAAACCCCCTCCACCAATTTAAAAACAGACGTACACAAGACAACATTGCATCCCAAATAGACAAAAATGTAAAAATATACACAAAAAACTTACATCTAAGTATTTTCAAAAGAAAAGGACGGAATTAATAATAATAATTCCCTAAGTATAACGAAGTTTAAAGGAATATTTTGACCGACTCCTAAGTTTATTGGTTATTGTACAGTCGACGTCAAAAAACATGGTAGCAACATGGTAGCAACCTAGCAGCGTTGAACCCAGGGACCGGCCAAACCATTTATATGACGAGTTCCTCGACAAATAGTCACTGTCGACATATTTAATCGATTGGTTACAAAAAACTCATTTAGTATCAACCCAGACATCTGCCACGAATCGCACAAAAGTTACCGACGACGTTTAATTATGATATATTTAATGAGGCTTTGTCAAACTTTTATTACTGCAATAAAGACTATCTACATATTGACACCGCCGCTACTACATCAACGTTACCGACTGTACCTATCTTGCTAAAGTAAAACGGACTTACCGTGCCAATGAATAAGGCTCTTAATCAGCTCGCACCCGTCCAGTTTGTTATTATTGTCCGCGTCGTGCATTTTGAAGTAGTGGAACTGCAGCTCCTGTTCAGACATCTTGGATGTGTCGATAGGGACGTCCATATGTTCTTGGATGTGACTGTACAAATAAAAAACAAATAAAAAGGTATTTTTCAAAAATGTCCGGAAATGTTGACATTATTATCTACATATTGAGACGCGAAGTACATAGTTTACTGACAGTTCTCAAATTAAAAAAAAAACATTGCGTGCTCGCTACACAAGCCCGCAATGTTGCATACAAATTCCATTACAATCTAGCTTGTAATTTTTTTTAAAGTGAAAAGTTCCATAATATAATGAGGGCACAAGTCTTGTACATCCATATTTTATTCGAAACATAGCTTTTTACCTGTGTCTGGAATAGCTTGTTTTTTTTTAAACAAAGCTTGCGTTTCTCCTTGTCATAAACAAAAAGGCGGTAGAGTGATGGTTTTTTGACCTGAAGTTCCTGTTTGTATGCAATTCATAAAATGAGTTCAAGCGATGAAAATTTTACGCCAACACGAAATTTTTCTTGCAATTTTTGAGAAAAGCACTATATTTGCCGTGGCAGGAACAGCAATTGCGGCCTTCGTATTTTAAAACGGACTTGCAAGCTCGTCCGTGTAAACCAATACTCGGCCCGCAATAGCCTACGTCCCTGCCTAGGCAATAATGTACTATTTAAGTTTAGGTAATAAGCAATGACCGAATGCTTATAATACTCTGAAATAATAAATACATTGTATTGCGATTGTTTGTTTAGACGTTTGAATGACGTTCGTCTATTATCGATTTTAAAAACATATCAAGGATAACAAAAAAGTGTTTCTAAATAACTCCGTCATTTTTGCACAGTAAGTATACTCGAAACTCGAGTTCAAAATCTGACAGTTCCCATCTTGATTATTTAGTTATTTTAACATTATTTCATAAAAACATGAATGAGAACTCGTGTAACCAGTAATATTAGGGTAAGTTTCATTGATAAAAATACCTACACTTAAACCAAAATGCAGTAATCACAGCGAATGTGCGCCCGTTGAGGTTAGGATTTTGGTCTTGAATTCGAGTTTCGAGTATAGGCGAGGTTCATTTTATCTAATAAATTATTTAAAATAACAATAACACTATAAATGCTTCGAAAAAGATCCTTAGAAAAGGCTATTGTTTCGAATAAAAATGTAAAAACATGCAGTTATTTTTTTAAGGTGTATCCCAATTATTACACACAGGCCATAAATCATTACCTAGTTATAGTTTTTTTTTTATGTATTGACATAAGCAAAAAAAACTTACTCTCTTTCATGAGCAATGTTGGCTGGGTTCAAGATTTGCGGATCTGGAAAAAATATTGAAAACGTGTTAAAAAAGTTACTGTAAAAAACATCATTTATTATTTTCATTAAAATTTATATATAATAGAACAGATTCTCTTTACTCTAATCATAAAATCGGGTACCTATAATATCGAAACACCTTTTCATTTCATCGAAAGGCATTTCTCGCCGCACGAGTTATTTTTGATAGTCACATGTTTCACAGAACAGAAAAAACAATAGAAGTGTTAAGTAGGCGTGTAACGTGTGGCATAGTTATGCGGAGTTCCGCATAACCTTCCATACTTTTGCCGCGATCGCTTATTTAGATATTTAGATATTTAAATATTTCTAAAATAGGAAATAAATCCAGAAGCATGCCTTATTGTGCTATTTTGGAGTGTAAAAACGATAGCCGCACCAAAAACATTTTCCATGGTGGCGTTTTGTTTTTATGATAGTGTGAGTATTGGCGACAACAGGTCTGATACTAAGCGAAGCTCATGCCACTTCCACTGTTTTTCCTATTCCGTGCACATGTTTAACCTAATCTAACCTACGTAATTAATGTTTAAGATATCCTAAGAGCATCATGGTTTCAGCAGAAAACAGCGTTTGATGAAAATTCTAAGAAAAGATACAATCGATAAAATGAAATTCGATAAAATTATGAGGAAACCGTTTGTTCGTGTGAACGAAGCAATGTAAACACAAGCGCCACTGAGCATCGCATTCGATAAATTGTTTCGAAAATCTCGCATCCTGGTTTGGAAAATCCTACGGTATTCGGTAAAAAATATCCCATCAAAAACATAAATGTGAAATGAGAGCCAAGTTCAATTATAATTCGTATAATGAAAACTAGCCAAGTCAGACCTTAGGCTACAATATATTATCCTAAGTTATAAGAAGAAATTATATTATATGTTGTTATAAATAAATTTGAGGACTGACCATTGAACTTGGCACCATTTAGATCTCACTTCTTTTGTCGTTGAAGTCAACAACCAAGGCATTATCATAATATTGAACTTGGCTCCCTAAAATTTTAATAAAATGATAAAAATTTACCAGTTTCTGATTTATTCCTTTGTATTCACCTAATTACCTATCTGCATGCCAAATTTGAACTTTCTAGGTCATCTGGAACTGGGTTAGAGTTTTGATCTATAGGTCAGTGATAAAAATGACGATTTATGGACGTTAATATCTAAATAACCGTTTGAGATGTGTTTTTGAAATTTGGAGCACTTATGTATCTCGCAAGTCTCAATATATGAGCCAAATTTGACACGTTTATCTGAAATAGTTTTTGAGTTATGAGGGGGTCAAAAGTGGCTCCAAACAGTTCGTGTAATATTACACACGGTGCTGCTCGCCAGTTCTGTTACTTGAACTTGGCTTGACACGCTACCGCGTGTCTAGATGTCTCGAACGCGAGATTTTTCCCGCATACACGCCGTGTGAACGATTTCCTAAGTTGCCATACAAATTTTGTTGTCACTACGACATTCGATTAAGTCTCATGTACGGTATACGAGAAAAATTCCGCCGTGAAAGTGAGTATTTTTCTTGTCTAAATAAAACTTACCACCACCATGATGACCATGTGGCACGTTGACTTGCTGCACAGGTGGCTGTTGGTACTGCTGTTGTTGCTGCTGCGGGGGGGCGGGCTGGTACTGCTGCTGCTGCGGGGGGGGCGGCTGGTACTGCTGCGGGGGGGGCTGCTGTTGCTGTTGTTGGTACTGCTGGGGTGGGGGCTGCTAACAGTGCATAAATAATAAATAAATATCAGGGGACAATGTCACACCAATTGACCTAGTCTCAAACTAAGCTCTAGGCTTGTACTATAGGTACTAGACACGGAATAGAAAAAACAGTGGAAATGGCATGAGCTTCGCTTAGTATCAGACCTGTTGTCGCCAATACTCAAACTATCATAAACACAACACGCCACCATGGAAAATGTTTTTGGTGCGGCTATTGTTTTTACACTCCAAAATACCACAATAAGGCATGTTTCTGGATTTATTTCCTATTTTAGAAATATCAAAATATCGAAAAATCGAAATAAGCGATCGCGGCAAAAGTATGGTAGGTTATGCGGAACTCCGCATAACTATGCCACACGTTACACGCTCACTTGACACTTCTACTGTTTTTTCTGTTCTGTGGAAAGAAGTGGTCTCTGCCTACCCCTCTGGGAAACAGGCGTGATTTAATGTATGTATGTATGGTGTTAGACAACGATATAAATACTAATAAATAAATACAGAGAAATATATACTTATTTTAAATACATAGAAAACATCCATGACTCAGAAACAAATATTCGCGCTCATCACACAAATATCTGCCATTACTGGTTTTTTGTTTTGCTTTGCTCGTATTTTAGCCTGCAATAGGTACTATATCGCAATACTATAATGTACTATTATGCAACGTCACATAATGAAAGCGGTTGTGAGTGTTGTGACACAAGTGCTAATGACAGGACACAAGTGTTAATTGCTGTAATTACATTTTGTTGCAGTTGTATTTGTACTTAGTGACGGCGACACAAGAACAACAACGGCTAGCACAAGTTTCCTGTGACATGTTTGTTGCTCGGATCTCCCTTTCTATCTAGTCAGTAACGATAGAGATGAACTGAGCAAAAATAGAACTTGTGCTACCCGTGCAGAGTATGGTCCGACATGGTTGATTTTTAATTTGTGTTTTACACTTATGTTTTCATAGCCTACGATAATATTATTGTAGCCAAAGCTGATTAAAAAAAAATAAGCGTAAATTACCTGTTGGTGGCCTTGCGGAGGCGGGGGAGGCTGCTGATAATTTGGAGCCTGAAATGAAAAAGTTTTTTTTTAAATGTACTGCGTGATTGAAGGGAGGTCATAATCTAGGCTTACATAAAGCAGAAGGTATTATACATTAAAAGGGCAATTCTACTTTTCGATGCCTAAGAAAACGTCCCCTTATGTGAACTCTTTTTTTTTTAATCAGATTCTAATCGACATACCTGAATAATGTTTTATCCCAAATTATGTGGGGCTGGGTAAAAAAAGGCTATAATAGTAACGCAGTGGTCGTTATTCGCAAAGGGACGCAGAGACTGGTAATGACGTGGTAATTTGAGTGGCAAATTTGTGTTTAAGAACAAAAATAGTGGGTAAATTTACAATATAATGTGAGATCTGGTTGAGAATTAATGTGGGACTTCAAATTTTTAACATGGATCTAGAATTTTAATTTCTATTTTAGGCATGGAAAAGTAGAATGGGCCAAAACCTTCCTCTTCAACCAAAGGAAACCGCATTAAAATCTGTTGCATAGTTTGAAAGATCTGTACGTACAGAGGAACAGACCATTGGTGGTCACCATTCAAATTATCATCTATGATATTGCGTAGTTGGTACTAAAATCCTTTCATTATCTGATGGAGCCAAAATGCAGTGTTTTGATATGAAGTATTACGTATGTAGCGTAATTCATAACCTCATTTTTAAGAATGCCGACCTACATGATAGGGTAAGTTCTACATACTAATGGTACTAATTCAACGGGGAAAGTTTATAATAGGTAGTAACCATAACAATAGAAAAAGTTACAAAGAAAATTAGCATAAATTACCGTTTTCTTCATGGAAACTAATTGTATGCAAAGACCATACATGCCTTCTAAAGCCCACCGTACAATGAAATTCGCCAATGGAATATGAACCTATTGTCAATGCAATAGGGTAACTTTTCTTTGAAATAAATGGTCTTACAAGGTTGGCGCAGAATACTTATTTAGCAATATGTAAAGAATATTCTACCATCTTTATCAATAGATAATCACTTGGGAAATACTAACGATATTTTACACAAATGTCGGGCAATGTTAGAAAGATTAAACTTTAATCCATACTATTAAAAGGGCCTTATTAATAAACTCAACTTGACCGAGATGTCTGTTTCGAGAATCGTCAAACTAACCATAAAGCCATAGAAAACTGTAATTTTTTTACCCATCTTGAGACGGGCATTACAGCCGAAATTAGATTATTAATACCACCACAAATGAGAAAGTAACATTGTCTGTTTGTTACATTTTCTCATCGAAACTGCTAAGCCACGAACCCCACGGAAGGACATAAGTCTTTTTTATTAGCGATAAACGGCTTCTACACGGTCAAAGTCACAGGAAAATAGATAAAATCAACTCTACTTTCAGAGCTGATATCTCTTAAACGGCCCAACCGATTTTCACGAAACGTAGCTAAGAACCACCGAAGATAAACTAATATTCTAATAAAAAAAACGCGTCTGAATCAATCTATCCATTTGGAAGTTACAGTGCAACGGACGGATACAGGTACACATGTATAACTTATAAATACCCTCTGTTTGCGTCGGGGGTTAAAAAAAGGCCTTATTCTATATTTTTAATTGTATAGACTAACCTGGTAGTGTTGTGGGTTAACACCAGGAGGAACTTTCTGCTGGTACTGTTGCGATATACAACACTGCAGGAAAGCAGCGAAAAATAGCAAACGGAACATGATTAACACCTGAAACGTATTCACAACCGATTACACACTACCGCAACACTTAGAACGATTTCCTTTTTTAATAATTACAGCGAAAATAATACACGAAAGTTGATCTTAATTCACAAGTCTAACCTCTGGTAATTTTATTGAAATGTGTGTCTAATTTAGTTTCAATTTACCTTCGAATGTAAGCTACGTGGATATTATGGCGATAAAATGCTTATCGAATCTACTTTTCTGATAGTGTAAGCTAATTTAGAAATCGAAAGCGTTCAAAAACTGGATAACCAGTCGACACGTCAGTCACTTCAAAATTCGTCTAAGGTAAACGTCATTTGACATTTAGAACGTTTTGTTATTGCATCTGTGTTGACTTGACGGTTAAGGTGCGTTTGAAAGCTAAATTCACAATGAGGCATGCACGCGATTTGTATTTATCGTTCCAATAAATCGCAGAGTACTCCTTAACGCTACTTTTGACTAGAGTCTGTCTAATGAAAGATGAACCTGATAAAAAGCGGCAAATTCAAAAAATCTTCATATGGTATTACCGATCAATGTAGGAATAAACGATTTTGATACTTTTCTTATTTTGTTTATTTTGGTGGGCACAAAGGAAGAGGAAACGCGTACTTTTTCACAATACTAAGGCCCGTATTAATAAACTATAGGTACTCAAGTCTACTAATACCGCACTCAAGTGTCCGTTTATCCATATTAAGACCACACACGGTATCATATTTAAGTACAGTTTATTAGTAGAAGCCCGAGAGTCTTACTACTTAATAAGTATGGGTGGAACAACTTTTTTGTTGTTGTTAGTGTCCCGTAAGCCAGGAGACAACAGTGATAGTTTCTTAGTAAAAATGTTATAATGTATACTTCTATCACACTCAGGAGAAAAGCCATAAAAGAATGGTAGTGGACTTATATCCTTTGAAATCATAGTTTTAATTAGAGATGTGTCAACTCGGTTTACCAAACCGGTTCAAACCGAGTTATGCTCAACTCGGTTTGGGTCGGTTTGAAGTTTCTCTAACTCGCTTCGAGCGAGCTACTCGGAAACCGTGAGCCCGCAAGTCAAAACGGTCGTTCGCCTCGCTCGAATGGACGGAAATTGACGAAATTTACCGATTGAACCCGATCAAACGCGGCGCGGCGTTACGATGACGGGTTGACGAGCGGGAGCGAAGCGGGACTGACGAAGATTCCCGAATAAACCCGACACAGACTCGGTTTGACTCGTCTCCTGATGAACGGAACGCTAGTGTGCATGCGTAGGTTCGTACTGTCAACTCGGTTTGAGCAACCCGGGTTGAAACCGGTTTACATCAATTTTCGACTCGGGTAACTCGGTTTCGAATATTTACGGTTTGGCCCATCTCTAGTTTTAATGAGTGACCCAGGAAGCGTCACCCTGGCACCGAACTACAAAGAAAAGTTGATTGACCCGTATAGTCAGCATTAAATAAATAGATAGTGACACCCAAAGTCGCCAAACTTGTACCGAACTATTTAGCAACTTTGGGTATCACGAAGTATTTGATGCTTTGAAACTATCTATGAAAAAAAATGCGGAGTACCATAATAATGATTGCATCAGCATGCTTTCTCATTTGTGAGCTCTTTTAGTAAATAAAATCACCAATAACAAGTCATTAAGTAAAAATATTTATTTATTATTAGGGTAAAACCGATGCTTTCTCTCAACTCTGCTAATAGGCATCTGAGTGTAGGCACTTGCTTCTTTACAATATAAAATTCGTTCACTTTATTTCTGATGGCATGGATGTCAAAACTATCTAAATTGGATACTGTGGCCTTGTGAGTTCGCTTCTTTCCTGGAGTACTAAAGACACCATGGTTTACCTTCCCTTCATTCTCTTCAATGTCGAAACACTGATATCTGTAAGAAGAAAGAAGGAATGAATTAAACAGAACACCATTTACAAATATATTGTGACACGCAGTACAGCCCCATTTTACAGTCCGACAGCTCTAAGAACATTTGGGTTTAGGTGAAATCAAATTGCATCGGTGAGGTTCAAATCGCAACGGTTTAAGAACAAGGAAGATAGGTATAACCCGAACATGTTTTCCAAGAGCTCATGAAGTACACGTAGGTACATATTAATATGTTTATGATATCTTTTAACTAAATGTATATAAACACCTCCTTAGTGTTTTACTGAAACTAGGTATGAGTGTCAGTTATATTAATCATCTGTCTATTTAATTAATTTAATAAAATTGCGATTGTTAAGAGATTCAACATGGTATAGGTACAGACAATACACCTATGTATACGGAAAGACAATGATTTAATTAATCTTAGTATTTACCGGTCATTGATGATAATTCTTCTAAATACTTCGTTTGACTCTGGCATAGTACTTAAATCGTTTTGCCCCAACTCTTTCAACTGCTGAAGATTTTTCAAAATCGTTTGTTTTTCGCCATCCACGTCCAGCTTATCGGAAAAGAATACATCGTTTAATTTCTTAATGGAAAAGAAATACCAATTTCAAAAGATAGGTAGAACAGAAAAGGTATATATTCTATGAAACTTTGGATTGAAGATATAGAAATAATAAGTATCAAAATTAACATGCCATACTAACCTTGTTATAACCTATGAATTCGGTCACCGTATGTAAACACTCTATTTTTTGTTTCAAAAATGTTTCCCTCTTCTCTTGTTTTTCTTTATATTTGTTTATAATGGTACAAAGGATCTGTCGCACACCACTTTTGATAGTTTTACGCATGTTTAGTCCGTAAATTTCGAGAAGAAAACTTTAATTTGACAGACTCGAAGCAACAACGACTTGTTTGTCAATGTCAAAACGTCATTTTAATAGTGTTGCCAGACCTGCCAGTCAAATAAAAGCCCGGTTCATCATTCATTAGACAGACTCTAGTCAAGATGGTTATGGACGCTAATATGATCGCTAATGTTGAAGAAAATTTTGGTAAAAATTAGGTAATGTACTGCACCGCAAAGGGCGCTCATTTTCACCCAACTTCTGAAGAAAAAGGTACTTTTTTTTTAAAATATTTTTTTCCCTATCTTGGAATCTGTGCTATAATGACTACATTAAAGGCCACATTTTTTTCCTCGTTTACAAATCTCATAATAAATTTACAATGGGTGGGGAAATCTATATAAAATTCGTAAACGGGGAAATAATTTAAAATGTGCTTTATTTGCTTAGACCCAAGTACGATTTTTAAGTTTAGGTGTCATTCACTTTACTTTATCTTTTTAATTAGGGCTGGAACATAATACACTCTTATCTATGGTAACGATACCCTATTGCCCAATGGATACTTACTCACCTACCTACTTTATCATCGCCCGTTGAAATTATATCTGCCTTTGATGTGGCCGCACCCTAATTAAAACACATAACATATACAGGATGGTAATAATCAATGGGACATGAAGGGGAAGTACCTATATTTAAAGGAAACACATTTCTCCTCAAGATAAATAACTGCATTCAGTTTTTTTAAAGCTTTCCTGAACGGAGAATAAAAACCAACTAAAAAAGGAAAAAAAGCACAATACTTTATTCTTTAAAAGAAATATTAAGTCTTAGAAATAAGAATGTCCATGATATCTAACATTAATCTAATTTTGTCGTCAACAAGCAAATGGTTACCTAAAGTAAACACGAATTATCACAGTATTATATTATTATTATCCTTTAATAAATTGAGGTACTTCTCCTTCGTGGCCTATTGATTGTTTGTGTCTCACTTTCCACCCTGTATTATAGTAAGTGTAAGGGCCTGTTTCACAATCGACGAGTTAATTTATCTGCCATTTAAAGTTGGCTCTCTGCTTGTCTATTGTTAAGTGTAAGAAAGAGAAAGGGCTAAATGTATCTGTCGAATATGCTTTACTTGTCGATTGTGAAACAGGCGGTAAATCTACTGACTACTTAACTAGATATTGAGTTCTAGAATAGTTTAAAAATAATAAAAACGATATATCATTAAAAAAATATTTTATTCCATTAAACATAATATTAACTAATTATTACAAGTCATTTTTTTAATAAAAAAATAGTTTATTCCTTCAACTTTTGAACTTAACATACAATCTTTAAACAGTATAGCTATATACCCACGTCGGTATTTTGTAGATTTACTAGAGCAATTTCACAGCCACATTATAGTATAATGTCAATAAAGTATATTACTTAACAAGGGCTGTAAAAGAAAGAAAGCCCGAAATCGCAGGTATTAGGCGAGGGTTGTAAATATGCGATAGAGGGCTTTCTTTTTTACTGCCCGTGAGTACACAATTTTACGTCTTCACCTGGCCACAATGCGAGTTTTACCGTGCGCGCAGCGTGCGATAAAACTCACATTACGGCCAGGTGTTACGTAAATAAAATAAAATCAATCAACATTAATGACAATAATTAATTAAAAAACATTTACAAAATCGATCCACAATTTTAACGTAGAACTCGATAAACATTCAAAACAAAAGCATACAGTCGAACATATAACCAAATCCTTTTTTTTAAAGTCCGTAAAAATTAAATACATTGTCTCCACAGTAAAAAAAATCGTTATTTTATAAAATAAAAACGTGTGTGTGTATAAAATAAAAAGTAAATGTTTGACTGACTACTGTCAAGAAAATATTCACGTATCACCGCAGAACCATTTAGCATCAATTGACAGACCATATCACTCCATTGTGGTGATGCGTAAATTCATTTATTTAGCTTTAAAAAATGTATAGTCAACCAAAAAATCCCTTTACAACTTTTCGACTCTATTTGTATGACATTAAGTTAGGAAATGACTTTCTTGGTTGACTATGCATACCTACACATATCCTCTTCATATCATAAAGGCACTTTATTACGACTATGCCGACCATACGCCGGTTGTACAGTGGCGCCCTCATTACTATTATTGATTTCTAATAAATTATAGTATTGTTTTGAGATCGAAAAATGTTTTGTTGTACAAATAAATACAAAATTTAGAGCATGTCATGTAGTCAACGTAAAGGTCCTCTACACTTCTACTCGGGTGCCCTTGAAGATTATTACAAACTAACACCTGACACTATCTCGTGGCTCGGGACCTTGAATGTGGATTTATAGTTATAAATTTAGTTATGTTTATTTGAAATCTTTATGTTAATACGCCATAAGATTAAATAAATGTAACTTTAACATATGTATCTGTGTAACTGCGTATTGGTCTGTGGCATCTTAGCTTCCAAACGGATGAACCGATTTTAATTTGTTTTTTTTGCCCAACCGATTATCGTCAATTATTAAAATCCACCCCAGTTAAATTTTCTATTTTTTTTTTCTAGCCTATGTGAGTGTCCCACTGCTGGGCAAAGGCCTCTCCCCTTGATCACCATGAGTCCCTGTTAGGTGCCTCTTCCGGCCAGTTGCTGAGGAATGCGTCCAAGTAGTCCCGCCATCTCCGTCTAGAACTGCCCCGTCTACGTTGCCCATTTTGCGGCAGCCACTTGGTAGCCACGCTAGCCCACTGGCCCGGGTGCATGCAGTCGTGACCGTATTAAAAAAATACTTAACTAAAATCGGGGCATCCATTTAGTTATGATGCCACAGAAAGACACAGAGACGCACATTAAACTTAAAACATTCCCCTAATTTCCGTCAGGGCTTAAAAAATCCATATCCCAACACCACTAAAAATCAAACATCTTCCTCAATTCTGCCCTATCCATCTTCCTCTCCCCGTCCAACCTCGCTTTCTTTGGCGTCAATCTAAACTCACCTTCAAACTGCTTATCCCTAACCTCACTTTCATAAGCATTAGGAAAACCAATAACCCTTTTCGGATTAAAATAACTAATAAAGTACAATAACTCATTCCTGCTACAATGCGTGCTGAAACATACATCAATTTCATTATCTGAAACTTTGCTTATAGGGTTGTCATCCATTTGGAAATTGGACCATTTTTGTGCAGACAAGTGTATATACAGGAAGTTCAGTTTTTCCAGCGGTTCAAAGTTGATGCATTTGGTGTGAGTTTTAAGATGTTTTGGCCAACATAGGTGGATGCGGGAATTCTCGTTTGTTACCCCTGGAACTGCGGTGGTGAGGTTACTGGAAAGAGATTTTGAATAAATTATTTTCAGTGTACAATCAAGCATGCAAGCGACGCAAATTCAATAAAAATCAAAGTTAAACATATTTATTCAGTAAATTGGCCATATGAGGGCTCTTTTACACGTCGGTAATATGGAGTGAATCTACCATCGTTTCGGACAAGACCATCATTGCGGAGAAGAAGCGCCGCAAGAAAGTCCAGTCCAAGAGACTTCCACTTGTATTACAAGTTACAAGCTTTTATGAAACAGGCTCCTGAGGCCTAAAGTTAGAATACTCTATGCTAGTAATATAATCGGTTGTCTTATCCCCGCAACAGAACACAACAAACGAACGCAACAAACGAGAGCTGCTTGGCGGTAGCTTAAAGAAAGATCCTATTAAACTTACCTATAAAGCTCTTTCCACTTCATATCATCAACATAAACTTTGCACCCCAATTTGCTATACAATTCATTGTAAACATATTCATATCCAAACTTTGCCGAAGTTTTGACGGCAACTCTATTATCTTTATCAGTCTTCAACCATTTGTCAATCTCATGTACTGCTGCGGCCACACTAGTGCTTCTTTTAGGAAAGTTGGCGTATTTCGAGTCTATGAATGTCGTGTCTATGTATAGAGCGTCGATGTGTATGGGGGCGCCTTTATCGTGGAGTTGGTTTAGTTTACACACGTCGTTGACACTAGTTCGGAAATCGCCTGGAATAGATGATTTAAATATTTGTTAAACTAATCAAAATAAATAAACATAAAACTTGTTACAAAATAAGCTTTTTCATTTCTTTTTATTTTTCACTGAAACAACTTCGTTGAGAGCCGGGGTAGGCATGAGGCATGATAAAGGTCCACGAGTCACCATTAGCCTCTTCCCGCATGTCTCACGGCAAAAAAAGCTAATTAAATTGGAATGGTCCTTAGCTAGGTCTCACGAAAATCGGTGAGGCTGATTAGGAGATATCAGTTCTAGAAGAAAAGGGTTCGACATTATATTTTGATTTAGTATTACCTGTATACAGCACAGTTTTCGAGTTAGCCTTGAACAAGAACATGACGGAACCAAAGCTGTGACCTGCTGATATGAGAGTCACGAAGACCTCGGTCTCATTCAGCTTCCGCTTAGGGTCCGGTGGTAGAGTAACCGATGTGGTGCCTGGAAATGTTTTATTCTGTTGTAGTATAAAAAATATTTTAACACTTTGTTGGCGTAACTAATATGTATATTCTAGAACTACGAGTCTCTGAGCTAAGCTGCGGGCAGACGGACAGACCCTAATAAATCCACAGCACAAATTACAATAACAGCTTATTATCATGGGCCAATTACGGATTTTCATTATTTTATTATCCGTACAATAACATTTCAACAGCAATATGGTTTTAAAAAGAAGAATAGAGCCCAGAGGGCTTATTGTATAACACACTTGCAATTGCAATCGGCTTCAAAGTGGAGCAATTGTTTTCATTTTGTATGCAGACAAGCCTTCGATTTTTCAAAATGAAAACGATCATGATTGTGAGTGCGTTAGACAATAAGCCCTCTGTCCAGTGTACATTCTGTACATGTAAAGCAAATGTGTTTATTTTCTCAAGCTAACTAAATTTTATAACACCTCTCTCTATTTTTCAAGGTTCAAATAGGCAATTGACCAATTTAGCAGTACATAAACTTACCCAATCCTAGAGGCCTTATCCTTTCAATAATTTCATCCAATTCTCCACAACTAGATTTACACTTTGCCTCATACTTGACAATGGCTGCGGACATTTCAGTCATGTATATTAGGGCATTATTCCTCTTTAGAGTTTGTGCCAAGTTACAATCATACAATCCTTGCGTATGATCTGAATGAGTGTGGCTTAGGAAATACGCACTAACATCCTTATTTGTAAAGTTGTCGACAGATATGTTTGGTATCTCGGATATTCGTCCATGAAATGCTGCGCAACAGGCCATAGCATACTAGAACAAAAATAAATATAAGTGGCGTATTTTGTCGTCATAAAAGTTATACTCATACAGTACAAGATACGAAGGGATTTTACAATGAACAACGGATAAACGGACAAATCAACACAAATTCAACTTGTGGAAAACTTTAGTTTTCGAAACCAGCCCAAAACAATTATGTCAATTTCTTAGTACAAAAAGCTCAGTACTTTCATAAGAAATAAAATAAATACGCGTAATTGCTTAAAACAGCAGTTACACCGAAAACTCAACTGGAATTGAATGTAAACAACTAAACAAGGCTTACAATATATCGTATCGTATCGTATAGTATATCGTAAAAGTTGTCAAATTGACAATGACGTTTTGTGCGTTTGGTTTTTATCAGCATTTACAAAAGGCCTAAATAAGACCTTACTACATAATCATTTCTATAGTAAGCTCTTCACTAGGCAATCACAAAAAAGGCCTAAAGCAAAAATATAGTCGAATCGCTGTGTTGACCGGATCACTCTTATAAGGCAGGCACATACATGCCGCTGAAACGAGCACCCTTGACCGAAGAGTACTATTCGTTTATATCTAACTCTCGATTTTTTTTTATTTTTTTTTTTATATTTCGATATTTTTTTAATTACCTACAATATTGTCTTACCACACGTTATGATATTATATTAATACGGTCCTTGATATTCTGATGGACCACTCTAAAATAGTAAAATCCGAGACAGAGGCTCTACTTTGAAATCCGTAATTCGAACTTCGTCTATTGCTATCCCTTTTGTACTGTAATTAATTCTAAATAGTTACCTTTTCCGTTAAGTTTAAAGTTTTGTAACTAGTTCTGGAAGCCCCGAGTTCTTTTTACTAGGTTGCCAGAATAAAATTATCAAAACTAAAACGATTATTACTTTTCAAACGTTATGAAAATATATTATTAAGACACTGCCAAAAATCAGTCGCAAATTACCTATATTAGATTTAAGAGAATTTGTAAAAAATGTTCATGAGATTTCTTTTACGTTCGTGGTAATTTCAATAAAATAATAACAAGCGTAATTAACTTGTAAGTTATATTAGCGAGTAATAATGATAAAATAAAATAGCGCAGAAAAATAAAATAATATATGTCCATTAATTTTAAAAAGGTTTTACAAAAAAGGACGGAATGTGGTCGGCTAGTGTCTATTGTTTTTATTACCCATTTATGATCTGCTAACCGCTATCTATTCTCCCGGTCTCCCCACTTGGTTTGAATCGCAATCGCATTTCGCGAGCATCCTATTACCGGCCTCGGTGGGTTCGGATTTTACCTGCTATACAATGGTTTCTTTATAAATCGTCCCAGTCCAGTCGTTTGTTACTATAATACTCACCATATCATCTCAGTTTCAGCAAAATGCTTGACGTGTTTGTTTTAATTGTTTTAGTGATAACGTGGTTAATCTTTCGACCTAATGAATCATATATAATTCCAGTTCCAGCATATAAGTAAGTTTACATTCCTATTCTTTCTATTTTAATAGGTATATCAATTTAAAAACTTATGTATTTGGCGCAATCTGTGGAATTTTACTGTCATTGAAATTGCGAAGAAGTCTCAAATCTTTTCCAAATATTACCGAACTTCGAACTAGATAAAGTTTTTGCTGTAAAGTGATTGCTGTGTTTAACAACGTTTATTTTTGTTATAATTACAACTGTACTTTGGCAGTCGTCAACTATCAAAAAGCAAACATATTTTAACACTTTTCGGCTTACATGTTATCCTAAATGTCTTCTAACTCTTCAAGGTAAAATTCGAATGTTTTTATTATTAAGAGTTTACTCTTTCTCTGTCTACCCGGCAGGCTTTGAATTATCCTTTTTAGTGCAAACTTTTATTTTTTTTAATATTTATGGTACTCTTATAATTTTATTTTAAATGTAAGTTGACCTAACCGATTATCGAGTTATTCGAGTTTTTGCGTGGTGGGTGTAGCGGTGAGTTCGCAGAATTAAATTAAGTTTTATTTAACATCTAAATCTGCTGAAGATAATCCTAGGCGTAATATTTTTTATTATTAAAATAAATCTACGCAGCTATAGCAGTTTAAAAGCTGTCTGTAGTACTTGCAAAACTAAGTTGGTGGTTACCATTTGGAAAAGTAATTTTTAGAGTTTTTTTTTGTATAGTTGAGTTTGCGTCGTATTTGGTAAATTAAACATGAAAATGTGTCACATCATGACTAATGTGGTTAAGTTTAATATGAACTGCTTATCACAGGAAGTTTTTATCTTACCTCTTGTTCATTGTGTATGTTTTTTATTTTATAACTATAGCATAGTGTTATGTTTACTATGAGAACTGAAGCATTGTGAGTTGTAAATCTATATACATTTTTGTATTAATTAATAGTGGATTAGACTAAGGTGGCCAACTTTTTGTTATGTCGAAGTGGGACCTCCTTTATAAATAAAATTCTGTGAATTCTGTGAATTGTGTGTGTGTGTTTGTGTTCCAATCTTTGATAATAATACAATGACTCACTTTACTCTCTGTGGTGTGAAATAAAGATTATAGTATAGTATTTGTTTAACTTTATGCTGTGTGAGTATTATAAATTGAAATAAGCTATTTTGATACTTAAAACCATAGCTCTAAATTATGTCCCACTTGTCATAATAACTGTGTATGTGTGGGACAGTTTTGTTCTTTCTGGTCATCATTTGGACGAGTATCATCATCAATCATTTCATTGTTATGTTGCAGTTAAAGAAGAATGACCTAAATACAACAAACAGTATTATATTGTTAGGAGCTAGTTTGAAATGTAACATTTTAATGTGTGGCTAGCAACAATAGGTGTCTTATTTTAATATACAAAGTAAGAGTAAGACAGCAATAGAATTGATTGTCTACCAGCTCTTTACTTTAAATAATTTTATAATGCAAACAACTCTTAATAATTATAAACCCCCGATATTTTGATATGAAATGATAGTTTGATGACGCGCTGGCCTAGTTGGTAGTGACCCTGCCTACGAAGCTAGCGGTCCTGGTTTCAAACTAAGTAAGGGCAGATATTTGTGTGATGAGCACGAATATTTGTTCCTGAGTCTTGGGTGTTTTCTAGGTATTTAAATATATATTTTTCTATGTAAGTAAGTATATCATTGTCTAGTACCCATAGTGCAAGCCTAGAGCTTAGTTTGGGACTAGGTCAATTGGTGTGACATTGTCCCCCTGATATTATTATTATATATTATTAAATAATGGCGAACCCAACTTTCAGAGCTGATATCTCTTAATCGGCCCAAGTGATCCGCTTCTTAATTAGTTCATCCATTTGGGAGCTATGATGCCACACACAAACATACACGTCTAATTTATAACATTCTTCTTGATGCATCAAGGTTAAAAATGGCAGATATAAACCTGATAATGTGTCTAAAAAACCATTGAAGGCCATTATCTAAAACCAAAATCATGGAGTTTATGAAGATTCCTAAAATAATAAAGATACAATGCTAAAGGATGCCTGCGACTTGGTTAGTGTAGAATTAGTTTTCCGCTACCCCCCTGATTTTAACCTCTTAGAGGATGAACTTCCCTAAAATCCCTAGGATATCCAAGGAATATTCTCTCCAAATTTCAAGTCCCTAGGTCCAGCGGTTTCAGCTGTGCGTTGAACAATCAGCCAGTCAGTTTCTTTATATAGATAGACTAGAGGACGCCCGCGACTTCGTACGCGTAGAATTAGTTTCCCGCTACTCCCCCCCCATTTCTTCCCGTTGGCGGTCGATTTACGGAAAATCCTTTCTTAGTGCTCACTTAGGTACATCATGAAAGGAACCCCTGTACCAAATTTCAAGTTTCTAGGTACAGTAGTTTCGGCTGTGCGTTGATATATAAGTCAGTCAGTTTAACCTTTTATAGTATAATAGATAAATGGGTATCAACACTGTCTACCTGAAACTATCAATAGAAACATCTACATTTGAGCTTTTAATGCTTCCTGTTTATTTTTTATCTCAGGTAGATTACACCATAAATGACCCAGGCCCCTAGTCTTTTGTCTTTGACGACTATGGATTAGAGAGGATCCCAAGTTTACCTGGGTGTACATAAAGGTTTTGTTCAGCTTTCTTTTTAGGTACAGAATGCACCAGACACTAACATACCAGATAATGACTGATTCATTGCCATTTTTTACAAGCTTTTATTTAACTTGCAATGTAGGTATGTATGTATGTATGTAGGTGTCAAATCTTGCAAGTTTAATTTGACCCACTACCCGTTAACGGAATGGGCTGAAATTTGGACTACATAGATATGTAATCCCGATGACAATGCAATTATTATGGTATCTAAGACGTTATCTGATGATGGAGTCAGGTGATGACAGGATCTCCGGCTATTCTTAACATAGACCCACCACGTTGAGACTCAATAGTTTATCTTGATAAGCAGATAAAGAATTTGCAAAAAAAATTACAGTCGGCAACAAAAGGTTGTCCCAAAAAAGAAATTTTGACAAAACCTCACTTTATAATTCATTGGAATTGAAGTATTTAAGCTGTTGAGTTAATAGTCGGTCTGAAGCTTGACAACAGGATTATTTTGAAAAGGTGCTCTCGTAAAAATCATGCTTATAGAGCTTTGTCACACACGGTCTGTGGAGTGTGGTTTAAAAAAATAATTGTTTATTATCTACTGAGTTTATTTTTATTTTATCACTGTTTATGCCCGGTTTGGACTATAATTAAAGTGTTCGGAATGACGTCACCGCAAGTTGTTTTAAGGGTTCCAACCGTGAAGGGAGCCCAACGGGACCCAATTAATATAGGTAACTCCGCTGTCCGTCCGTCCGTCTGTCCGTCCTAACTTTAAACAGCTGTATCTTTTGACCCATAATAGATAGCGGGTTAATTTTATTTTCAGAATATGTGTTATTACAGCGGATATACTAACAATCATAAAAAATTCAAGAAAGTGAAATATTAAAGGGGATCCCCATACAAGAAACGTTTTTTTCAACATGTTTTTATTTTTGATGTATCATAAAAACGGTGAAACATACAAGCGTCAAATTTGGTATAATTATAGTTCAAACACTGAAGAAAAACAAAAAGTACTAAAAATGGTCAAGTGTGAGTTGGGCTAGTACTGATTCGGTTCGAAATCTAATTAAAATCGAAATATATTAATACCTAACTGTGCGGCGGTACGGAACCCTCGGTGCGCGAGTCCGACTCGCACTTGGCAGGTTTTTTTTAAGTCAGCTATAACTGCAACGTAGAAAAGACCATGTGCGGTTTAAGCTCGTAAGCCATTAGCAGAAATTTGTTTATTTAATAATGAACAAAAAAAATTATAGTTTTGAGACAAACCTCTATACGTGACTTTTCGTATCACGTGATCTACCTGTGACGCGATTGGTATAAAAACGAAACAATGAGAAACGCTAGTTAGCGTAATGCATCTTGAGTAGGGCCTTCAGAGCTATCTTAATACCGTGCCCTGAATACCGCGTATGTAATATGCCCTTTAGATAGTTAGAAGAAATGCATATTATATCGATATAATTTGTATTTCTTCTTGCCGCTGGCCGCGCCGCACATCGCTCCACTAGAATCACAAAGTCTTAACCAGGCTATATGAGGTTTAGCTCTTAATTATTTAAAAAAATCTGTTATGAACTTAGTCTAAGAAATTTTAGAACTAAGTTATATATATATTTTTTTAATTGTGCTAGAGACTATTGAATTTTGTTATGTATAAATATATAAATATGCTGCTCTTTATGGTTGTAAACTTCAGTTTTTGTTTCAGTGATATGCCCATAGACAGTACGGATGAAGTAGATAGAGATAGTACTTTAGACAATACCACTGAACAAGAAGATGACATTCTACAAGATAAACGTGAGCAACTAGATGATCAGATCATACAAGCGACCATAGATGAACAATTGCATGACCACAATATTATCGAACATGCAGATGAACATGTAGATGTTCATTATATTCTAGAACATACAGGTGAACACGTAGATGTACATTATATTTTAGAAGATACAAATGAACAAATAGGTTGTAACAATATTCTAGAAGGTACAGATGAACAAATTGATGACTGTAATACTGTTGAACATACAGATGATACTGTGGACAATACAATAGCTGAAGACAATATTCCATCCGTATTCATTGTTGAAGATTTCTTACCTTCAACATTAAAAAGGACTACAGTAAACGATTGCCAACCATTTGAATTTGGGAGCGAATTGATGATCGATGGAATAGTTTATAAAGAGAAACTTGAAATTGAACAATATAAAAAATTTGAACTTTACGCTAATTATAATATGGATGAGAACGCTAATAATTCTTGTGTGTCTGTAGAAGATGGTAAGTGAGCTTTATGTGCTTATTTTTAATACTTTGTTGTGCTGCGACTGCGACTGCTTGTGTTTTAACATGGAATGGACGCATTCACACACGAGGCGGGCGCGGGTCGGGTGTGCTGCGACTGCTGGTGTTTTAACATGGAATGGACGCATTCACACACGAGGCGGGCGCGGGTCGGGAGCCGCCGTTACAACCAGCGCGCGGGTGGGGCGGGTCCACGCATTCTCCGATAGGCATTAGAGTTGTGCCCGCCCGGTCTTTAACGGGAGCGCTCCGATCTCCGTCAATCGGTCAAAGGAACTAGTTCGGTCTTTTAGTTCCTTTAGGTCCTTTAGCGCCGGAGCAAATTTTGAGATCTGAGCAGGACATGCTTTGAAATAGGTACTATTTGTCTCGTTCACATCGAGTGCCGTGCCGTGCGCTCTTAACTCGTTCGCTCTGTTTCGCTCATACGTTCAACAATTTGATACTGACCTAAAGCACCGAAGACCGATTAAGATCGTTTACGACGAACTAGTTCCTTTCGGTCCGTGACGGGTATTCATTCCTTTTAGTTCTTAGTTCCTGACCGACACAAGCCTAATAGGCATTCTCACAGAGCGCGTGCGCGGGCGCGTGTGGCGCGGTTCGTGAATCCCCGCGTGGCCCGCGGCGTTTCGGCGCTCTGTGAGAATACGACGACCCGCGATGAAAATGACTTGCTCGACGACCGACCCGCGCCCGCCCGCTGTGTGTTTTGCGTTTTAAGGCTTGGCCAGACTGCCAGCGGGACGGTGGCGGGGCGTGATGAGTGAGTGATGCGGGCGGGACGCTCGGTCACACAGAGCAAGCGCGCATCGCGCTGGCCTCGCGCCTTCAACCCGCCGGCATCAAGCGCGCGTCGCGCGCGGTTCCCGCCCGCATCGCGCTGTCCCGCTCGCTCTCTGTGGTTTGTACATGCGTTGTCTGACGTCACACTGACTTATCGCGCGGCGCGCACGTCGCGGGCGCGCGGCCTGCGCGCGACGGGCTGCGCTGGCGGGGCGCGATGCCGACGCGACGGGGCGCAGCCTGTTTGACCACGCTAGCGGGTTGTATGGAAATATCGCACGGCGCGCCCGTCGCGTGCAGGCCGCGCGCCCGCGACAGTGCTGTGTGGCCAAGCCTTTATCGTCAGGTGGCCTGTGGGTCTTTACCATTCTTTGCAATATTGTTTTTTTCAGACACCCCTCTCGAGCTATTCATCGAAACTGCCCCAAACGGCATGATAATAAACAGAAATGTATACCTAACTAGCCTGCAGTGGAACACCCTCGTCTACATATCTGATAGGACCTTAAGCTGCGGTGTCTGTGGAGCCTATTGTGATGAGAAGCATATACAGCTCGATAAACATAAGGCCAACTTGGAAATGTGTCCACCATTGGATAAATATGATTTGAGTATTATTAGAAAGGTGAGTTTGCTACGAAGCTGGGTGTAACTCCTGTGGCCTGTTTTATAAAGCTACAAATTACAACCCCCGCTACTCTGATGTATGGTAGTGAATGTTGGGTGTGGCAGGATAAGCATGAAAGTCGTATAAATGCAGTTGAAATGCGCTCTTTGCGTAGTATGTGTGGTGTGAAACTGACTGATAGAGTAAGGAATGAAAAAGTCAGAAAAATTTGGACTAAAAGAAAATGTCGTGACTAAGATTGAAAAGGGCATGCTTCGATGTTTCGGTCATTTGGAAAGGATGGATGAAAGAAGATTGACGAAAGAGATATACAGAGCGAAAGTGAGTGGAAGGGTCGGAAGGGGGCCGCCCTAGGCGTACTTTTTCGAATCAAATCGGAGAAATACTGGATAAGGGCCGAATTTTAAGTACCCGAAACCGACGTGCCTGCATGACTCGATGTATGAATGTGGAAGAAGCGAAAGAGATTTGCCAAGATCGTAGCAGGTGGAAAGAAGTGGTCTCTGCCTACCCCTCTGGGAAACAGGCGTGATTTAATGTATGTATGTACAAATTACAATTTACAGGTTACAAATTTCCATTTGACACAACCTCGGCCAATGACGAAGCAGTGTTGCCAGTTTAGACCTGTAAAATTGTAACTTGTAGCTTTATAAAACGTGCCCCTGGTAAGGGAATTTGTGTGAGTGCGATGTTTCTGAGTTTTGGGGGTTTTCGATGTATTTATTTCTCATTATAGCCCGTGTGGTGCCGGGTTTAGAATGTTGCCACTCCTTGTCTTCCCGTGGGTGTCGTAAGAGACGACTAAGGGATTAAAGGCTGTGTAGTGCTGTTAAGCGATGGGTTTGCAACCTGTCACTAACGGTGTTACTAGACCAATCGATCGATCGTCGATCGACGGCATCGATCGATGGTAGAATTGATTAGTCGACGTCGATCGATTGTTCCTACCAGACCAATCGATCGGTCGTCGATCGATGGCAGAATGGATTAGTCGACGTCGATCGATAGTTCCTTCATCAATTAAAGCTATCAGACCAGTCGATCAACGTCGACCGGCAATCGATCGATTGGTTAGTCGAACGATATCCGTCGATCGATAGTTCCTACCAGACCAATCGATCGACTTCGATCGACGTCAATCGATGCCGTCGATCGGCGATCGATCGATTGGTCTGGTAACACCCTAATACACTGGATAACATCTTAGCCTGGTTGTGCAAAATGTGGTCACAGAATTATCAACAAGTTTTTGGAGTTGTTGGTGAGTTGGTGGCTCTGCCTACCCCACACTGGGAATGAAGGCGTGAGTTTATGTGTGTGTGTGTGTATTTCTCATTATAAGTATGATTATTCAGTACATCTTGAATCTGATCACTGTCTGTGCGCCTAGCTAGGGCGTACCCTACCGACATCTCCACTCATTTTCGCTCGCCATACCTCTTTCGTAACTCTTCTTTCATCCATCCTTACTAAATGACCAAACCATCTTAGCATACCCTGCATACCCTTTTTGATCTTTGTCACTACAAACTAAATCCACAAGTGTTTGAACTTGTGCAAATCATTAGTACATTACATATCCTTTCGAAGTAGCTATTTGCGTGTGAAAACTGTAGCTAGAAAATTTTGGTTTTACAATAAAATGATTAATTGTAGGGGAGAGTAGGTCACAGCGGATCACTTTTTTTTCTAAGTCCTGCAATTCCAAAATGTATGGCTAAATGATTATTCATTGAAATTCAATTATAATATGGGTATCTAATCTTCCAAGAAAAATGCATTTATTGGCGAATGTCACATAAACTTTCAAGATATAGCCAGTTTAAAAAAAACGGGAAATTATCCACTGTGACCCAGGCCTGGGGCACACTGAATCTATAGAAAAAAATCTAGTATAAGACAAGAATTTTCATAGAATTACTTGTTTATTTGTACTAATAGATAGTCTTTTATTATTATAATCGAAACAATCTCATCAATATTTAACAAATATCACTGTTAACGCAAGTTAAAAAAAAAAAAACAAAAAAAAGCAAACAATTTGCTAGTGTGAATTCCAATTTTGGTTTTTCTAACTCGGATTGCGAGGCATTTTTAGCTGCAAAAAGTAAGAATGAATTTTAGCTTCACGGATCACACTGAATCATCAGTCCACTGTGACCCAAAACGAAAATATCCACTGTGACCCACAGACCGTTATGAAACAAAAAATATAACTTAAAATAAACTACCTATCCCAAAGATGAATCAACATACTTTATATAAAAAAAAAGAAATAACAAGAGTAAAACAAAAATCTAATATTTATATATCTTAGTCACTTAAAAATAAAAAATAAATTTAAATCACGTAAAAATATACTTTCGGTCTTACTGAGTGACCGGAGTATGACAGCACGTCAACCCGCTTTGATACCGCGGTGGCGAGTACCACGGAGGAGAGGCGTATGGACGCGCAGTAACAACGCGTTTGTTTGTGTGCGTAAAGCGCAACACATGCTAAGTTATAGCAAATAATCCACTGTACCCCGTGATCCACTGTTACCCATTCTCCCCTAACTTTTTTCACGGAATTTCCCTTAACGTCAATAAACATGACTAATCTTTCCGATAGATATACAACTTTCTATAATAAAAGATATAAATGCACCTTTTAAAGTTTGACTTTCATTTGAAAAACGCATGGGTGCTCACCTTTGGCCAAGGCTGTAGGTACGGTCACGAGCTTTAATTTGGGACCCATTTCAAGAAAATATGCTTGAAGTCGTCAATGTCGTTAGAGATGTCAAGTCATTTGTAGCTTTTAGGAAACTCAACGTTATTGTTGTAGAATGTCAGATTGACTTTGGACCTAAGGTGGGTACCAAATTAAATCTCGTGACTGTACAGTCAACCAATTTGATTTCTAGGCCACTTTGGACTATGTTAAAGTGACGTTGACAACCAAACGTTACTGACTTCTTATGATTTGGTTTACAACGTCACATTGACAAAGTCAATAGTGGCCTAGGAATCAAATTGGTTGACTGTACCTATCCGATTTTGACTAAAGGCGTGTCAATCGATTCGTAATTTATCTGTAAAATTTTCAGATAGACGGTTTCTACCACTGTGCCGTATGCAACCTCATTTTCCACCAAACCCACATCGACGCTCACTTATCCGGCAAAGTGCACGAAAACAATCTCCTATTCGCTATCAACAAAGTCTCCGACATCATGTATGACTTCAGTATCCATAATGAAAATAATAACGTTATTAAAAAAGACACTTACCATTATAACGCTAGAACTATAAACAATGATAGTATATCTGAAAGTGATGAAGATGAACGGCCACGCTATACTCGTTACGATGCTTATGGTGTTAAGGATAGTGGTGATGAAACTGAGGAGGATGATGAAGATTTTTATGATCATGTGGAGCCTCCACTGAATTTGGCGTGTTCATACGCTACTATGGCTAGGAAACCGAAGACTGATGAGTTGCCTGCGGTATTGGAAATTGACTTAGGTGAGTAAGCTAACAAATAACCGGTAAATTGTCAGGTTATGCTCAGTGTAGAAACAATACCACAAACCAAAAAATCGGCCAAGTGCGTACATTCACCAGCAATAATATATTATCCAATATTGGACGCAAAAATCGCTCAGGTTCACTTTGTCCATATTCCCATCTCGTCCACATTCTCATCTCGGTTACATTCCCATGTCATCCACATTCCCAATTCGTCCACATTCCCATTTCGTTCACATTTCCGTCTCGTTCATATTCCCATCTCGTCCACATTATTATTTCGTCCACATTCCCATTTCGTTCACATTTCCAACAACTAGTGAACAACCGAGTGGTCGAATTGATATCGAACTGCCATACAGTCCTAAGTTAGGTTGTAGACGAGTTTGGAATGAGGACGAGTTTGGAATGTGGACTAATTGGGAATTCGGACGAGTTGGGAATGAGGTCGAGTTGGAAATATGGACGAGACAGGAAGTGGACAATTTGGGATTGGTATGTGGACGAGTTGGGAATGTGGCCGAGATGAGAATGTGGACGAAATGGAAAAATGGACAAAGTGAACCTGGGCGGTAAAAATATCTGACACGCTCACTCTAGTAATAAAGACGTGTCAGATGTTTTTGAGCCCAATGTTCGATAATATATTATGGCTGGTGAATACCAGTTTTTAACTCATTTTTTTATGGATATGTCCCTTTTTATTCTAAACTTAATTACATTTTTTGTCCTCGACGCAAAAAAGGAGTGCGTGGGTGCGTGGCACCGTACATCTTAAACGGGTGAACCGATTTGGATGCCGTTTTTAGGGTTCCGTACCTCAAAAGGAAAAAACGGAACCCTTATAGGATCACTTTGTTGTCCGTCTGTCCGTCTGTCCGTGTGTCAAGACCCTTTATCTCGGGAACGCGTGGAGGTATCGAGTTGAAATTTAAACCATATACTCAAATCTACAGTCCCTTGAAGCTGTGAAAAAATCAAACTTCTACATTTACGTAAAAAAAAGATACGGCCGTTTATGTCGCAAAAAACGTGTATTTCGACACTCTTGAGGGAATCAAAATGTATAGGGTATTTCCCATTGACCTAGAACTATAAAATTTGGCAAGTAACACCGTCTTTTACTACAAGTATACGAAAAAATCTGAAATCTGTACATTTTTAGTTCAATCACAAAAAAAACAGGGTCTTTATGTAAGGAACAGCGGTACAAATTTTGAATTGAGTTGATCGTGTCATGTGCGGAGCCTCAGTGGGCGAGTATTCGCCTTGACCGGTTTTTTTTAAATTTGAATTATCCTTCCAGGCAATAAGATGGTGAAAGTGAGGTTCGACTCCTGGAACATGGTCATCAGCCCTAAAGAGAACATGTTTTACTGCATGGTCTGCACTCAGTACGACAACGTGAGAAGGAAGGCGAAGCACTGCATGAGCGAAGAGCATGTCAAGAAGTTAGCGCAGTGCAAGGTTATAGAGCAGTATGAGAAGTATTTAGTGAGACAGGTTAGTTTATAGAGCAGTATGAGAAGTATTTGGTGAGACACGTGAGTGTTTTATTTTTACTAGCTTTCCCTCCCCTTATAGTCAAAATCCTGAAAACTGTTTGATAATTCAGTAACCACATTTTTCACAAATAACATGTTTAGTCTATTTGTGCAAAATATGGTTACTGAATTATCAGCAAGTTTTTAAAGTTGTAGGTAATTCTGTAGCTCTGCCTACCCTACCCTGAGATTACAGGCGTGTGTGAACGTATGTGTATGTATCTTGTTAAAAAAGAATTTCCTACAATTTCAAGGTTGACAACAAACTATACCACTGCGGTCACTGCAACAACTTACAACTCATAAACGAGATGGAAGACCACATCGAATCCCAGCACCCGCCAACAAAAAACACCTCTCACCTTGACTCGCCCGCAAAAAGACCACCAAACGTCAACCACGAACTCCAAATTTCCCCCAAAGCTCCCAACAACACAAACGAAAACGAAAAAGTTAAAATTAAACACATACAACAACCAAAAATGGTGAATGCAATGAATTTGAACATGTATCATGAATTAAGAGCTGCTAATAGTTGTTTGAACGAAGATATTGTTATTTGTACGTTTGGTAAAACTATAAGCATAGCGAAACTAGCTTACAATATAGTTTGTGGACAGGCTGAAGAGTTTTACTGCGGCCTGTGCGAAGTCAGCATTAATAAGGATGGCTTGTCGAGACATGTGCATGATTTACAACATTTAATATTATTACAAGGAACCCCTTTCATTGAAGCATTTAACATACATTTGTATAGACAGGTTAGTAATATTTTTTTTCTATTCGTGTACTGTAATCCCGCTAGTATTGATATTGTTAACATTATAAGAATACCACCTATAGCGTAACCGAAGCGTGGAAACAGTTCTATAATAAGCGTTGCCATGGTAACAACTGTTCTTTTATAATTATTATAGCATTGTTATTAACAGGGTTACGCATGCGCATGAACAATGTCAGTTATGGTGTTTGGTCATCAAATGACGCGATTTTTTTAAATAATACTTGTCAAAAACAGTTTTTAATGAAATGTGTAAAAATACGATAAATATTTAATTTAGCTTTAAAAGAAATAAAAATTAAGAAAAAAATAATAGTTTCGACTGTTTTGTTTTGTATGCCAACTTTAACTTTTTTTTCAGATCCGCGATGCCCTCCATTGCGCCTTATGCAACGAGCTGATACCGCTGATACCAGAAATTATCGTTAGACACAAAATAGAACCGAAACATATACTATGCCTCGGGAAAGCTTTGGGCCAAATAAGAAACGTCAGTGCTATCGAAGCAGAAATGAATCACAAGAAGAAAATTATTGAAGATATATTAAAAGATATAAATGTTACTGAGAAAAAAACACCGTCTCCTGTTAAAGTTGCTAAAAAAGTTACACCAATTGTTAAGGAAGAAAAAAAAAATACACCAGTAGCAACTATCAAAGATGGTAAATTTGATGAGATAGAAGTTATAGCAACTACACCTAAGCTGGAATCTACAGAATTTTTTGACGTCAAAAATGGATTGAAAGACGAAGATTCAGAACAATCCGATCAATCCGAGGAACTGGATGATTCAATAGTAGAAACGGCGTTTGATTTTGAAGAATATTTATATGTTAAAATTAACAATTGTTTTATTAAAATTACTAATTCTTCTTATAATACTTTAGTTGAAGTCGGGGATGGGAATAAATATTGTTTCGTTTGTTCTATCGCTGTCAATGAAGATGTTAAGAAACACGTGGAGAGTAGAGGGCATGCGGAGAATATGGAGAAATATAAATTTGTGGATAAATATAAGGAGAATTTGTTACGGCAGGTAAGTGACATCAATCTATCTATATATATAAAAGGCAAACCTGACTGATCGATCAACGCACAGCCGAAACTACTGTACCTAGAAACTTGAAATTTGGTACAGGGGTTCCTTTCATGATGTAAGTGAGCACTAAGAAAGGATTTTCCGAAAATCGACCCCCAACGGGAAGAAATGGGGGGAGTAGCGGGAAACTAATTCTACGCGTACGAAGTCGCGGCGTCCTCTAGTCTTTACATAGTATAAAACAAAGTCGCTTCCCGCCGTCTGTCCCTCTGTACGCTTATATCTTTCAAACTACGCAACGGATCTTAATGCGGTTTTCATCATTAAGAGTGTTTCAAGAGGAAGGTTTTATATTATGTACGGGTGTTATAGAAAAATCACAAACAGAAACGAAGCGAGGGCGGGTCGTTAGTAATATAAAAGAAAAAACTGAGTGAGTGATCGATCAACGAACAGCCTAAACTAGGGACCTAGGGACTTGAAATTTGGAGGGAATATTCCTTGGATATCCCAAGGGTGAATTAAGAAGGGATTTTTGGAAATTGACCCCCTAAGTAGTTGAAATAGGGGTAGTAGTGGGAGGCGTCCTGTCGTACCATATAGCCAAGGGTACGTACCCAACTTTGGGGGATGGGGCGGGAGGAGAATAAGAAACGTATGCTGGATCCTTCGCGCTTGTGCTCTACATACAAAAAAACTGGGCATTCAAACCCCCCCCCCCCCCCCCCCCCCTAATTACTATGATTGATGAATATTATACCATATGTCACTCCCACAACCAAGATGAATCTAACGACACCTCATATATTAAAATTCATCAAGTCGTTTAGGCTGCAAAGAAGGAGACATACATACACTCGAAAAACATAACCCTCCTAACCCAGTCGGTTAATAGTATTTTATGTAACTGATACATAAAGAGGGTCCTTAAAATACGAGTGTGGTTTTATGAAACGAGCTGAAGGCGAGTTTCATAATAAGATCACACGAGTGTTTTAAGGCCTAATTATGTACAGTTACATACATTACTTTATCTACACACATATTATAAGTACTCTGAGATGCGTTCAGTAGGCGGCAGAACAAACATGGCGGCAAAGCTAACCTGTGTCACGAATATGAATGTTTTTTTTAAATCATAGACAAACTAACAAAGTCCCTATTCTAATGTCATTCAAAATCAAAATGGCGTACGACACCTTACTTCAAATATACCGAGTCGACGTTCAATTGATACTAGAATTGGCCCCCTGTTTGAATTTTGTTGGTTTTGGAAGATGTTCCAAATTTGAACAACATTACTTTATCAAAAGTTGTATCGTAATTTTAACTTTTCATTACAGCTACAGATAAGAAAACATATCATAGTAAAATTGTATCAAGTAATGCTGGTCATTGTCTACGGATTCTGAACGCATTATAGAGAACTTATGATATGAGTGTAGATAAAAAAAGCAATATGTTTTTGACAATAATTTTATTTTTCAGATATATTTAATGTACCACTGCAGTATTTGTAACGTTCTTATAACTCGGAAGCATGTCAACCATCACCTGTCATGGCCGACACACGTTTTGCAGATGGAAAATTCTAAGTTGAGCTCCAAACAGAGGAAAAACGATATTAAGGCTGGAACCAAACAGGTAAATAAATAGTTACTAAATGTATGGCAATGTTTAATGTCAAAATTTTGGATACTTCTCGTTTGATTTTTAAAAGTTATTGATGTCATTTTACTGATTAGGTAACGTAATTTCGATATCAGTTTTTTTTATATCTGTAATAATTACGGAAAAATCGCCTGGACACACTTAACGATGGTTAGGGCGCATAACGTCCCACTCGCAAAACGTCCCATTCGCAAAACGTCTTCTCTGCAAATGGTCCCTTATGTAAAATACCCCGTTCGCAAAACGTCCCTTTCTTAAAAGGTCCCACCCCTTTCGCAAAACGTCCCTATTGCATAACGCCCCTATCGCAAAACGTCCCGTCTGCGAAATGACCCATTCGCAAAATGTCCCGTCTAGAAAAAGCTTGTTTATGTAGAGACTAGGAGTCTTCTCATGGGAAGGAACGTTTTGCGAACGGGTCATTTTGCGAAAGGGACGTTTTGCGAACGGGTCATTTTGCGTAAGGGACGTTTTGCGAACGGGTCATTTTGCGAAAGGGACGTTTTGCGAACGGGTCATTTTGCGAAAGGGACGTTTTGCGAACGGGACATTTTGCAATAGGGACGTTTTGCGAACGGGACTTTATTTATATGAAGGGTCGGTTTACGAACGGAACCTTTTGCAGAATGGTCATTTTGCGTAAGGGACATTTAGGAAAGGGACATTTCGCGAAAGGGACAAAGGGACATTCTGCGAGTGGGACGTTATGCGCCCTAACCTTAACGATTACACCCTGTATATCATCTGGTAGTCTTGTCGTGGGCTCTTAGAATACTGGCTTAAAAAATTGTAAAAACCTTCGACATAATGGTCACACCATCTTTCAGAGCTATATCTCTTAAACGGCCCAACCGATTTGATGAAACCTAGCTAAGAACCACCGCTAGAAAACCTGATTTCAAATAAAAAAAACCGCATCCAAATCGGTTAAAATCAAGAATAGATAAATTATTTTCTCTATTCCAGGTCACTGCAAACACTCAAAAAGAGAACATCTATTTAAATGAAACCGAAACCAAAATTAAGATTATTCTAAACATTTCAATCCAAAAAGGAAATGTCGTCAGTGTTGTAAGAAAAAATAAGATCGTAATTTTTAATGACAACGTTTTGAAGATATCTTTTGACGCGTGGCATAGTTTGAGCCCGCTGGAGCGCAGCTGGAAGTGTAAGGTGTGCCAGTCAGAGTTCCAGGGCGAGGAGTTCGCCAGCCACGTGACTAGTGACTGGCATATTGGCAATTTGGATAAATTCGAGAAGCAATATTGGCCTGCTCTTATAAGAAAGGTAAGATTTACTATAAATAGAGATTGTATCGTGTCTAGGGGACACGGTTTCTGTAGGAGAACGCATCGAAACTTTATTTAGGGCCTGTTTCACAATCGACAAATCTGCCATTTAAGTTACGCCCACACCGGTGCTTAAAATACTGTGACGGTACGGAATCGCAGTGACGCGTCGTATCAGCACCGTTTTTGACGCACGCTCCCCACACCGCTGCTTAACGGTGCGTACATTACGGTACGTCAAAAACGGCGCCATGTTGTTACTATGACCCCGTCTTTTGTTTAAGCAACGACACCGTTTTTTAAGCAGCGGTGTGGGAAGCGTGTGTCAAAAACGTTGCTGATACGACGCGTCACTGCGATTCCGTAACGTCACCGTATTTTAAGCACCGGTGTGGTCGCAACTTAAATTTGGCTCTTTCCTTGTCTATTTTCAAGTGTAAGAAAGAGAAAGGGCTAAATTTATCCGTCAAATACGGTTTACTTGTCGATTGTGAAACAGGCGGTTAATGTGATTGTTTTGCAAATATAACTAGGTATTTTTTAGGGTTCCGTACCCGAAGGGGAAACTAACGGGACCCTATTAATATGCCTACGCTATCCGTCCGTCCGTTTGTCCGTCCGTCTAACTTTAAAGAGCTGCATCTTTTGAACAGTAATAACAGTTACGGGTTGATTTTCAGAATATGTGTTGTTAATTATTATTGCGGATATAGATAAGATAAAATAAAAATAAATAAAGTAAAATAATAAAAGGGGTCCAGGGGGCATACATGATTTTTTTTATTTTTTTCGTTTTTTTTGTAAGTATCGTAAAAACGGTCATTCATTGTCATACAAGCGTCAAATTGGTATCATTATAGTACGAACCCTGAAGAAAACATCAAATATTAAAAAATGGTCAAGTGGGAGTTGGTCTCGCGCTGAATCGATTCGAAATCGAATTCAAAACGGAATTTAATAATACTACGGCGGTACGGAACCCGCGAATCCGGCTCGCACTTGACAGTTTAAAAAAAAAATTTTTTTTTAGGTTAACGACACAATATTGAATTGTGTAATGTGCAACACCGAAATGTCGCACAAACTCCAAATAGTCCAAGAGCATGTCCAGGGCAAGAAACATCTCAAGAACTTCGACAATATACTCAAGGAGAGCTCTGCGGCTAATAGCTATACGGATTGCGACGATGACGTGATAACTTTGTGATACGCGGATTTAAAAAAAAAACAGGACCCGAGACTGAGAATTTGAGAAAGTGAGATGGGAGAACCCATTGTACTAATAAGAATAAGTTTTACGTCAAAGTTAGGTCACATTCAGATTCAGGGTTTGAAATGATCAAGAATATGACACTTTTTGATAATTATCCTATAACTATATTATAATTATCATATAATTATCTGATAATTATCATCATATATCCAATAATTATTATCCTATAATTATCTGAAAATTATCATCATATAATTATCCTTTAATTATCTGATAATTATCATATGATTATACTATAATTATCTTAATAATTATCACAAGTGTAAAGTCATATTATTTGTTATATTTTTATATAATAACGAATAATTTTCGTTTAAATCGGGTGATTCTAACAAAACGAAACTAAATACAAATAACTGTTACATATTTTAAAATTGGAACAGTCATTTGAATAGGTACAGTTCACATACTCAAGTCCATTTTTTTGTTATATTTGATAATTATTTAACTATTATCATCTTAGATAATTATCATTTCGAACCCTGCATGGACGTGTCAATAACTCTAAAATAAACTCATGTTTTTCTAAAACATTGAGTTCTAGTTTTAATGAGGCTATTTGAAATCCGAATTTATGTCACTTAAAGGAAGTAATAAGCACACATATATGCCATATGCAACTAGGGTTATCAAAAAAAGCGGGAGGTAACACCAACATAGAAAAAAACGGACGTTTTTACACGGACATAATGGTACCTAGTAAGGACCATGCTAGACACTTTGAATTTTAATATCAAGGTTATTCACTATTATTGCTACAACTAATTTATAACCGTATGATTTTAAGAGTAAATTTTTATACCTTAGATAGGCGTAAATGAAAAATTAAATAACTAAGATTTAAAAAATCTACTGTTTATTTGCGTATAATAGAGAATGTCAACTAGTTTAGATTTTTGGCTTATCGTATTCTTCATTAAAAACAAAAAAATACTGTAAAAAAATCATTTCGATACGTCTAATAGTTTCCGAGATATTGAATTTTAAACTTCGTATGCGGCGCTCGAAACCCGGCGGCTAGCGCTCACGGATGATGACGTCATCGTTTGGCTGCGGTACGCGCCCTTATATGAATGAGTGAGTTTACAGGGCTTCTATCTTTTTAACCGTAATAAATAGACAGTTGAAATTTTCACAGAATACGTGTTATTATAGATTCTATCGATAATTTTTTTTAAATGAACAATAAATCAAATCCCAAGAGGGGTCCCCGTACAAAAACCATGAAAAAAACCATTTTTTTTTGCTTTTTTATATGGATTGTATTTCAATAATGGCTTCTTATTTTGATGCGATTTTAAGCTTAAGTTCTAGTCTAATTTTCATACTTTACGACTAAATAGAAATCTCAAGTAAAACTGCTACAAATAGGTAACAAAGCTGATTTTATCAACACGATGTTTTAAGCGGTCACCCATCCTGTTTTAGACTACGCTCGTAGTTGCTTAACTTTGGACGTAGTAATTTTTTACGAATTCGTTTTGATGTGACTATGATAGTTATGGTTATCCATTGTTTTGTTTTACATACAGTTTAACCTGTTTAACTAAACTAACTGTCCGTTGCTGACCGGCTTTTCTGTTTGTAATGTTTGTCGAATAAGTTGGTTAAATAAAAATAGAATAATAATCAAGCACTTTTAATTTAGGGTTCACCGTATTCTACATAAAAATACCAAAACATTAATGCAAAAAACCGGGCAACAGCCTGTCGAACCATGCTCAATGTAGGGTTCCGAAGCCGTTACTACAAACAAATTAGACCTCGCGACAAACTTAACTTTGCCGTTGGAAAACTGTTATCCCCATACATCGATATAGGTCGCGGTCAGTTTACCAACACCGCAAATAAGTTTTCGGCAGGTATAAACATTTAAACCGTTTAACTCAAGAGCCAATGAAGTCTACTTAGTCGTGATAGTTTTCCTTTGAAGATATTTTTCATATTTTTTATTTGTAGTTTTGGCTGTAGTGGGGAGGGGACGACGACACTTGACTCTAACAAAAATTTGCGCTTTAAAGCTTTTCATAAACGGATACCTTTATTGAAATATTGTTTTCACAAATCCGCAATATTTTGGAAAGACCTATACAACGACACCCCAGACTATGGGGTAGACGAGAAAAAAAAACTTCCCCACGTTACGTAAAAAAAAAAAACATGGTTTTACTTTTATTTAACTATGTTGGCGTGACTAATATGTATATTCATGCCAAATTACACGTTTCTAGTACTAAGAGTCTCTGAGCTAGACTGCGGATAGACGGACACACGTCACACACACACACACACGCACGCACGCACGCACGCACGCACGCACGCACGCACGCACGCACGCACGCACGCACGCACGCACGCACGCACACACACACACACACACACACACACACACACACACACACACACGCACGCTATCTAAGCTATCTTGCATACACGAAATAACAGTAATAATGCTCAAAAACAGTTCAAAAACTACCTACTTGCTACAGCGGCCGCTAATACCAACAACTAGCGAGAGAGAGAGAGAGAGATAGAGGCGGTCTAGGTACCTAACTTATGGCGAGTGAGCCACTTGGCAGCGCCCGCCCGCGAAATTTGAAATCGATGAAATGAATAAGTACACAAAATATCAGAACTACTACCTAGGTCGATCAAAAACTCATGTTTTATAGTTCATTATTTTATACGGTACCTAGCGATATGAATTCTACATTAGATACGACATTTGTAAAGAAAGGGCTATCACCAAAGTTAAGTAAACACCGCTTAAACATCGTGTAAGATTTTGTTGTTTGTTGTTTTACTACAGATTACTGTTTGGTCGTAAGTATGGAGTTTAGATTATTGTGTGACACCGAAATAAAAAGCTAATACAAATACAACCCGTACTTCGGCTTCCAAAGTTAAGCAACTACCTACTTACAAGCGTATTCTAAAACAGGATGAGTGACCGCTTAAAACATCGTGTTAATAAAATCAGTTTGGTCAAATATTTTTAGCAGTTTTACTTGAGATAGTTATTTAGTCGTAAACTATGAAAGTTCGACTGCAATTTAAGCTTAAAATAGCATTAAAATAATAAGCCATTATAAAAATAGAATCCGTATAAAAATGCTAAAAAAACTGGTTATTTGTCATGTTTCTTGTATGGGGACCCCTCTTGGGATTTGATTTATTGTTCATTTTGTAATTTTAAACAATAGAGTTTATAATAACACGTAATCTGTGAAAATTTCAACTGGTTACTTATAACGGTTAAAAAAATATAGCCCTGTAAACTTACTCAATCATATAAGGGGCCGTACCGCAACGAAACCATGACGTCACTCCAGTAAGATGGCGCCCGCACCCTTTAATATTTTTGACCGTAATTTCATACGTTCGTAGAATCAAAACTACTGGGTCTATTTGAATGAAACAAAAAGTAGTATGTTTGTTTATTTATAAGCTTTACTCTTACAAAGTTTCAAGCGATTTGGCGTACCTACTGACATTCTTCATTCCGGATGCTTCTGAATTTTCCAACGTTTTCCGGACACTCCCGGATTTAGACGGATGGCACCCCTAATTGGAAATTTAATTCAATATACTTCCAGCGCCATTAACGAACATAGGTACGGTCAGCCTTATAAGAAGCTGCACACTTTAGTGTTTTGTCACTTTAACGTCATGTTTGAACTGCTGCACTAATCTGTCAAAGGCGTTAAAGCGACAAGGTACAAAAGTGTCCAGCTTCTTATAAGGCCGACTGTACTTAAGTTATAGTTAAGCGCAAATTTATAGTTTGCCAATTTAATTTTTATTATTTTTGTAATGTTTTTTTATTAATAGTTATGGTATGTTAAAGTTTAATTTTAAGTTGAATTCTATTAAGAGGATTGTGAAGCTATATTTAATGCAATGACGTTTCTCTCCCCTTAAACATAGTTCGTTTTTTTTAATACATACATAAACTCACGCCTTCGTTCCAAGAGTGGAGTAGAGCTAAAGAATTACCAACAACTCTAAAAACTTGTTGATTATTCTGTAACCACATTTTGCACAAGTAGGCATTTTGCACATCTTAATGTTTCCCAGCGTATTGGTGACAGGTTGCAAGCCCATCGCCTAACAGTACAACAAGCCTTTATTCCCTTAGTCGCCTCTTCTTTTAATAATTTTGTAGATATTATGAAAAGCTAGGTCTGCAAGAAAATATTACTTGGAAAGAGAAAAAATAATGAAACGTATAAACCTAGTTTTTTATAATAACTAAAACGTATTCAAAAATCTTGGTTGACTTGATTTAGGGGGTGGGCCATTTGACTTTTAAGTGTACATAATTCGTTATCGTCCGATAAAAAGTATACCAAATTATGAATCCGCTTCTAAATAAATAGCATAAACTATAACATAAGAATGTTTTTCTACTCGCGTACTATAAACCGCTAATATTGATATCGTTAATGGTGTCAGAATACCACCTATAGCGTAACCGAAGAGTAAAAACAATTCTATAATTAGCGTTGCCATGGTAATAACAGTGCTATAATTTATTATAGCATTGTTATTACCATGGTAACGGTCATTCCGGATATCAGTCTTGGCGTTTAGTTAACACTTGACATCTTAATAATTTGTATATAAACCGTTAAAAACATTTTAACACCAATTAAAATTACGTATATTAAAAATAAAATTAATTTTGAGACTAAATATGTGTTTAAAATAACATTTTTATTCAATTACTAAATAAAAATAGATGGTTAATATCCATCGATTTGTTATTTGGTTACCATGGTTACGTTCAATATGGATATCAACAAAATGGCGTTTCGTTTGGCATTCCAACTTGTTTATGATAAATTGATAGAACTGTTTTTAGTAACTATTAAAATACGCGTGAAATTTGTTAACATTTATCAATAAAATTCACAAACTATTAATGCGCATCGGAATAGTGAAAATTTCTTTGATGATAAGTAATTGGTTATCAGAAAAATCGAGTAAAGTATACGAGAAAATTTAGCGATTGTTTATTTTTATCATTATCATTTTAAGCTTGTAGAAAAAATTATGTATGCAACGGTTCATAATTAGCACTTAAGGTACTCGTGCCTGTATTTAGAGCGCTCGCAAGCTCGCGCTCTAACCTCGGCTCTCGTACCTTAAGAGGCTTCATTATGAACCAGTTACATAAATAACTATTAAGTTTAATGGTTTCCAAAAGAACAACTCTCAAATTACTCAATTATCGTTGAAGAATCATGGTAACTCAGTGGTAAATTGCACCATTTCCATAGAATATGCGGGGACATCGACATCCACTGCGTTACTCACTTTATAGTTATTACAAATAACTTTTTATGAATTACGATAATTATAAATATAAGCTTATTTAAGTGTCTTTTCGAGTTTAAAGTTAGAAAACGCTGTACTTTACCCTTTTTTGAAATAAAAATAGTTTAGTGAGAAAGTGGCTAAAAACTTTTGTACAACGAAAAGTAGAATGGCCCGGGTGAGAAACGTTATAGCCCGGATCAAAACTTGTATGGGTTTTTTTGACATCTACGCGATTTAAGCGTTATTTCACAATCCTTTTAAGCTACTTGCCTATTTATAAGTTACATGACATTTGTGATACGATTTATTTTAAGTTACAACCTTGCATCTATTATCAATAATATTCGAAACGGGCCATATTTTCACCAATATGTGGCCGGCAACTATTGGTGTCTCTCCCTATCATACCAGTAAGAGACACACACCAATAGTTGCCGGCCACATATTGCAGTGAAAATATAGCCCGTTTAAAAGCCCCTTTATGCAAGCATTTGCACATGTGTTCGTAAGCGTGCCGAATTTACGACAATGTAATTTATTTTTCACATAAAAGGGTACTCAATAATAGCGTAATTAAAACCTAATTAAAGGGACGGTAAATTTTTCATTATGTTACGAAAATTAGTTATTTCCTACTCCATAAATACAACAGTATGTTTTGTAAATTTCAACGCGAGTCATCATAATGTAGGTACACCGCATTGGAAAAAATAATGGGCGCTTAGGAAAATTTCTTATGAATTTAAATATACTACAAGAAAACGAGATTTTATGCTACAAAATCAATAAAGTTTTTTTAGTTTTATATAAAATAGTAATAATTTAATTTTGTAGCGTAACATTTCACATCCTAGAACTACATACTTGAAATAATCTAAAAAAAAACATGTCTAAGGCTTATGTTTAACGGATTACCAGATATAGTAAAATATAACGCCAAAAAAACACTTTTTACTGCCGAAAATAGTAAATGATCACCAAAACCTAACCTAACCTAACCTAATTTGGTGATCGTTTTCTATTTTTGGGCCTCGAAGATAATTTTGGTGCTCAGTATATTTGTTGCCATAATTAAATGACCAGTCACAGAAACTGACATTTCTGGCACATCTTGAGACAGAGATCTGAAGAACATATCAGCTTTGGGCTCGTCCATTTATCACGTGAAGATTTTAAGCAACTTTGGAATACACTCAAAAATTCGTGTGTGCATTTTTTTAATTATGTTTGTATTGGCTTCACAACTATTCCTATGCTCAAAGTAAGATGTTAGATATGACGATTTAAAATCGTTAGTAAGTGATTTATGATATGATTCTCTTTAATATTGCCTAATTTTAATTATTACGTGTAGATTTTAAGAATAATTACTCGAATTTAATTGTTTTTTTATTAGTTTGGTTTGATCTCAACTCGGCATTAAATGTGGGAAAAAATTTGAGGTCTCATGGTGACAGCGGGATATATTTTAGTTTAATAGAGCTGGCATGAATAGAATGAACGAAATTCATAATAGGTACTTTAAATATCCCTACAAATAATGTGCCAATAGTATTAGGGCTACCAAAAAATTATAATTGGGTTTCATAATTATTGCAAATGTTGACGTTGCTTTTTTTAAACAACTTTCATATGTCTTAATATGTTTTACTTATTTTTTTCGAGTGCAAATTACGGACGGAACACAAATTTCCGGACATCTCAAAATTTTGGATCACGTATAGACGTATAGACGGACGGTACGTTCTGTTGCAGGACAAACGTCAGAGAAAATACTCAAAATGCATAACGCTAAGATGCGATTTTGGAAAATTGTTCGCTTATGTCAGGCCCATACATTCATATTTATAGAAAATAGAAAAGTTAACAGCGTTTGCATTTCGGCTAGGTCTATAGGGCTGTACGTAACATTACAAAGTTAAAAATTCGCACAAATTTCAAGTATCAAATTAGTGTTTGACTGACCTTATACGACACAACTTTACAAGTGTACAACTCGACAAAATTGACATGGTTTTCTGTAGAAAACTACAATTCTGTCAAATTAAAACTGGCTCTGTATAAGGTTCTTTCAGACTGGTCGTTGTTCTAGCTCAATTTCCGTAAATCATACTCTTATTTACTTTTAAAATCCCCATACATCCATCATTTTAGACGAGGCTTTTCCCAGTTGTCCACACCCATTTGTCCACAATGTGGACAACTGGAAAAAATCCCACTTATCCACAGTATGAAATAATAATTCCCTGTTGTCAACACCCTCGACATTAGTTGTGGACAACTGGGAATAAAAAATCCCAGTTGTCCACACTGTGGACTCTAATTTGACTCAACTGTGTTAGTTTTTTGACGCCGCGCTAGCCTAGTTGGTAGTGTCCCTGCCTACGAAGCTAGCGGTCCCGGGTTCAAATCCCGGTAAGGGAAGATATTTGTGTGATGAGCACGAGTATTTGTTTCTGAGTCTTGGATGTTTTCTATGTATGTATTTAAGTATTTATCTAATATATAAAATTCTCGTGTCACAGTGTTTGTAACCAAACTCCTCCGAAACGGCTCGACCGATTCAAATGAAATTTTGTGTGTATATTCAGTAGGTCTGAGAATAGGTCGTAAACTATTTTTCATAAGGTTTGTATGAAAAAAAAAATTACACCCGGGCGACGCCGGGCGCGGACAGCTAGTATTAGTATAGATAGATAATACTTATATACCATTCATAAAATCGTTCACTCATTCATTCAATCTGTTCTTGCCAGCTCATTAGTATCATAAACTTGTCTATGGCCATTTATATTAAGAAGCTATGGAGAATGCGATGCGTACAATGAGACTAGAAAAAGTTTTTGGACAATTGGTGTGACATTGTCACCTGATATTTGTTTATATTTCTTGGCTGTCACCAACCTGTACCGGAACTGAATTCTATCCATGACAGTCTTTAAAAATTGATTTTTTTTGTTGTATTATTTTAAGTTAATTTAGCTTTCTATTTTTCGCGTGTGCCATGTAAGATATTAATTAGTAAGCTAATAAAACAAGTTGAAAAAAAAAAACTAGTTGTTTTTCTGGACTGCTAAAAGTTTTCTCCTGCACCTGATCAACTCAAAGTGAGACAAAAAGTGAGCATTGATTTTACTACGATATATTTTAGAGTGAAAACAATAGCCGGGCGCGGGCCTCGCGTCGTCCACCGAAAAATGTACCGTACTAACACAAGTCAAAGCTCACTTCAATGTCTCACTTTGAGCTGATCTGGTGCCGAGCGGTTATCTGCTTGTGTGATAAATAACTCTTACTGCCTGCGGCAGAGACGTCAATTTAATTTAATGTTTGATTAAAGTTGCTGCTGGCACTTTCTTTGCTACAGCAATAGAATAAGACAACACGTCACTAAACAAGCATTAAATTTAATTGACGTCTCTGAGTGCGGCACTAACTGCCGATAAATATCTGATAATTATCCAGTTGCATCAGGCTGGGGCATGTAATGCACGCTGCGTTAATAAAGGTCTTCGCACATTATAACAATTCAACGGCGACTCGATTCTATGCCAAATATTGAAATTTAAGCCCTATGTCATATTTTCTAGGTTATATTTCTAAAAATGATATTAAACTAGTGTACGACGTGTGGTCTACGCGTCGTACAGTCAACCAATTTGATTTCTAGGCCACTTTGGACTATGTTAAAGTGACGTTGACAACCAAACGTCACAGACTTCTTATGATTTGGTTTACAACGTCACATTGACAAAGTCAATAGTAGCCTAGGAATCAAATTGGTTGACTGTACACTAAGGTCAACTACGACACGTTTGTCACGCGTTGACCACACGTCGTCCCCGCGGCGACTATGCGCTTGCGACTGACGCGTGACGCAACCATTTGCGTTGTCCACTCGTTGACACCGCGTTGTCCAATAGTGACCATTGGGTGGATCAACTATACTCGAAAATCTAATTCAAGACCAAAATCCTAACCTCAACGGGCGCACATTCGCTGTGATTACTGCATTTTGGTTTAAGTGTAGGTATTTTTATCAGTAAAACTTACCCTAATATTACTGGTTACACGAGTTTTCATTCATGTTTTTATGAAATAATGTTAAAATAACGAAATAATCAAGATCGGAACTGTCAAATTTTGGTCTTGAATTAGATTTTCGAGTATAGTTGATTACTCATCGAAAGTCTGAGTAGAGTTGCTGCCGCAGTGGCGTGGAGTGGAACTCTTCAACAAATTAAATCAAGAATCTGTAAAACGTTACGACTCGGAAATAAAACCTCTGAATAACTTCTCAACTTTATTCAGGCACAGGTGTATCTACATGTCTTGCTTCAAAGACCGTAGCACGATGGCTGCCTTCTTCGCTATATCGATTGCAGTGCGTTTGAACGCCTGCGACGCTAGGAATTTCTTGACGGTTGCGATCACGGATTCTGTGTCGATCTCGACCCCGACTGACGGCTTGGCTTTCTCTGATGAAGCACCTGCATGGTATTGTTCAGGCGCCATCAGTGGCCCGTTTCACGAAGCTACAAGTTACAAATTACAAGCGGAACACTCTTTCTAGCAAAAGAAGTTAGAAAGAGACTTCCGCTTGTAATTTGTAACTTGTAGCTTCGTGAAACGGGCCTCAGATATATTGTAGCGGGCGAGGTACTCAAATATTTCGGAGCAGCATTACTTTTCAATAAATTCGTTACACTAGTTATGGTCAATAATATCAGAACATGCAATTGAAATGTTCCGAATTTATTGAAAAGTCGCTGCTCTTATATTTATGACAAATTGCATGTTCTGATGTTATTGACCATAACTAGTGTAACGAATTTATTGAAAAGTAATGCTGCTCCGAAATATTTGAGTACCTCGCCCGCTACAATTATCTGATGGCGACTGTAAGTATGTATTTAAACAAGGTGTAACCTTTAAATCGGTCAGTATAAGAAAATATGTTCTTAGGAACCATGTCATCGATTTTAGCACCTAACAAGGAAAACTGCATTCATACATTTAAAAACAAACTTGAAATCAGCTAGGGAATCGCACTCGGACGTTTTGAAAAATAAATCTACATAACACTATTTCTATTTAGATAGGTATCCATTGTGTGTAGGTCTTAAGCAGTAAACAATTAATTTAATAATTTTTTCTCTTCTCAGGCTCTAAAATGACTCGTAATAGCCTTGTATAGGCGGACTAAAGTGATGTATGTAATCGCTAGGGATTAAAATGTCACTTTATTGCCTAGGGACTAAAGTACTTTTTCTTTTTAATTTACTTTGGAAACCCTTTAACAGCCAATCACGGTGTTTGTCAATGAAGGGTTATCGTCATTTTCAGTGATTGTGTATGGGCCCTTTTTAGACCGTGGAAATAACTCAAAACGACAAATGGGCAAAATTAAAAAAAGAAACGATTACATTTCGTGAAACACGATTAATGATTACGAATATTAATCTATTTAAATATATTAAGAATAATTTTATTTTATTAGGCTTGGTCCAAATACTTTTCAAGTTTGTATCTGTTGGGTAAATATGAAAGCATTTAGTGTCGCTTTACAAGAAACTAACAACCAAAAAACCATAATGACACTCGGAACTATAGCCACTCTTGCTCGCTCGCTGGCTCGCGTGGCTAAACATCTCGTGTCATTATGGCTTGTTTTAGTCCCTTGTTGAACAATCTGCTATTAGACATCATGTTTCATATTAACATTTACTGCTTAAGACCTAAAGATATAGTTTCTTTTACAGGTCATAAACTTACGCAACGTGAACTTCTTTGGTTTGAACATGGGGTCCTTGGTCTGGAAGATTTTCTTGAGAGCTTTGATGATGGTTTCAACGCCGGCGGTGGATTTCTCGTGGGTCTTGGCGTTAGTCTTCACGCCGAACACGATGTGTTCGTCATCGAGTTTCTTTCCGTGCTCTTCACTCTCGACACTCCTACTCCTACTCCTGGTGGGGCAGTCACAATAATTAGACCCCGTTATCTTGTCGCATTGACGTCGCTCTGTTGTAGGGATTGAATGTTTATTTTATCGACCATCTCTATATCGATGTTTGTACTTTATATTATAAAAATTATAATGCTACAATGATTTAGATTTTTTGCCTTTTAAATCTCTGCTAAATCATAAAATATTAGAGGTAACTTCTTGATTAAAAATTAGAAGATAACCTCATTATTCTAACAAGATGCGAAATAATTTACCTATTTGCAACTATTTACCTATTATTTATTTCTTATTGATCCCATTCTTTTCTATTACATTTTTAGTAGTGATTGTGTTTGACTCATTGTCAGTAACATGACATAAACCTCTAAGTACAATACCATCGACATTTAAATAGTCAATAAAATAAACATTCAATCCCTATAAAAAAGTGACGTCAGTGCGACAAGATAACGGGGTCTCACAATAATAGTAGGAGATCCGAATAGGAGACGACCTTCACCCAGCTGTTTATTCGATACAAAGTATTTTATAACAAATTGAATATGGTAAGTATAGCGAATAGGTTGGCTGAAAAATTTCAGTCAAGTACATTCATAATTTAAAAAAATAATAGAAACGATTTTTTTTTTTAAATTCCTGTCTTGTTTAATAGACCAATTACATACTCATCGAAAGTATGAATATGCAAACGTTAGGTTGACTATTTTTTCCCATCATAACCATTGGGTAGGCAGGTAAGTCGGTACTAATAATTTGCAATAAAAACCTAACGTTTGCATATTCTATAGGCTTCATACTTTCCATTAGTATGTAATTGGTATATTAAACTAGCAATAGCAATTTAAAAAAAAAGTTCATTTTTAGTTTTTTTTTTAAATTATGTAGTAGGTATACTGGACTGAAATTGTTCAGTCAACCTCTTCGCCATATATTTCTTACCATATTAAATTTGATACAAAATACTTTTTATCAAATAAACAGCTGGGTGAAGATCCTATTCGGATCTTATACCATAAAGGCGGTATTCCATTAGGCAAGTGCCAAGTGCAAGTTGCATGAAGTATGACGTCACACTTGCGTACAAGTTGTTTACAGTGGAAACATGTTTTCGAGAGGAAATAAAACCTGCATGCAATTTGCATTTACAAGTACTCCACAAAAAACAAGCGCGCCATCAATTGGCCATAAAAGTTTTTTTGAAGAGTCATTACCGTAAAACTACTCAACTATTGTCCTAGCCTGGAACAATAGTCCAATTTTCCTCATTATATTATTCTAAAATATGATACCTCACTGCAATTATTGCTGGGTATATCTACTGTTTGGCCTAAAATCGATTGTTCTAAACTCTAGCTATAGCTAAAGCTATCATATTTTTAGAATAATGTGATAAGTAAAATTGGACTATTATTGTAGGCCAGGACCATAGTTGTGTAGTTTTACGGTACACAGTTTTAGGCTAGCTTCTTTCCTGTGGACAAACCCGAAGGTAACGTTTTTAAGGTCTACTGGCTGGACCCATATCCGCATAAACGTCATAAAATCTTGACCCCTGGATTTCTACGTCTGATGCTGAGTAGATTTACTGTCATTAGGTTCAAATGGAAAATCGTCCACTTGAAATTATACGTCAGTTCAGAAAAATGACCATTTGAAATACAACAAAAAGGAAAATTGTCCTTCTTGAAAAACGTCTAAAATGGAATCATGTCCCATGGTAAAATTGTCCAATATGACATTGGACGAAAAAAATATGTCTATTTGTATTTACGTACACTCAGAAATATGACCAATTGTAAATACGTCCTACCTGAAATTTGTACAATTTATATTATATTATATGGTCTTAATTCATATTACACTACATTCTCTTGTGCGTATTTCATTTTGGTCCTAATTTATAATGGACAAAATTCCATTGAGACTTAATTAATTTACAACGAAAATAAATTTGGTTGTAAATACTTTTGAGCACAATTACATTTTGACTAAATTCACTTTGGACACTATTACTTTTGACCCATTTTCAGAATGGTTATTTCACGTGGACGATTTTCCATTTGTACCTAATGACAGTAAATCGCTGAGTTGTGTAAATCAATGGCCTCACCCATCACTTTCTTCAGAATCATCAGACATCAGGCGTTTCCTCGACTTGATCTCGCCGACATCGACCTTCCCGATTTCTTTGGTTTGGTTGTCCAGATCGGACCCTTGTCGTAGGACGTTGCTTTCTACCTCGAGGGCGAGGTAACCTGCAGGATGGCCGTAACTATAGTTCATTCGTTCAATAACCTAACCAACAAAAAGTTGGAAAACCCCCGACATTGACATTTCAAAGTTCAATACTTCAAAAACGGCTGAACCGATTTCGATATAAAATATCTAAGAACCACCGCTAGAAAACCTGCTTTCAAATAAAAAAAACGCATCCAAATCGGTTCATCCGTTTAAGAGCTACGGTGCCACAGACAGACACACACACACACAAACACACACGTCAAACTTATAACACCCCTCTTTTTTGCGTCGGGGGTTAAAAAGCGTGCATTACAACCCTTTAAAGTCGCCTACACCGATTTGTGCGCGCCGCGGCGGCTTCTATGTACCAATTGTGGCGGCACATATAAGCATGCAAACTATTTGAACGAACGAACTATACATGTATAAGAATTTCACTACACACCGGTGTTCAGAAAAAGTGGATATTGTTAACGAGTAAAATTAACTATACTGCTATAAAACAATAGGGAATATTCATTTTTTTTTACAGCTTCAATAAAAGCTGATTCACGTAACATAAAATGTTTTGAATAGCTATAAAAATAACCAAGATATAAGCCAACAAAGATTTGTCCCTATCTTTTTCTAGCAAAACAGAATTTAGCATGACTCCTACACGACTGCACAAATAATGTACTGAGTTGACCAATTTTGATCTATTTTGAGTGGCTTCACATTGGTGCGTGGACTAGGTTTCTGTGTTTTTACCCGACTGCACGATACAAAGGACAGTAATGTGTTTATCAGCCTATATATGTATGTATGTTTGTTCCTGTGTGGCGATGTAGAAACTAAATGCGAGGGCCGATTTTGTGTGTCTGCACCGTAGCTCTTAAACGGGTCAACCGATTTGGATGCGGTTTTTTTTAATTTGAAAGCAGATTTTCTAGCGGTGGTTCTTAGCTAGGTTTCATGAAAATCGGTTGGGCCGTTTAAGAGATATCAGCTCTGGAAGAAGGGGTCGCCATTATATCGGGGATTTTTATGTATCTAATAGTTATTCTTCTAGTGTTCTGTCTGTAATGTATTTAAGTTATTCCTTTGCACGTATGTTCATGGTAGTCGCGCTTTTCATACAAATATTTGCCCTTACCGGGAATCGAACCCGAGAACGCTAGCTTCGTAATAAGGGTCACTTACTAGTCTTTATTGTTTAGTACCCATAGTACTTACAAACTCAAAGTTTAGTTTGGGACTAGAATAATCGAAATGGTGCCTGATATTTATTTATTTACTAGCTTCTGCCCGCGACTTCGTCCACGTAGATTTCGATTAGTTATTCCCTCGGGAACTTTAAAATTTTCCGGGATAAAAAGTAGCCTATGTGTTAATCCAGGATATAAGCTATCTCCATTCCAAATTTCATCCAAATCCGTTCAGCCGTTGCAGCGTGAAGAAGTAACAAACACACACACACACGAACTTTCGCATTTATAATATTAGTAGGATTTAATACTACTATGTGGGGACCTTCAATTCTACGTCAGGGGCTATTTTTATTTATTTTGTAGGTATATATTAAAAAAAACTTACCACAGAAAACGAATAAAATAAAATATTTCATGTTTAGCAGCAAATTTAGATTCCTTTTCGTACAATGGAGCCAGGCGATCAAATAACAAATAATTAATAAAATGGGTAAAACTTAATAGTTTTTAATTAACACTATCGATAATTCGTTTTAACAATAAATATTCATTTTAATTACCTATTTATTTCTACGGTTAAACAAAAATTGTAAGTCCATTGCACTTGGTATTCAAATTAGTGACATATTACTGTCGAGATAATGTAAGTTTTAAAGAGCGAGAAATATGGACATAGGACATTAGGGTATTTTTAAGGATTTAATGGATGTTATTAAAATACCTTATTTTACTTAAAATATTTTTTATTCAATATCAGTACACTTTTTATCTTTAGAATAATTAAATTTCTTTATGCAATTCGCATAAATTTCACATTTAGAATTTTAAATTACACACTTATGCTAAAATTTTTTTCAATTAAGTATTATTGACTTTTCGTACAGTCAAAATAGCTGAACTGACAAGGTGGTCAAAAATATATTCCAGCCAAACGGTATTTTTATTTAAAAAAGCACCGTTGATGATTCTTACTCATATTTTATACAAATCGGTTTAGCCGTCCAACAGTTTTCATTTTGAAAGCTTAAATATTCTACATCTGTAGTTATTTTTATCCAAATTAGTCGGTATTAGGAATTCAGAAACTATAAGAGTTAGTACCTATAGGTAACCTGTTCTTCAGACCTAAGACCTTAATTTTGGAAAAGGAAAATTTTGCATTTAAAATTTAAAAAAAAACATAGGTCCTAACGTGAAATCAAACCTAACAATTTTCCTTTTTTTAAGGGTTCCGTACCCAAAGGGTAAAAAAACGGGACCCTATTACTAATACTCCGCTGTCCGTCTGTCCGTCTGTCTGTCTGTCCGTCTGTCCGTCTGTCTGTCTCCAGGCTGTACCTAATGAACTGTGATAGCTAGACAGTTGAAATTTTCACAGAAGATGTATTTCTGTTGCCGCTATAACAACAAATACTAAAAACAGAATAAAAGAAATATTTAAGGGGGGGCTCCCATACAACGAACGTGATTTTATTTTGCCGTTTTTTGCTAATGTTGTGTAGATAATGGTACGGAACACTTCGTGCTCTAGTCCGACTCGCAATTGGCTGGTTTTTTCTTTTCTTTAATATTTTGGACACAGAGCTCCAATGAAAATCGTTAACAATTAACAGTCATACAACAATGTGTTTTTTAGGGAAAAACTATTTTGGTCTTAAAACATATTACCTTAAACTCTTATAAATAAGATTTAGGGGACAATCTCACACCAATTGACCTAGTCCCAAACTAAGCTCTAGGCTTCTACTATGGGTACTAAACAACGATAAACATACTTATATAGATAAATACATAATTAAATACGTAGAAAACATCCAAGTCAAAAACAAATACTCGTGCTTTTTTTTTTTTTAGCCTGATCGGGAATCGATCCCAGGACCGCTAGCTACGTATAGGCATGTCGTTGTTCACTATTTTCTGAATTCCTCATACCAACTCATTAATGCTCACCCTATATAGTTGACCACTTGTTTCGTTTAGCTATGTTTACCGTTGATAAGGGATGTATTCTAATCATTAAAACCATCTTGCCTTTGACAGGTTATCGTATTGTCAACGTATTGATAGCTCTTATTTACTTGACAGTAATGGCGGTCCAAAAACGACACGATAGTTATGTTTTTAAAGACTAGAATTATAGCCTTACCTTTTCGTTTGCCTTAAAAATGTTTTCATCGTTTATTTGGGTCATAGTCACGCGAATTTTAATTTAATTGAGCTACACATTGGTCCAAATTCGACCAAATATAATCCAAATAAAAAGATGATTTCATTTTTCTATCAGACCCGGTATTATGGTCGCGGTAGATAAATATGGATAAAGCATCCGTCACTCTCGCACTTACGTGATAAGAAAGTGACAGGTGTTTTATCTAATTTTATTCAAAACGATAAAAACGACCATAACAGCCCCGCGGGTATTTATTCCACATTATAATAGCCCTTCTGGCTTTGATATCGTAAACACTGATGATGATGACATGTTAACTATTTTATTGCATTCTACAATTTAATAGAGAATATTCCTGACTTTTTTTCACAGCTTCAATAAAAGCTGATTCATGTAACAAACAGTTGAGAAAAACCATTTTTGAATAGCTATAAAAATAACAAAGATTTATTCCCATCTCTTTCCAGCTAAATGGAATGTAACATGGAGTTTATATGGCCGACCTGTTACATGATGTCACAGTGCACATCAGATTTCAGTCTAAATAGCAGTTTAAAATGCTTGAATCATCCGCATTTCTTGGCCGATTTTAATACTAATTTCACTTTTGGGGATCTCTCTTACGGTATTTTAATATTTTGTTGAGAAATGTGATTTAAAAATCTATGCATATTCCCTATTGTTAAAATAAATAAAAATCGAGTATCGTTTTTTTTATTTAAGACTACACCCAGCCAACGCTGACCGTGCAGTGGTTTAACATGCAATGTATGTATGTACCTTTGTATGTATGTTTGTATGTACGGGTCAAATCTTGCAAGTTAAATTTGACCCACTTCCCGTCAACGGAATGGGCTGAAATTTGGACCACATATGTAAACCCGATGGCAATGCAATATTAGGATATCTAAGAGCTGATCTGATGATGGAGTCGGAAGGTGGCGACAGGATCTCCGCTATACTTGACGTAGACCCACCGTGTTGGGACGCAATAGATTGGTCTTGATAATTAGATAAAGATTTTGTAAATAAAAGTACAGTCGGCAACAAAAGATTGTCCCAAAAATTAAATTTTTGATAGAAACTTATTGTGTTAAGATAACAGAACAAGATGGGCTAGTAGAAAGTGGAATAGCAGCGTAGGTTGATTCTTCGACGTCTTACACTTAATTTTTTTATCATTACAAAAATATCTTAGCATAAAACATTTTAAATATATCTTAATAATTGGTTTGGAAATTATAATTATAACAATAGGAATAAAATATACACATTTAAAGCGAATAAAGCACCACAATAAAAAATAAAAGTATGTTTTATTTACAAACACAAAATTAAAATAAGAATTGCACTAAATTTCAGTATTAAATTAATTTATGGCATTTAAGAGTGCACTAAAGTAGGTTGGATTAGGAATTATTTTACCCCGTTTAGGACAATTTAGGTCAATTGTATTAAAAACCAAAATTATCTAAACAAGTTAAAATTATAACCTTTAAAATCCAACATCTAAGCTCTTAAGAATAACTAAGTACCTACTATTTATTTAAAAGGTTAAATTAAATAAGTAAATGTAGACAGACTAAGATTTAAATTAAAATACAAAAATATATTTTTATAAATAAAAAACTATTTAAATAAAATGTTCAAACGATATAAAAACGTAAATATAGAAGGTTGAGCAGTTTTTAAAACGAGACAAAAAAAACGTAAAGTTTAACATTTGACTGTTTACCTGTTTACGTCTGTATGTATGTTTTTTGTGGCTTCTTAGCCCCCAAACGGATGAAACGGTTTTTTCAAGAAGCTACATCGGTAGTGTTCCGCGATCTGGATCTCAATAACCATAACGCTTTAGTATCTCTTCTTTGGATATATTAAACTTGATCATATTTGCTTGAGACTGTTAAACGTGAAATCACGATTAGAAACAAAATCCTCGATAGTTTTATTTTTCAAACATGACACCTTTTTCACGTGTTTTGGTTGAATCTTCGAAATTCTACGCTCTTTAACGATGATTTTTGATTCAATATTTGAGTATTTATAAAACTTCTAAATTCTGGTAAACCATTTTTTTTTATAATGTTTTAGTTTTAAAGTAAACAGCAATTATTTGATTTTGACTCTGCCATCAAGGCGCGCGCAATTTTTTTTCCATCTCACGTTCTTCGCGTAGAAGCACATAAAGCTATCCCTTTTCATTCTTGTGTGGGAGTGGTAGCATAATGTTGCCTCTTAATGTAGTTTTCAATTTCTAGTTTAGTTAGAATGGTTTGAGTTTGGTTGCGGTTTGAAGGGAATCTATCTATTCGGCCATTCAGGAGTTATTATTCTGAAGGTAGGGTTTGCAATATGGAATACTTATGTTTTCTTTTACAGCTTCAATAAAGCTGATTCATGTAGCAAACAGTTAAGAAAGAACATTTTATGAATAGCTATACAAATAATCAAGATAGTATAAGCCAACAAAGATTTGTTCCTATCTTTTTCTAGCAAAACAGAATTTAACATGTAGTTTATATGGCTGCGGTGTTACATGATGTCACAGTGCATATCGGATCTCTCTGTCTAATCGCTGTCTGATTAGCAGTTTAAAATGCGTGTATCATCCGTATTTCTTGGCCGATTTTAATTTTAATTTCACTTTTGGTGATCTCTTTACGGTATTTTGATATTTTGATATTTTGTTGAGAAATGCTATTTAAAAAAATCCATGCATATTCCTTATCAGGTTTCCAACGGAATCCCTAATAATGTTTGTCCTAATGCATCTTTTTCCGATTTATTATATGACCTAAACTGGTAGTCAGACAACTTTTCAAGTTTTCCAAAAAAACCTGCGGTTAGGTTAGGGTTGTATTAAATAACAACAATAAAGTTTTAAAATTCAGGCGGAAATGGCTTTAGGATAAAATAAAATTCGGACAAACGATGCATTAGGACAAATGGCGACTAGGAATTCCAACGTGCAATACCTAAGTTAAGGTTATGTTACAAAACCGTTTTAATTACTATGTTTGTAGTTTTTTTAGTTGGAATTGGTTAAGTTTACTTGCCCCATAACGTAACCCCCCTCCCCCCACCGACTTCGAAAAAACAAGGTTTTTTTTATTGATTAATTCCTTTTTTTACAAAGGTTTAAGTACCTACCTTGTTCTCTACCTGTCACAACCATTCATTAAGTAATGAAATAATTGATATAAACTAAAACACTAAAAAAACAAATAAATAATAGCAAAAATAAAAAAAATAGTTACTAAAAACATACAATTTAAAGTACTGTATAATATTTTTACCCTAACTTTATATTTATAATAAATTTCATTTGGTCTGTACAAGCCTACCTAAATCCTTTACATTATTTTGACTTATTGTTAGTAAAATGAAAATAAGAAGTCAATTTTGACACCTAAATGGTTAGGTACCACGAAAGAATAGAAAGAAATAAAAAATGCAAATAACCAGTTTTCATTGGTTTTAACCGGTTATTTTCACACAATAACGGTTAATAACCGGTTAAATTGCATTCCATACTCGTGTCCCTGTCACTCGTTATTCAAGACTAAATCAAGAAAGGGATGGAGCTAACGTAACTTTGCAGTATAATTTATAACGTATTCTCGAGTTTGAGGTTATAATTTAAATACTGGAATGAAAGCAATCAGAATTGACTTTTTATCTTTCTTTTACTGTAGCATTTGTTTGCAACAAATATATTTAAATGACAAACTAGTAATTCTTCTTACCGCCTGTTTCACAATCGACAAGTAAAGCATATTTATAGACAGATAAAATTAACCCTTTCTCTTTCTTACACTTAAAATAGACAAAGGGACAACTTTAAATGGCAGATAAATTTACTCGTCGATTGTGAAACAGGCCCAGACAAAAGGACAAACACCACTTATGTCGTTGAAAATTACTTAAAAATTAATTTTATCGGTTGTTACATTTGGTAACCAAAATAATAGGATGACGTAACACAGTAAATGTTAAGTGTAACATTTAAGGTGGCACCAGTGTTGGTCACTTCTTACTAACAGGCATGGACTCATATCTACTCGTATAGGTACTCCGTTTGTTTAGGTACTTAAAAAATGTAAACAAAACCACGTGGTATAGTTCGTCTGCCAATAGAAGCAGAACACTGACACGTCAAAGTGCGATAAAACAGTTTTGATTGGCCGTTTAACAATGCCACGTGGTTTAGATTGTTTACATTTTTTTAAGTACCTAAACAAACAGAGTATTATTTTTCTGTTTGGTAAGCTTTCACGGGTAAACCGCTGAATCAATTTCGAGGAAATTCGGTATAGAGATCTTAAGTCCTGGGGAAGTATATAGGATAGTTTTGATCCCGGAAAATAGAACAGTTCCCAACGGAATAACAATAAAGGAGTTCTACGCGAACGGAGTCGCGGGCCCAGGCTAGTACAATTATAAACTGATTGTTGCATAATAAATTAATAACTCTTAATTTAAAACTAGCGACCCGCCCTCGCTTCGCTTCGGTTTATGTGTTTCATACTATTTAAAGTACCACAATTCGTCCTTGTCCATCACTGATGCCATCACCTTACACTGGTTAACTGGAATGTCCACCTTTCGCATAACTTTTTTCGTATAATAATCATGATTGATAATCATTACGCATAATTAACGGTTAACTTTTAAGACATTGCATAAGTGCTAGAACGAATGGATTGAATGAGTGAATAAAAATACTTCCTACTTACAGTCTACTAACCATATGTGGCGTTATCTATGAAAAGGGACCTTATTGTCGATGGCGCTTCCGCCATTATTAACGATGCTCCGATATAGGTAAATACAACGTCGCGTGACGCAGTGCGGCGTGAGCGCCATCGACAATAAGGTCCCTTTTCATAGATAACGCCACATATGGTGACCTTACTTGTTTGTCACGGCATAAAAATACATAACGTGACTTAAGTTTCATTCATTCATCAAACTCCATTCGTTCTTACTCTAAAAACGCCTATAATTCTTCTTAAATTACTTAAAAAGTTCGCCGTTCATTTCACATCGTACCATAGGAATAAATTACCGGCAAAAGCAAAAAGCGAACCAATATGGACACTGAACGAACATAGTTTCATTTTACAGCAACTATCTGAAAGCACTTTGACAAGGCTAGAAGACGCGGGTACACAAGATGGCGGCCGCAAACAAGATGGCCGTCGGCAAAAGCGCGGGAACGCCGCACGTTAGTACGTCGCTTGGGTACAAGTTGGGAGGGGGAGCTTCTTCACCACCCTTGCAGTATTCGTGGCGTGACTGAAAAAAAAACATATTATCTTCACTTGCAGCTAACTAACTAACCACATAATTAAATCTTAGAAGTCGATTTAACCCTACAATGCATGATTTTTTATGTGTGAAAAAACATGTATGATAGGTACTTATTGTGGTTATTGTGTTATTTAGTTATGATAACTTCAGAAAAATCAATTTTAAGAATGAGTCTGTAATAAAAAAACCAGGCCAAGGTCTGGCTATTTATTTAATTATTATAATAAACGTGCATTATGACTTTCATAATTAGGGCAAATAAGATTAGGTATTTAGACGCTTAGGTATTGTAAAATTATGGTTAATGATGTTTAGGACAAAATAACGCTATGCTAACACAGTAATTATGGCAAATGTATGTTATGCCAAACATTACTTAGGGCAAACGTGTTATGCGAAATGACTTTAGAACAAACGATATTATGGATCGCGAATGACACCCAATAATATGGTATTTATTATCAAGCTGGTATGATATTGAATCTGCAGACGAGAAGTGTACCTATTATTAGGGTTCCGTACCAAAATGGTACAAAAGGAACCCTTATGGTGAGACTTCGTTGTCTGTCTGTCTGTCTGTATGTCACAGCAGGTTTTCTCAGCAACTACAAATGCTATCAACTTGAAATTTGGCATAGTTGTACAACTTGCTTGCCCGCATCTATTTGTAGTAAAAAAAATATGAAATTAATTTTATTCATAGTTGAAAAGGGGTCTAGAATGGGGGGTTCAAAAATTAAAGTGGTTCGATTATAGCAAATGGGGTGTCATATGAAAGGTCTTAATCTGCACATTTCAAAAATATTTTTTTGAAAATTTTCTGTGATGTACTTTTTCATTTATAGTCAAAAATGTACAAAAAAATGACCGTTCCCCCCCCCCTTATCTCCGAAGTTTATTAACCAAAAATTCTGAAAAAAATCCTGACGTATAGATAATTACGTATATTTTCTGGGAAAAATAAAATGAAGTGTTCTTTATTAACAGTGTTTGAGAAATAACAAAAAAACTAAGAAAATCTGCATTAAAATTTAGGCTAGTCAAAATTGACCTTATTGCCTGGAAAATAAAGCTTATAACAAAATGAGTATTTTCTTTTGCGGTTACCAAGCATATTATCTTCAATACGGAACCCTCGGTGCGCGAGTCCGACTCGCACTTGACCGGTTTTTTTTCTAAACACCTTCCATCGATTGTATCGTTTCATCGAAAGCTATTTTCTGCTGAAACCATGATGTCTCCAGAATATCTTTAACAGTTATTACGGTTCTTAGGTTACACTTGTGACGACCAAAAAAATTAACTCACGCGGCGAGAAATGCCTTTCGTTGAAATGAAAATTCGATGAAAGGTGTTTCGATTTCGAATAATAAGTATTCGACCAAGACATTTGATCCGCTGCCAGTATACTAGGTCTATTGGTACTTACCTCGAACTCGGCCTTGCAGAGCTCCCGACAGGGGGGGCAGACCACCCCCCCCTTGTGCAGCCAGCCTCGCTTGATGATGCGGATTTGAAGAACCTGCCCCGCATGGTAGCATGTATATGAGTAGTTGCCCACCTGAAACAGAATGTTACAAAGTTTGACTTCACCTATTCAGAAATACTATTGGCTATTCAATAAATACAAAGCCCTGATATTTATAATAATTCCTTTCTTTAAAACTCCCCATTATAGACCTCTTTTCAATTATTTATAAAATTAATTTCATTTTTTTTTTACTAAAAACAGATGCGGGCAAGCAAGTTGTACAACTATGCCAAATTTCAAATTGATAGCATTTTCAGTTTCTGATAAATCCTGCTGTGACATACAGAGATACGGACGGACAACGAAGTCTCACCATAAGGGTTCCTTTTTTAACCATTTTGGTACGGAACCCTAAAAAGACCACGTCTAAATCGGTCCATCCATTTGAGAGTTACGGTGCCACAGACAGACACACGGATGCACACGTAAAACTTATAATACCCCTCTTATTTGTTGGGGGGGTTAAAGCACTTACCACAATATGCAGGCGTCCGCTCTCGCATTTATATTTGTAGCAGCCGGAACCCCAATGCTGCCATTCTCTTATCTGTAACAAAAAAAAACGTATAATAGTAGTTTCTCTACTACCGCTAATAACAGTATCAGAATACCACCTATAGCGTAACCGAAGCGTGAAAACAGTTCTATAATAATTATTATAGCATTGTTATCACAGTGGTTACGCGCATCAACAATGTCAGTGATGGTGTTTGGTGATCAATGTCAAAAACTTTTACAAACAAACTCTTTATATTGAAATTGACTTGAATTGTGACGGTTTTGGAAGATGTTTCAAATTTGAAACTCTGTAAAACAACATTTACTTTGAAATGTTATCGTATTGTCAACGTTATTCGAGTTTGAGGCTTGTACGCTCGAGGCTTTAAGGTTCGAGTCTTCTAGACTCAGCAGTCGCGACTCGAGTCTTGTATTTTACGACTCGAAGCTTAAATTCACAACACTGCCTGACAAACTTTAACCACGTGGTTTTTTGTTTACATTTATTTAAGTATCTAAAATAATGGAGTGTATTCTTGTATTATCGGAAATAGAAAATGATAAACATGCTCATATAGATAAACAAACTTATATAACTACATACAAAACATCTCAGATTCAGAATCACAAGTATATCATAAACTGGGACTGTGCTAGAAAAAAATTGGCACTTGGATTTTCAAATCGGGGTAGTCCAAAAAATTCATGTCCGTAAACCCCTGAAAATCGGGACATCATCATCATCATCATATCAGCCGAAAGACGTCCACTGCTGGACATAGGCCTCCCCCAAGGCTCTCCACTCAGACCTGTCTTGTGCTTTTCGCATCCACCGCGTTCCCGCGATTTTTACAAGGTCGTCACTCCATCTTGTTGGAGGCCTACCTACAGCTCGTCTCCCGATCCGCGGACGCCACTCAAGAACCTTCTGACCCCATCGGCCATCAGTCCTGCGAGCAATGTGCCCCGCCCACTGCTACTTAAGTTTAGCTAGCACGGATCTGAGACGTGGGCGCTAACAATGGGCCTCATAAGGAAACTCAAAGTCACTCAGAGGGCTATAGAGAGGGCTATGCTCGGGGTTTCTCTGCGCGATAGAATCAGAAATGATGATATCCGCAGTAGAACTAAAGTTACCGACATAGCCCGAAGAATAGCTAAACTTAAGTGGAAGTGGGCGGGGAAAATCGGGACGCCCTGCAGAAATCGGGACGACTAACAATAGCGTAACTTACCTGTCTGCACGATTTCTGCTCCCACACACGGTCGCTGTGGTCGAAGCATTTAGAATGCACCCCGTAGTTTTCTAATGCAAAGTTTACGTCCGTCTCTGAAATAAGTAGATAAATGAACATGTTAGAAGGACGTTCTATTTGAAATTAATTAACGGAAATCGACAATTAATTCATTCAAATAAGGTTCACTAGATAGTGTCAAATGGGGAACAAACTTAAGTCCATAATATTATATTTTTCAACAACGAAAATAATAGCTATTTGTTAGATAGAAACTCCCGATATAAAGGCGTACCCTTTTCAGAACATATCTCCGAAACGGGCCATTTTCATAAAACCTATCTACCGATTAAACCGAGGTTTTATTGAAAAAAAAAAGCCGCGTCCGAGTAAATTTTGAGATTCATTTGCACTTTATGACAACTAAAATTTGCATAGTGCGCGCGTAAGTGCGTGTTTGTGTGTGTGCACTCACTGGGCGTGTTCTTGGGGTACTCGCGGCGACTGCCCCGCACGAATAAAAGTGTGTGTGTGTGCGTGCGTGTGCGCGTGTGTGTGTATGTCCGTGTGCGTGTGCGCGTGTGGGTGCGTGTGCGTGTGCGTGTGCGTGTGTTTGTGTGTGTGTGTGTGTGTGTGTGTGTGTGTGTGTGTGTGTGTGTGTGTGTGTGCGTGTGTGTGAGTATGTGTGTGCACTCACTCGGCGTGTTCTCGGTGTACTCGCAGCGGCTGCCCCGCACGAGCACGCTCTTGTGCCGCCACGTGAACTCCTGCAGGTAGGGGCAGTAGTCGGCCAGCGACACGGACCCGCCGTAGTGCGCCTCCTCACCCGGGGCCACGTTCGGGAGGGTGTCGAAGTGCTGGGAGAAGGGTTTTATGATTCCCTAGTCAGTTGCTATTGTAAATTGTCAATGCTCAACGTATAGTTGCCAATTGTCAACTTGACGACACTCACCATGGGACTGTTAGTGATTGTCCTAAGATTGTCAATACTCAACATACGATTGTCAATACTCAAACTAACATTGTCAGTGGTCAACTTCTGATTGTCAATTGTCTACTTAAGATAGTGAATCAAATACTGAACCGATAATCATCACTAAACCTACGATTGTCAATCGACTTAGAACCTAGAAAGTGTTTGTACTTCAACCTGTGCGTGTTGAGCCACCCTTCAGCCAAAAGATAATTTGGTGCACTTTACATGAACCCTTATCACATGAATAATATTTACATGAAGTCATAAATATATAATATATATATTTCCAAGACGTCAAAAATCTACACACCCGGCCATTTATACTACACGGGAGCGATTATCTTTTGTTCGTTTCTTGTACAAGAAAATAGCCGATAGTTCATAGCTTACTCGCCGGCGGTGGGACCAGTGCCTTAGGCTCTCCCGGGTCCACGTGGTATGCGGAAAAGCATTTTCCCAGCATAAAAAAGGGTACCCCTACCTAGCAGTGGATGTGTCGCTGATGAAGAATACCTGATAGGCTCGCGGTAGTATGGTGTCATGCCGCACCAGGTTACAAAGGACCACGGCGGAGCGGCGCGGCGAGCATTCCGTTCGGAGAGGATCACCCTTTATACGTTCACAAAATGGCGCCGGGTTTTTCCGCCTGTAAGAAAAAAGTATGTTAAACTAAACACTCAAGAGACCACAAATCACACGCCTACACAAGGATCAAAAGGGATGGCTTTATGTGCTTCTGCGCGAATAATGTGAGAGACGGTAAACCCATCATTCTATCGAATTTCGATTATCGAACTAACAATTTTTTTATCATCTTTGTAGTCATTTTTGACTTTGAGACGTGAAGAGAAACTTCATAACCGATGAAAATACAAGACCTTTAAAATAAGTGGGTATCTATTAAGAAATTACAACCAACGAGTTTATGTACCACAAAAATAACTTACTCTTCAATTTCCTTTTCGTTGCTTGTAAAACAAATATCAATTTAGAATAAACGACATTATGCTAATCTACTGTTAAGACAACAAAACAAACGTACAAGACTTCACTGCGACGAAACAAACATATCTACATACAAACAGAACTTACTCATTTGTTGAGATTTCCGGGGTATCGCTTGAAAAAGAAAATTATATTAAATACAAGTTAGCACAAAGGTGAGATATGGTTTCGACAGTACTTAAGGTCATCTTGTGTCATAATTGACACAACCTCCTCACCTTCAACGTCAGTTACCTGACAGAGCAATGATTACCTAGTTAGTTGCTATTGTAAAAATAATCAATACTCAACCTATGATTCTCAATTGTCACCTAATGATTGTCAATTGTTAACTGAAGATAGTCGAACCTCAATCTAAGATTGCCAATTGACGACACTGACCGCTGGACTGTTAGAACTCATCCTAAATATTGTCAATCAACATACCTACTATTGTCAATACTCAACCTAAGATTGTCAGTGGTCAACTTAGGATTGTCAATTGTCTACTTAAGCTTTTCAATACTCAACTTAAGATTATTTATTGTCTACTTAAGATGTCAATACTCAACCTAAGATAGTAAATTGTCAACTTATGATTGTCAATTGTCTACTTAAGACTGTCAATACTCAAACAATGATCAACACTAAACCTACGAGAAAGTGGTTCTAAATCAACCTTTGAGTGTTGAGGCACTGCTTGCAGGAGGCAGCGGCGAACTGGCAGCCGAGCCCACAGCCCCAGTCGAGCGGCGCGACGCGGGAGTACTCTGCGCGGTACCAGCCCGTGTCTCCCATCAGAGCGAAGGTTATTCAGCTGAAGACCGAGTTTTGGGTACCCTAACTAACCTAATATTGACAACTGCTAACCTAAGATAGTCAATACTCAACCTACGATTGTCAATATTCACCATACGATTTTCCATTGTCTACTTATGATTGTTTATTAATAAACAACCTATGATTGTAAATTATGAACCTTGTTCGTCATTACTCAACCTCAGATTGTCAATTGCTAACTTAAGATTGCCAATTGTCTACTTAAAATTGTCGATACTCAACTTAAGATTGTCAATTGTCTACTTTAGACTGTCAATACTCAACATACGATTGTCAACTGTCAACTTTTGACTGTCAATTGCCTGCTTAGAACCTAAAAAGTGGTTGTACCTCAACCTTTGCGTGTTGAGCCACTGCTTGCAGGAGGCGGCGGCGAACTGGCAGCCGAGCCCGCGGCCCCAGTCGAGCGGCGCGGCGCGGGAGTATTCCGCGCGGTACCAGCCCGTGTCTTCCATCAGGGCGAAGGTTATTCGGCTGAAGACCGAGTTTTGGGTACCCTAACTAACCTAATATTGACAACTGCTAACCTAAGATAGTCAATACTCAACCTATGATTATCAATATTCAACATACGTTTTTCCATTGTCTACTTAAGATTGTTTATTAATAAACAACCTATGATTGTAAATTATTAACCTTGTTCGTCGTTACTCAACCTAAGATTGTCAATTGCTAACCTAAGATTGCCAATTGTCTACATAAAATTGTCGATACTCAACTTACGATTGTCAATTGTCTACTTAAGATTGTCAATACTCAACATACTATTATCAACTGTCAACTTTTGATTGTCAATTGTCTGCTTAGAAACTAGAAAGTGGTTGTACCTCAACCTTTGCGTGTTGAGCCACTGCTTGCAGGAGGCGGCGGCGAACTGGCAGCCGAGCCCGCGGCCCCAGTCTAGCGGCGCGGCGCGGGAGTACTCCGCGCGGTACCAGCCCGTGTCTTCCATCAGGGCGAAGGTTATTCGGCTGAATACCGAGTTCTGTGTATGGGTCCCGGTCATGGCTTCGTTCTGAAACATTAACATAATAAGAATAACTAAGTAAAATCGATAATACCATTTTATTCTATTCTTACCGGAATCGCATAAAGTATTCCAAATTCCAAGTCAATCCGACAGTTAGAAGTAGGTTAAAATTGACTTCTAAGATTTGGTTACATTATTAGTTAATGTTAGTTAGGTTCGACTAGTTAATATAAGTACTTACATACATACCTTCACGCCTTCATTCCCAGAGTGAGAAAAAACTTGTTGATAATTCTGTAAACACATTTTACACAAACTTGCTAAGATGTTTACCAGTGTATATATTAGTTACATGTTGCAAGCCCATCGCCTAACAATACTACAAGCCTTAAATCCCTCAGTCGCCTCTTACGACTTCCACATGAAGACATGGAGTGGCACTTTCTAACCCGGCACCACACGAGGGATGTAAGTACCTAAATTTGTTAACAAGGAAACTTTGAAAATCCGATTACCTCTGCAAAATCAGGACTAAAGAGAACTATTAGAACCTATGAAACTCCTTAGGTGAATAAGAATTCAACAATACCCCATCCTTTAAAATCCAAAGCGATAGCCTATACTGCCCTCCTTAGAAAAAAGGGCGCATGTCTTATAGAACAACGTAAGTATAAGTGGCAGAAGGTTAAATTAGATTTATCTCTTGGCTAAGTGGCCGTTATCAATTTACCAGAGTTTTAATCAAACTAACCTCAAAAATCCTCTTTTCCCAATGGGTAAGGGCAGTACCGTCTCCTCCCTGGTCTTCTAACTCTGCTCCTTCCAAGGTCGAACAGTTGAAGTGTTCACGAACCTAAAATGAATTAAATATATGTAACAGAAAAAGCAAAGATTCTGATAATTTCGTCGATCAGTTTAGGTTAAGACTACGCCGAGCAAACGTCGACCGTCCAGTGGCGCCCTCATCACTATTATTGTGTTTTCTAATTAACTAAAGAATTTCCTTGCAATCGGACGATGCTTTTTTGTAGCGCAAGTAGAAACACAATTTATGGGATACGTAACAAATTTTGATAACAATTACCCTATGAGTAGTCACTTAACGGGAAAAGGTGGCCACTTTTTTCCGTTAAGTTGATAACTCAAAGGTCAATTGTTATTAAACTATGTGATATGTCCTATAAGTTGTGTTTTCATTTGTAGTACAAAAATGCACCGTCCGATTTCAAGAAAATATTTTATTATATTAGAAAACACAATAATAGTGATGAGGGCGCCACTGTACATCCGGCGTACGCTCGGCGTAGTCTTAAATAATTTATTAAGCCTACTAAACTTATGGATATGCATGTATATAAAGTTACGTATACGACTGTACGACTGTACAAATAATAAGGAATTAAAAAACTCTCGCCTTTCGGCTTTTTTTGATAATTCTGTAACCACATTTTGCACAGTTAGGCTAAGATGTTAACCAGTGTATTAGTGACTTTATTCCCTTAGTTTAGTCGCCTCTTACGACATCTACGGGAAGACATGGAGTGCCACTACAACCAGGCAACCACAAGGGACTGCACTTTCTTGCTTTTGCATTCGTCCTCTGAAAACAGACTGTAGAATCCGTGGTGTCATACACGGAATAGAAAAAACAGTGGAAGTGGCATGAGCTTCGCTTAGTATCAGACCTGTTGTCGCCAATACTCAAACTATCATAAAAACACGCCACCATGGAAAATGTTTTTGGTGCGGCTATCGTTTTTACATTCCAAAATAGCACATTAAGGCATGCTTCTGGATTTGTTTCCTATTTTAGAAATATCGAAATATTGAAATATTGAAATAAATAAGCGATCGCGGCAAAAGTATGTTAGGTTATGCGGAACTCCGCATAACTATGCGACACGTTACACGCCCACTTGACACTTCTACTGTTTTTTCTGTTCTGTGGTGTCATATAACTTCCCCTCACCTCTTTGACCACGCGAGGGGTGACGATCATGTGGAACGTCCTCTCGACGTACCCTCCTCTGATCATCCATTTCTTCCTCGTAATGTTCTTCACCACGCGGTCGGACCACTTGTGGATTTGAAGCCTGCGTACATAAAAGAACTAGGTAATCAGTAATTAAAAGTATAAAGAGCTAAAATATAAAGCAAGATTTCAATACTAGTACTCTAATCATGAGTTATAATGACCGTACTCGCTACACTCTTTTTCACCTAAGATGAGTTCTGTGACAGCTCAGATAAACACTTAAGTATTACACTTGTTTCTTTAACTTTACATAATAACTAAATTGGTACACACCTAGCGACGCCGTTCAGGAATTTAAATAATTAATCGCCTATTTTGAAGTACCTCGCAAGTGAGTATAGTTAGACATCGGTTACACGCTCAGTATTTCATCAGTCTGGCGTCAGTTCAATCATGATCGAGGGGGACGCAGCTATTATGTTAATATAGCTGCGTCCCTTTCGAGCACGGACTGAACTGACGCCAAACTGATCGTGTAACCCTTGTCTAAGTGATTGAAATTACGAAACACGGCTGTCACAGGACTCATCCTAGATGAAACAGATTATAGCGAGTCGAATGCTCTGTCCCTCGCACTCTATTACAATACTTTGAGGGAGCATTCGACTCGACAGCGAGAACGGTCATTGTAACTCATGGTAAAGAGGGCCCTGCCAAGATGCATTGCGCTAACAAGCGTTTCTATTCGATTCGTTTTTAAACCAATCGCGTCACTGGTAGTTGACGTGACGTGATACGAAAAGTCACGTGATCTATCAGTGACGCGATTGGTTTAAAAATGAAACAAATAGCAAAGTTAGTTTAGCACAATGCATCTTGGCAGGGCCCTCTGCATTTTAAAGTTCTTCAAGCTGTTTAGTCTTACACAAGGTTCCATATCACAAGCTCGAATTTACTTACCAAGTGTTTCACGTGTCCCTTAGAGGATTTAGAACTGGAGCACGCATTGATACAATTTCCTAAGCACAAAAGTCTGTCGCTTTTAGGGGGAGGTGAGGTAACACTACATACACAATACTCAACACAAATGCAAAATTCGCTCTCATTGCTACACACCTACACAACTAAGAAACAAAAACACTAGCTTAGAATTACGCACACATGCACATTTTTTTAATTACCAACATGTGCTTACACAATTTTAAAATAAAGACGTGTGCGTTATCTTACCGATTATCACACTATTATTAGAAATGAGATGCATATCGACATTGTCGATATCGATTAATTTTTAAAGTTGTGATATAGATGGCAGCACATTACACGTTATTTAACTTGTGTATTATGTATACGAGATTTAACAAATATGCGCCATCATAAGGTAAAAATACCACTTTGAGGAATAATACTAAAATTCAGGTGTTCAGTTTTACCAGCATACCTATAAGATAAAAAAAGATAAAACAAAAGACATTTATTCAGTAAGTGATCAGATCAGAGAGACGAGTACTATAAATACTATAGTTTTATTCTACTACGATTACAAGCAAATATATTTGATTCTGAGATAAAAACGATGAAAAACTTAACTGGAAAAATCACGTACATTATCTCTGCACTCTGCAGAGCAGTTTCACTTTTGCGCTACGAGCTTTAGGAAAAAATATCCACTAAAAAGGCGGCGATACAATCTTATTATGCTTTTTTCCAGTACCAAATCCTGTTTGGTCTGGCCATCTGGGGTAGTTGTGTGGATTTCGAGCGACTGATTATATTGCAAAAGAAGTGTGTGCGTATATTAATTGGGTAGCCGTGAGTCGTGCAGAGAATCCTTCAAAGAATTAGGTTTGCCTACTCTGTGCGCACTTTATATTTTAGAATTATGTAAACTCGTTCGACCAAATCCGGATATATATCCCCCAAAAACCAATTTTAACAGTCAAAGACTGTATACCCTATTTGCGCGTGACGTTAGGGCCCCTTGTAGTAAAACTGCAGCGTTTCTGAGATGCCACAGACATGTCGCTGGGAAGGTGTATAATGCGCTAATGCGCTACTATTTGAAATTAAGTCCTTACCGAATACTAAATTCCTGATTTCCTTGAAAAGGTACCTTATTAAATTAAGTCCATATAGTTTAAGCGAATTTTATAATGCAGAATATTATAGTTGTAATTGAATACTTATTTTAATAAAGTTTTTTTAAGTATAAGTTTAACATGCTACACCGAACTGGTAAAATTGTATTGAGTCTATTTTATATCTAAAAATTATACCACCTCATGTATATGTACAGTCACGAACCGGGATTGTTGAGCCACTTGCCATTGTTCGTAATTTAGCCGTGTATTCAATAACCTATGTCACCGACTGGCTGACAGCTATTCGATTAGCATTACACGGCCAAATTAGAAAATTGGGTAAGTGGCTCAACAATCCCGGTGCGCGACTGTACATACAATTTAAGGCATATAAATAAATAAATAAATAAATAAATAAAAGGTTCACCAAAACAAATCGGCCGTGAGTTCGACGAAGAGTTATGCACTGACGAGCTTTTGTTTGTTCTACGATCTCGTAGACATAAGGCTGAGTTACACTACCGGTCAAATGTTAAAAAGTAAAGTTTTGCAAAGGGTAAAAAGTGATCGCTGAACATACCTACATAAAGAAAAAACAGATTCAGACGATTTGAGAACCGCCTTCTTTTTTTGAAGTTGGTTAAAGTGTGTTAATAATAATATACATAATTAATGAACATATTATTATTTCCTAATCTAACCGAATAATTTAATTTTCTATTGCAATTGCTAATTATATTTATTTAAATACTTTATTGTTATTGCACAAAAAAGTGTACGAAAGGTGGACTTAATGCTACAAGCATTTTTAACCTTTTTTATAGGAGTATTTTATCGATATAAACTAGTTTTAAATGTATCACGACTCTATAGTGCGAGTCTCGCGAGGAGTACGTATAGTTCAAGGCAACGCTGTAAATTTTCTCACCCCATCGAGTTATAGGAAATTACCACCTTCCACAAAAAGAACCAGCGGACCATATATCTTTTCACTGCGAATTACCCCCCCCCCACCAGTTGAACCCGGAAGATCAATTTTTTTACCTAAAATTAGTAGGTGTTCTTTTCGTGGAAGGCGGCATTTTCCTATAACTCGATGGGGTAAGTAAATTTGCAGCGTTCGCCCGGACTATTAGACATGGTCAACAAACACAGACAAGACACTGTACGCAAACAGACATATTTAAATCAAGCGATTGATTATTGATTTTACGGTCACTCTTTTAAGGTTCAATATAGCATGAAGTTGTTGCGAGTCTCGCTAGGAGTACGCATTAATTCTAAAACGAATAGTATGCTGAACGTTTTAAAATCGATTAAAGAATCCAATAAAGAGTAATATTTGTTCCATGCGATGTATATATACACAAAATGCTTAATTACAATCAAAAACAGTGAAAAGTACTTAAATGTGAAATATAATTCCATCTTTCTGCAAACTTGACCGGTTTTTGCAATAAAACACGGCACAACAAGGCATTTTTCTGGAGGTCTTGACTCTTCCAAAACGACTTTGGTTATGTGAGTATCGATTAAAAACGGCCGGTTTTATTAACGCACAAGATCATTTGATCTCATACCTCGGCAGAGGGGAAAGTCTGCGTAAGGCGCCTCCTGTTCTAAATCCTCTAAGACGTGTCCGAATGTTCATGAGAAAATCAATCATTCCTGAAACCGTTTAACTTTCCTAGCTTGTGATAAAATAAACCTAACCTAACCTACAGTTTTTGTATATCTTTACTTACTCTTCATCTAGAGGCGGGTTCCCCGTGTCCGGTCGTCTCTCCATCAAGGGATCACCATTGTCGTCTCTGAAATGAAAAAAAGTACGAGCTAAGGAACTTGAGCATTTATTAAAGGGGCTTCTAAACGGGCCATATTTTCACTGCAATATGTGGCCGGCAACTATTGGTGTCCCTCTCTTACTCGTATGTTAGAGAAAGACACCAATAGTTGCCGGCCACATATTGCAGTGAAAATATAGCCCGTTTAGAAGCAACTTTATGCAAATATGACATAATGAATGGCCTTGGGACACGCGTGACTAATGTCAGACATAAGGCGTACGAGTGACTTAAAAACATGCACGGGTATCACAAAAGGCTCGAGTAAGAAAAACAATATAGCGTCAAACATGGCACAGTTTCAGCGCTTCTATTGTACTGTGTAAAACAATACTGCTCATAATTTTTACCGTGATTTTGGCGTTATAGTTTACCTGTAGAATGCGAAGAGCGAGACGCTAAAACCAAGAGCGTGTAGCATCTCATGCTGCACGGTGGAGAGAAGACTGGGCAGGTCGCGATACTTGGTGGACAACTCGCCGGGGCAGAAGTTGGCGTGCCCTGCCACTGGCCTGAAGCATATAACGGTTATTTTATAACTTACATAAGAAACTTTCACAATTTGAGAAGTTACTTTTCGGCACGAATTCTAGCTCTAAATATGCTTTTCCACCGGCAACGCGAGACGAGACGAGGCGGCGCGAGAATTTTTATTTGTATTAAAACACCCATTTCCACCGCGCGCGCGCGAGGACGTTGCGCGATTTTTCAATACAAATTTCAATTCTCGTCCCGCCTCGTCTCGCCTCGCGTCGCCGGTGGAAAAGCACCTTCAGTCACCATAATATTTCACTGTTATCGGGTTTACATATGTGTTACAAATATTAGCGAATTAAAGCATATAAATTAAGCAAGCACGTATCTACAAAAATAATGTCTTTCATCTGATTATGTTGAAGAATACCAAGGTATTGCATAATATAAGTAATTATTTTCTTTGTTAATGATATAAATAAATTGTTGAGCGCCATAAATTATTGAAGATGAGTATGAATATGGGGCGAGTGTTAATATAAATGTCTGCTGCATGTCTCTTTAGTCCTACCGTGCTATGAAAACTCCGGACCGTGGTAATAAAACGTACAGTCGGCAACAAAAACTTTTTTTTTGACATTTATTCTTTCTCCGAGCCAAATCCGACGGACTTACCGATCCAATGCGCTTTCTTGCTGACAGTGTGAGGCGTACGCCACAGTCAGCCCGCGGCGACATCGCTCCGTCTCAACCGCACTCACGTATAGCACGAAATCTGTGTCCTCTACTCCAGTGGATTCGTCCTCTTCATCTAGAACAGATTAAGAAGTATTTTTAGGGTTCCGTAGTCAAACTAAACCTTTTAGAGTTCAGAGAGACCATGCCCGTCTATAATGTCACATTCACTTATTCTAGATAACTATAAGTCACAAAGTTAAAATTTATACACTTATTTTTACTAAGGGCCTGTTTCACAATCAACAAGTAAATTTATGTGCCAGTTAAAGTTAGCTCTCTCCTTGTCTATGTTCAAGTGTAAGAAAAGGAAAGGGCTTAATTTATGTGTCTGATATGCTTTACTTGACGATTGTGAAACAGGCCCTAATATGAATAGTGAAATAGCGCATTCGTGGTTCTAGGCCATTGCAACGACAATGCACATTAGATCACTATTGGGAGTCAACCAGACGATTGCGTGAATTAATATCCTAGCAGCGCCATCTAGCCGTGACGGTGATATACAGTAGTATAGCGTGAGCTAATCAACTAGTAGCGCCATCTATCGCCGACGGCGTTAAACAGTTACAGCTTTCCGGCTCTACAAATTGACAGACAGAGACGTCAAAATTATAGGCATGCTTCTGGATTCATTTACTACTTTAGAATAGTATTTTATGTAACTGATACATAAAGAGGGTCCTTAAAATACGAGTGTGGTTTTATGAAACGAGCTGAAGGCGAGTTTCATAATAAGATCACACGAGTGTTTTAAGGCCTAATTATGTACAGTTGCATACATTACTTTATCTACACACATATTATAAGTACTCTAAGATGCGTTCAGTAGGCGGCAAAACAAACAAATGGCGGCAAAGCTAACCTGTGTCACGAATATGGTTTTTTTTTAAATCATATACTAACTAACAAAGTCCCTATTCTAATGTCATTCGAAATCAAAATGGCGTACGACACTTTACTTAAAATATACCGAGTCGACGTTTAATTGATACTAGAATTGGCCCCTTGTTTGAGTTGTGTTAGTTTTGGAAGATGTTCCAAATTTGAACAACATTACTTTATCAAAAGTTGTATCGTAATTTTAACTTTTCATTACAGCTACAGATAAGAAAACATATCATTGTAAAATTGTATCTTGTAATGCTGGTCATTGTCTACGGGTTCTGAACGCATTATAGAGGACTTATGATATGAGTGTAGATAAATATTATTCGCACAACTTTCACGCACAAGCGATCGCGGCAAAACTAAGCTACTTAGGTTGCGCGGAACTCCGCATAACCATGCCACACGTGACACGGCCACTTCACACTTCTACTGTTTTTTCTGTTCTGTGGTTATACTACTCGGCACTGGGGTATTCGTTTATTGTTATTCCTCACGGAATAGAAAAAACAGTGGAAGTGGCATGAGCTTCGCTTAGTATCAGACCTGTTGTCGCCAATACTCAAACTATCATAAAAACAACACGCCACCATGGAAAATGTTTTTGGTGCGGCTATCGTTTTTACACTCCGAAATAGCACAATAAGGCATGCTTCTGGAATTATTTCCTATTTTAGACATATGGAAATATGGAAATATCGAAATAAGCGATCGCGGCAAAAGTATGGCAGGTTATGCGGAACTCCGCATAACTATGCCACACGTCACACGCCCACTTGACACTTCTACTGTTTTTTCTGTTTTGTGTTATTCCTCGAGGGTGTGATAAACTTACGTTGCTCCATATCGTCGTTAAGAGCGTTTCCCGTGAGTTCCGTGGTTTCCTCGTCCTCGATGGTGACGCGGCGGCGCGGCAGCGCGCGGCAGTTCTGGCCGGTGCTGTTGCACACGAAGCAAGGCTGGAAAAGAGAGCATCAGGGTTATTATCGATTTAATGCTCTTTTTTAAGCTTATTAATTTAATATTTCGGAGGTTTTGACACATTTTTAGGGTTCCGTACCAACAATGAAGATAACGGAACCCTTATAGGATCACTCGTGCGTCTGTCTATTCGTCCGTCTGTCACAGCCAATTTGCTCCGAATCTACTGGACCAAATCAGGTGAAAGGACCCCGCAGCAAACATAGGGAGAAAGTGGTTTCAGTCAAATCTTACGAAATTTTTGTATGATGTAGATTCAAGTCTCCTGTTTTTTTTTATAAGGGCACAACTCTCTCAGAAGTATACTTTCAGAAACAATCAAGTTTATTTTTTTCTATTTATGTGACGCGTTTCCTGAAGTCGATACTTTGAAATGACATACACTGACAGTTGCTGACGTTATGACGTAAACTACTATAAGAATTCTATAAAAAAAAATATTGAAAAAATTATGTTTGTAAGTACGGAACCTCTCCACGCGAGTTCAACTCGCACTTGGAAGGTTTTTTGTTAATGTCAGTTTTATTCACCAAATGCCATTCTGCGAGGAAAATAAAATCCACGGAGATAAAAAAAAAATCTTCACACATAACCAGTTATCTGGCCACGGTTACGTCCAAGGAACAAGGGGCGTTAGGGTGAAGAGTGAGATGGTGCTAGCAATGATGAACCCTACACAAGGTCCTACCACCACTGAATACCCTAACTGGGAATCGAACCCGCGACGCGACTTCTAGCTTCGTAGGCAGGGTAGAGGTGAGACGTATATACTGGAATAGGTTTTTGCTTGGACGTCCAAATACGCGATCCCATCAGAGTGCGCCAACGCGTACCGAGTCTTTACACGTATCGGGATCAGGACGCGAAAACAGCGCGGTGTATTTGGAGTAGGTAAAGACTCGTTTCAACGGGCGAAGAAAGATTGTATAAAAACTGTTTTCAATAGAGAATGTCAGCCAGTTTAGATTTTTGGCTTATCGTATTCTTCATTAAAAACAAAAAATTGCTTTAAAAAAATCATGTCGATACGTCAAATACTTTTCGAGATATTGAATTTTTAACTTCGTATGCGGCGCTTGAAACTCGGCGGCTAGCGCTCACGGATGATGACGTCATCGTTCAACTGCGGTACGCGCCCTTATATGAACGAGTAAGTTTACAGGGCTATATATTTTTAACCGTAATAAGTAGCCAGTTGAAATTTTCACAGAATACGTGTTATTATAAAATCTATCGTTTAAAACTATAAAATGAACAATAAATCAAATCCCAAGAGGGGTCCCCATACAAGAAACATGAAAAAAAATCTTTATTTTTAGCATTTTTATACGGATTGTATTTTTATAATGGCTTCCTATTTTGATGCTATTTTAAACTTAAATTGGAGTCTAATTTTCATTGTTTACGACTAAATAGCAATCTTAAGTAAAACTTCGGCAAATATGTGACAAAACTGATTTTATCAACACGATGGTTTAGGCGGTCACCCATCCTGTTTTAGACTACGCTTGTAGTTGCTTAACTTTGTAAGTCGTAATACTCGTAATTATTTTTACGAATTCGTTTTGATGTTACTATGGTAGTTATGGTTAGGTATCTATTGTTTTGTATTACACACAGTTTAACTAAACAAACTTTCTGTCACTGACCGGCTTTTCTGTTTGTAATGTTTGTCGAGTAAGTTGGTTAAATAAAATTAGAATAATAAATAGGCACTTTTAATTTTGGGTTCACCGTTTTTTACATAAAAATACCAATAAAGTATGTTGATAGCTAAGGTGAAACATGCCAAAAATTAAAAACCAAGTGCGAGACGCGGGACACAGGCGGCCGAGCCTGCAGCGGTAGGTACTGTAGAGTACAAAGATATGTATACATTTGTGGCCCTTATTTCAATGGAATAAGGTGAAAAACTGTATACATATCTTTGTACTCGACTGTACTATTCAACAATATTATGATTCACGCAGTTCGCTATATACGCGGTCTCGTACAGCGTACCCGTAGTTTTAAGTGATCTTACTCGTTTAAAATGTCGGAGCCGTAGAAGTCAAGATTGTCCTCTATTGTACCAAAGTGTAACAAAGGGCGTTGGTCCCACAAAAAAAAACCAACACACACTAACTTGAGTGAGGAACCTGGTAGCGCCCGCGCGCGAAATTTGAAATCGATGTAATGAATACACGAAGTATCAGAACTACTACTAGGTCAATCAAAAAATCATGTTTTATAGTTCGTTCTTTTATACGGTAGCGATATTAATTCTACATTACTTAACACGAAATTTGTAAAGAAAGGCCTACCACCAAAGTTAAGCAACCAACGCTTACCTAAACATCGTGTTGATTTAAACTAGGCACTTTTAAACATATTTGTAAGAGATTTACTACAGTTTACTGTTTGGTCGTAAACTATATATGTTAGTATGGAGTTTAGATTATCATTTAAGCTTAATGTGACACCGAAATAAAAAGCTATCATACAAATACAACCCGTATTTCGTCTTCCAAAGTTAAGCAACTACACGCGTAGTCTAAAACAGGATGGGTGACCGCCTAAACCATCGTGTTGATAAAATCAGTTTTGTCACATATTTGCCGAAGTTTTACTTAAGATTGCTATTTAGTCGTAAACAATGAAAATTAGACTCCAATTTAAGTTTAAAATAGCATCAAAATAGGAAGCCATTATAAAAATACAATCCGTATAAAAATGCTAAAAATAAAGATTTTTTTTCATGTTTCTTGTATGGGGACCCCTCTTGGGATTTGATTTATTGTTCATTTTATAGTTTTAAACGATAGATTTTATAATAACACGTATTCTGTGAAAATTTCAACTGGCTACTTATTACGGTTAAAAATATATAGCCCTGTAAACTTACTCGTTCATATAAGGGCGCGTACCGCAATTGAACGATGACGTCACTCAAGCAAGATGGCGTCCACGCGCTTTAATATTATTGACCCAAATTTCAAACGTTTGTAGAATCAAAACTACTGGGTCTATTTGAATGAAATAAAAAGTATTATGTTTGTTTATTTATAAACATTACTCTTACAAAGTTTCAAGCGATTTGGCGTACCTACTGACATTCTTCATTCAAGAATTGTGTATGGATCATTTCAACCCAATTCAAAGCGTGTGTGTGGACCATTTTTTGTAACCGCCAAATGATTGACACAAAACATAATATTGGATTATACTGAATCTTCTGTCAATTCAATACTGAGTCTTACTTTTGTAAGTTTTCGAGTTATTATATGAAATATACATACAATATTATATATGTACTCTCAAACTCTCAGTCACTAAAACCTGGGCCGGACGTCAGCGTCCGCGTACCGAGAAAAACCTCTTAATACTTAAGACTCGCAACACTCGCAACTCGGAAAGACTCTGAATCAAATCTTTTACTCATAATCCGCGTACTTCTAAATACTCGTGGAACTAGTCTTTCGACCTAGTCTTTTTGTGGACGCGTACTCGGAAGACTCAGTACGCGATTTGCCTAGTACGTCTCACCTCCAAGGCAGGGCTCTAACAACACTAATCGTGTCGTCGAACACAATCATACAAAACAAACGTTTTTAATCCCATACAAGTTATAGATGTGTGTATATATAATAAAAGTTTACGCCTACTTATAAAATGCGATATAAATTTACAGCAATTGCAAATAGCAATAAAATACCAAAGAAACTGGAGCTATAAAGTCGTCGATACAAATTGAAGCATGTATTGAAGCAAACATATAATATGTTTTTAAGAACTATACTGTTTATAGGTAAGATATAACATACGTACATATAAACTTTATAAGCAGACATAGGAATCCAGGGGGCCAAATTTTATGACAAGTAGGGAGTTCTCTGATATTTATTTATTTATTTATTCAAATTCCTATAATTAACACTTACAGACTAGCTAAACGTGTTAACAGGACAAATATTTACAGTAGTGGTAGTACAGTAAACTTAGTTTAAACATTAAGTATTGTGCTTGGAGTTGCTGTAGACTCTAGGTAGCGGTCGGCTGCTGTTAGGAAACCAGGTATGGCTATGAAAGACATCCAATGTGCTATCACTGCTCAGAATCTTATTAAGACTGCGCCGAGCAAACGTCGACCGTCCAGTGGCGCCCTCATTACTATTATTGTGTTTTCTAATTAACTAAAGAATTTCCTTGGAATCGGACGATGCTTTTTTGTAGCGCAAGTAAAAACACAATTTATGGGATACGTAACAAACTTTGATAACAATTACCCTATGAGTAGTCAGCTTAACGGGAAAACTACAGTACCTAGAAACTTGAAATTTGGTACAGGGGTTCCTTTCATGATGTAAGTGAGCACTAAGAAAGGATTTTCCTAAAATCGACCTCCAACAGGAAGAAATGGGGGAGTAGCGGGAGACTGATTCTACGTGTACGAAGTCGCGGGCGTCCTCTAGTAAAACATAATTTATTATACCAGCGCTTCCTAACCCCCTTACTAATAAACGTTGAGTAACGGTGGTGTAGCTAAACCATGCTTTGTCCTTAGAATCTGACCAGTGAGTGGTGACACAAAAAAATGGCGACAAAATTAAAATATCACTAGCTGGTAACACGAAATGCATAACGATGAGATAGATACGCATAATGTGAGTTTGTTTCATAGGTAATATTGTTGCCATGTGAAGGATTAGAAAAAATGCTTTTGTCACGACTCGCTGGTCAGACTTTGTCTGTCAAATTCAAATCTCCTAATGACAGATAAGGACAGAGCATGGTTTAACCACGGTTACTCAACGTTTATAAGTAAGGGGGTAAGAGGATACTACTGCTGCTGTTGAGACCCGACCCAAAGACCACATATATATATAACTTCACGCCTGTCTCCCAATGGGGTTGGCAGAGACTATGGTACGCCAGGTGCACCGGTCTAACATACACCTTTCGCTTCCTCTAAATTCATCTATCTCTTCATGCACGGTTTCGGGTGCTTTTGATTTGGCCCTTCAGTACATACCCAAAAACCATATTTCATTAATTTGAGAAATTAATCTATTACAGGTATACACCTCCTCTGCTTTACCAACGTTGCAAGCCCCATGGTCCTCCTCACAGCCAATGTAGAAGACATAAAGAAGATAGCAAGAAAATTCCTCTCTGAGAATGTTGCCGATACTATAGCTGAGTTCCTACTAAAAGCGACCGGAGGCTTACGAAATAATAAAGACGCAATATCTGAAGAGAACGACCAAAATCAACAAGACATAAATAATATTTCGGTTGAAGGCAAAATAGGGAGAGCAGGTAAACGACAAACGGCGGCACCCGCAAACGACTTCGCAGATTATGACGTTAAGGTTCCCCAAACATATAAAAAGATTTCAACACCAGGACCAATCGTTTATAATACGCCAGCGTTTGAATCAAATGTAGACCGATTAGAAGGCAATTTTGACGAAGATTTCAGAACATACACTAAAGCAAATGAAGATACGCAAATAGAACAAGGAAGAGATCTTTATCAACAACGAAATAAAGAAGAGAACTATGAAAAATATGATGAAACTACAACGGTAGGTGCCGATCAATACGATGCAGAGACAAAACCTCAACAGCCTAAATATAATGCAGATGAAGAAGAGGAGCCTTTACCTAAATATACGAGAAGCCCATACAACAAGAAGGGTAAACATAGGTTAATAGCTACCAGTGGCTCTATAATCTTACCTAGATTAGGAAATGGGTCACAAGAATAATTAAAGTTGTTTTTTCTTGACTCTTATTTTTTAGACGCATAAAGAGGGGTGTTATCTACCTATACATATATATAAAAGGCGAACCTGACTTACTGACTTATTATATCAACGCACAGCCGAAACTACTGTACCTAGAAACTTGAAATTTGGTACAGGAGTTCCTTTCATGATGTAAGTGAGCACTAAGAAAGGATTTTCCGAAAATCGACCCCCAACGGGAAGAAATATGGGGAGTAGCGGGTAACTTATTCTACGCGTACGAAGTCGCGGGCGTCCTCTAGTAAATTATGAGATTGATTGACCGCTGTCTTTGGCACCGTAGCTCTTCGGGTGAACCGATTTGGATGCGGTTTTTTTCATTATAAAGCAGGTTTTCTAGCGGTAATTCTTAACTAAGTTTCTTGAAAATCGGTTGGGCAGGTTTAGAGATATCAGCTCTGAAAGAAGAGGTCACCATTATGTCGGGGGTTTTTATCTATCTAGTCGTTATGATACTTTGCTATGTATCACAACGCATCATAATGCAATATATCAAAATTGTGTCGGGATATTTTTAAGAATCCTTTCACGTGCTTTGTGTAACCAGTGACAAGTAAAGCCCTTATTTGCTTATAAACAGACAGGAATTCAGGGGGCACCATTTTATGACAGCTAGGGAGTTCCTATATCGATAAACTCAATTATCGATACTTGTTCTATATACTAGTGATCACTCCAAGCTTTGTTTGAAAAAATATATTATTTTATTTAAATTGTAAAAATTGATGAAGTAGCGGACAAAAGATACAATAAAATAAATGCGAAAGTAACTCTGTAACGCTTTCACGGCTAAATTGCTGATCTATTAATCGGATCCATTTACTTCAACGACCTAGTACTGGAAAAGTGCAGTTGGCTAATGAGAATCCGTTCAAACCGCACACACAATGGAGCAGGTAATCAGTCGGCTCTTACATCTGTACGGTGCGGACGCGTTTGTTTCCCTTCTTGCGACTTATTGTTAGCTGTGACTTGGCTAGTGAAACCACGGAATAGAAAAAACAGTGGAAGTAGCATGAGCTTGTTGTCACACTATCATAAAAACAACACGCCACCATGGAAAATGTTTTTGGTGCGGGTATCGTTTTTACATTGCAAAATACAACAATAAGGCATGCTTCTGGATTTATTTCCTAGTTTAGAAATATCGAAATAAGCGATCGCGACAAAAGTATGGTAGGTTATGCGGAACTCCGCATAACTATGCCACATGTTACACGCCCACTTGACACTTCTACTGTTTTTTCTGTTCTGTGAGTGAAACGGACCGATGTCCCCTTAATATTTTATTTTCAAATACCATTGTGAACGAGTCCTAAGAAGATTATGTATGTATGTAAACACTTTATTGCACAAAAAAAAACAATTACAGATTCGTACATAAACTTAAGATTAACATGTACAATGGCGAATGGATGGTTATCGTTTGTTGTCGCCCATTTGGCTACCTGCCTCTATCTTTGTCCTTGTCATTTGTATAACACTGTGCCAGTGAGAGAAGCCTGAACTAGGTCTTTAAAGTAAATGGAGTATAGATAGAACTAAGTATGGAGATAGCTTTAACCTTGGGGAAGGACATAGGGTATTTTTTTATCCCGGAAAATTGGATAGCGTCGGTGAATCCGCAAAACCGCATAAGTACTATTTTTAATAAGGAGCTAAGTGCACCTTTTTACCCGACTGTGGCAAAGCCCAAAAGGAGGGTTAAGTGTTTGACTTGTATATATGTCCGACTCTATGTCCGCTCGTAACTACTAAACGGCTATACCGATTTTAATATATTATACGTGGTTAGCTTCGTCTTAACCACTAGTGTCATAGGCTATATTAAAATTATTTAAATGTGAAATTGGCGAAATAAAAAATAAAAACAGGATAAGTAACATTACTTTGACGACATTATCCAAACAGCAGTTGGGTTTTTTAAAGCTTGCTTTTCGTTGTTAATAAGACAGTAAGGTTTATTTTGCTCTATCATAAATTTGTTAGTTACGCGGTTTTACAATATAACCGACGAGTTCCCAAGGGAATAACGGTAATAGGTACTTCTACGCAGATTCTACGGAGTCTACGAGTTGCGGGACCAGCTAGTACATAATATAAAAGGGGTTGGGTGGACTTAGCAAACTAATTACGAAAATTAATTCTAACGGGGATTATATGCGAGGTGGAAGTTTGTCTGCGAGTTCGGCCATTTCTATTTAACTCCACAGGTTTGTTTAGTTCAAATCCTGAAAGTTCCTTGTTTGAACAGGTCTATCCCACTCGGAAAAACCATGTTGCTTTTGACATGTATTTCTACCTAGCTGTGCCCATGACTTCGTCCGCGTAGAATTAGATTATCGTAATTCCCTTGGGAACATTAAAATTTTCCGGGATGCAAGTAGCCTATGTGGTAATCCAGGGTACCTATAAGGTATCTCCATTCTAAACTTCATCCAAATCCGTGTAGCTGTTGCAGCGTGGAAGTGTAACAATCTAACATACACATACACACAAACTTTCGCATTTATAATATTGGTATATTCGCATTTTATACACTTTTGCAGTTTTTATATTCATGAAAAATTTCAATTCCGGACCCAAGGCACCCCTTAGTATCATAAAATAATATGAGGTAGGTTTAGGTTATGTTAGTTCTTCAGGAGGGCCGAACATTCCAGAAATAGGAGCTCCGCTAGCGCGGAGCTTCGTTTACCTTCTGCGAAAGTGTATCAAATGCGAATAAATCTTAGTAGGATATATGAACAGTTGGTAAACAAAACAGCGGACTTGCGATATGGTAGGCGGTAAAAACAATATTATCTTTGACGTGTTAAGTATGTATTGTTTATAATTCGGCCGCTATTACTGTCAAGTGAATAAGAGCTATCAAAACGTCGAGAATAGAGTTGTGTTGTGCCCGCTCGGTCTTTAAAGGGAGCGCTCCAATCTCGGTCAATTGGTCAAAGGAACTAGTTCGGTCTTTTAGTTCCTTCAGGTCCTTTAGCTCCGGAGCAAATATTGAGCTCTGAGCAGGACACGCTTTGAAATAAGTACTATTTGTCTCATTCACATCGAGCGTTTACTCGTTCGGTGTTTCGCTCATACGTTCAACAATTGCTACTGACCTAAAGGACCGAAGACCGATTAAGATCGTTTACGAGAAACTAGTTCCTTTCGGTCCGTGACGGGAATTCATTCCTTTTAGTTCTTAGTTCCTGACAGACACAAGCCTAGTTGAGAATACGGCGACCTTAAAGTACAGAGCTATAGCAGTTATATAGCTCTTTAGCTCTGTCCTTTTCTATGCTAGGTATGTCATAATAACCCTTCAGGTCGAAAACAACATGGTTTCTACCTCGTAGAATCCTAGCCTTACGTCTCACTCGACTCACGTTTAAATGTTCCTCGGGCACCCTGACCTCTCCGCACATGGTCTCCGCGCTGCAGGCCTCGATGCAGTGCGACCGGCCTCCTCGCACGAACACTTGGCGAGTGGGGCATTTCCTGAAACAAGGTTGTTTAAAGATAAGATAAAATAAGTACTTATGTGTCAAAAATTTGGACAAGCTTTTGTTTTTGTTTTGTCGGCATTATCTGCTTATCAAGACCAAACTAATGAGTCCCAACAAGTCACTTTGACGTGTATACCCGTATTGACAAACAATACTTAAGGGATCCTTCACTGAGTAAACGCACTGCGTTCAATACAGCTTTGTGATTGGTCCTTTTTGACCGACCTTTTGTTTATGAGAGGATTTGAACCAACCTGTGCGTTCGTGAGCACTGTAAGACCTCATAGTGACGTTTGCGAATACGGGTGTAAGTTTGTCTGTCTATAGCAGTGGTCGCCAAACTACGGCCCGCGGGATAAGTCCGGCCCGCGGAAAGAAAGCGGGAGAACCGACACACGTTTTGTAATTAATCACAAATGTGACCGCCTCACTGATATTTATTTAAGAGTTCGAAATAAAACAAACCAAACAGGGTGGGCCAATGGAAAAAAAAACCGGTCAAGTGCGAGTCGGACTCGCGCACCGAGGGTTCCGTATTGAAGATAATATGCTTGGTAACCGCAAAAGAAAATACTCATTTTGTTATAAGCTTTATTTTCCAGGCAATAAGGTCGATTTTAACTAGCCTAAATTTTAATACAGATTTTCTTAGTTTTTTTATTATTTCTCAAAAACTGTAAATAATGAACAGTTTATTTTATTTTTTCCCAGAAAATATAAGTAATTATCTATACGTCAGGATTTTTTTCAGAATTTTTGATTAATAAACTTCGGAGATAAGGGGGGGAACGGTCATGTTTTTGTACATTTTTGGCTATAAATCAAAAAGTACATCACAGAAAATTTTGAAAAAAATAGTTTTGAAATTTGCAGATTAAGACCTTTCATATGACACCCCATTTGCTATAATCGAACCTCTTTCATTTTTGAACCCCCCATTATAGACCCCTTTTCAATTATTAATAAAATTAATTTCATATTTTTTGTACTACAAATAGATGCGGGCAAGCAAGTTGTACAACTATGCCAAATTTCAAGTTGATATTGATAGCATTTGTAGTTGCTGAGAAAACCTGCTGTGACATACAGACAGACAGACAGACAACGAAGTCTCACCATAAGGGTTCCTTTTGTACCATTTTGGTACGGAACCCTAATTAGTATCAGTGCGATGAATGTAATTGTGATTTGCTGATGACCAGCCAAGAAACCAAAGTCTTGGCCCGATGACGATCGATTCGTGGTACACTAGTTGAACTTCCAAAGCTGATTTTGAATCATGTGAAGGTTTGAAAAGTTATTTCAGAATTCAAGATCGTAATGCATTTCAGCTATTGAGAATGAGCAATCAAGTGAAACTTAGTTATATTGAATTCGTGTTTTCCAAGAAAAATCATTTCCTATAGGAAAACGTTTCATCTCTTTAAAATGGCCATCTCATTTCGGATGGACAAGCTTAATGAAAACGAAATGAAATTGCTTTTGCATTTTCAAATTAACTAGGGACTCTTTGGGAAATACAGTGTACAAAAATAATAAAACAATACTTTAAAAACCTCCATGTTTTGATATTGTTGTGTATATACTTATACTAAAGACCCGCCCTCGCTTCGCTTCGGTTTAGTGTTTTTAGGGTTCCGTACCAAAATGGTAAAAATGGAACCCTTATGGTGAGACTTCGTTGTCTGTCTGTCTGTCTGTATGTCACAGCAGGTTTTCTCAGCAACTACAAATGCTATCAACTTGAAATTTGGCATAGTTGTAGAACTTGCTTGCCCGCATCTGTTGTTAGTAAAAAAATATATAAAATTAATTGCATAAATATTTTAAAAGGGGTCTAAAATGGGGATTATAGCAAATGGGATGTCATATGAAAGGTCTTAATCTGCACATTTCAAAACTATTTTATTTTTTATTTTTTGTAATTTACTTTTTGATTTATAGCCAAAAATGTACAAAAAAGGACCGTCCCCCCCCCCCCCCTTATCTCCGAAGTTTATTAACCGATAAATCTGAAAAAAATCCTGACGTATAGATAATTACTTATATTTTATGGCAATAATAAAATGAAGTGTTCGTTATTTACAGTTTTTGAGAAATAACAAAAAAACTAAGAAAACCTGTATTAAAATTTAGGCTAGTCAAAATGAACCTTATTGCCTAGAACATAAAGCTCTTAACAAAATGAGTGTTTTCTTTTGCGGTTACCAAGCACCTCGCACTTGACCGGTTCTTTTGTTACACACGAACATATACCAGAATTTATTATAGGTAAATTGTTTTCCCCCTTGGTTGCCGGGTTAGAATAGTGCCACTCCATGTCTTCCCGTGGATGTCGTAAGAGGCGACTAAGGGAATAAGGGCTTGCAGTAAGTACTGTTAGGCGATGGGCTTGCAACCTGTTACTAATACGCCGGTAAACATCTTAGCGTAATAATGCAAAATGTGGTTATAGAATTATCAACAAGTTTTTAGAGTTGTAGGTAATTCTGTAGCTCTGCCTACCCCACTCTGGGAACGTAGGCGTGATCTTATGTATGTATGTACATATGATTAAACCCTAATTTGGCATTACATTTTCAAACCCAGCAAACAGTGTTATTTTAAAGAAATATATAAAAGGCTTCTTTAACGATAGCTTCATGCATATTGTCTAACGTGCAATGTTTAAAATTTAAATAAAAACAAATAGGCTACAAGTGTTAGTGCGAACAAAAATGTTACACACGTTTGGCTAAACAACAAAAGCAATATCAATCAGATTTCTTACAATCTACGTCGGACCGAGTCGGATTTAACCGTCTTACCGATTTCAAAACAACATGATTCGGCATTTCGAATCTTTACATATCTTGCTGTCCGCGCCCGGCGTCGCCCGGGTCTTTTTTTTTCGTACAAACCTTATGAAAAATAGTTTACGACCTATTCTCAGACCTACTGAATATACACACGAAATTTCATAAGAATCGGTCGAGCCGTTTCGGAGGAGTTTGGTTACAAACACTGTGACACGAGAATTTTATATACATATTAGAGAAAGATAACAAAGTCGCTTCTCGTCGTGTCCCTCCGTATATAGATCGTTCAAACTACGAAACGGATTTTAATGAGGTTTTCATCAATCGATACAGTGATTCAAGAGGAAGGTTTTTATGTATAACTAGAGGACGCCCGCGACTTCGTACGCGTAGAATTCGTTTCCCGCTACTCCCCCCATTTCTTCCGATCGATTCGATCGAGTCGATTTTCGGAAAATCCTTTCTTAGTGCTCACTTACATCATGAAAGGAACCCCTGCACCAAATTTCAAGTTTCTAGGTACAGTAGTTTCGGCTGTGCGTTGATATATGTCAGTAAGTCAGGTTTGCCTTTTATATATTTAGATAAATTCTGTATCATGTACGGATGTTACAGAAAACTCACATATTTTGGAAAGCAAAGCGAGGGCGGATAGCTCGTTTTAAATTATTGACAACTTTAAACCCGGATAGATTTGATACTTCAAGTTGGTATCAGAAATATTTTGTACGAAGTAACTTTATCTATCTGCGGTTTGAATATTGGATAGCAACAACAGGAAAGCTTTAAAAACCCGACTGTTGTATGCTAACCAAATTTAAATCGTTACAAATCCTAAATGATCGTTCAAAATGAACAATGATGAGAGAAACCTAAAGATGATTTTGAAATACCTATTAAATGATACCCCATTTGTCATAGTTCATTGACTTTTTATTTTTATTTTTTACAATAAAGCGTCTAGTTGCCGCCATATTGAATTTTAATTAGGTACTGTTATATCTATAGTGACACAAGATTAAGACAAATCAATTGCCATAAGAATCATCAAAATCTGATCACGCTTTTAGTTTCCAGAGCGCCACAAAGGAACAAACATACATATATAGGCTGCTAAACACATTACCCTCTTCCTTCGGCAGTAGGGTAAAAACAGGAGACCATCTTTGGTTTGAAAGACGAAAAAAATTGACATTTGTCTTATCAAATCCATAATTTACAGACCAAGATAACATAAGTACGTAACATCTGTGGTTATCATTGCTTATCGGAGCTGATAACCGCGACGGCGCGCAGTAGAATATCCCGACATCGAGTGGCAAATAGTGTTTTACCGAAAAAAACCTGTTTAGTGCTTTAGATGTAGTGTAGTGTATTAAATACTGGATAAGGAGGTATGTGTTAGTTGATAACTGGTTAAAAATGCGTCAAAAAGGGTGTAAGTCCCATGATGGAGCCCTGTGAAACACTCTTATGGAGCGAGCGCTCTCTTATTAAGAGCTTTTAATAACGGCTGACAAATAAGAGGGGTGATATTTATAAGTTTCTGTGTATCCGTGTGTGTGTGTTTATTTGTGTGTCTATGTGTGGTATTGACTTTAATTGACTTTATCTTTCCCGAAGGTCTTATAAAGTTCTCTTGTTTGGGTCAAATGCTTGTAAATTTTGAACTAGTATCCATTATTATAATGGGCTGAATTTGAATGTTATATGTAGATATAAACCAATGACAATGCAATAATTATGGTGTCTAAGAGCTGATGAGGGCTTATTGTCTAACGCACTCGCAATCACGATCGTTTTCATTTTGAAAATCGAGGGCTTGGCATACATAATGAAAACAATTGCTCCACTTTGAAGCCAGTTGCGATTGAGAGTGCGTTAGACAATAGCCCCTCTGATCTCATAAATGGTTAGGTCCCATGATTTTTACTGGACCCATGTTAGGTTGTGTAGATATCTTCTATTATATATATAAAAGGCTAAACTGACTGACTGACATATCAACGCACAGCCGAAACTACTATACCTAGAAACTTGAAATTTGGTACATGGGTTCCTTTCATGATGTAAGTGAGCACTAAGAAAGGATTTTCCGAAAATCGACCCCCAACGGGAAAAAATGAGGGGAGTAGTGGGAAAGTAATTCTACGCGTACGAAGTCGCGGGCGTCCTCTAGTTTGTTATATTTGTTAGATATTGTTTTTAGTCCCAATAATCGTCTATTCTAATCTACTTCTAATCTAATGTTGCTTATAAAATGGCAGACAGCACTCTAAAACCGGAGAAAAATTTCTTCTAAAGAATCGTTTCATTTCAAGCTTTCGGATTAAACCAGTATCAATGCTCTGAAGATAGATAGCTTTTAAAACTGCTTTCGGGTTTATAAATACATCTCTCTCCTACGCTCTATGCGTATTTATGACCCACCACAAGCAAGCTCAACAGTACCTTTACCATGAGTTACAATTACCGTACTCGCTCGCGAGTCGAATGCTCTGTCCCTCGCGCTCTATAAGATAACCCTAACTTCTGTAAGGGACAGAGCAATCGATTCGCTAGCGTATATGGTAATTGGAACTCGTGGTAAGGGTATAGGAAGGACCGAGGTCCATGTGAGGCGATTTACGTGCGAGCAGACTCGCGTGTTTTTTGATCCGGTCAGATCGAGTTTAATGTGACAATAGGCTGCATTCGAAGTTCAGTTGAAAAACTTATGGTGTACGAGTAAGCTGTTGACTTGTAGCTTGCGTAACGATGATGGAAACGACGGAAGCAAAGAGAAAAACGATGATATAAGACATTTCGTCAGCTCAAAACGTTATCTCGCGGCATCGGACGCAAATGTGACGCGAACATGGTACGACACGCGATTTTCGAGTGCATGTGGACGGAACTATGGGCGGTGCCAGTAGAAACGTGCGTAAACACGCGCGTAAAAAAAACCCCTTATCTTTACCCTTACCATGATTTGCAAATACCGTACTGGCTAGCGAGTCGAATGCTCTGTCCCATGCACTCTATAAGGGTTAGTATCATGACGTCTAAACCCCAACTGGTCTAAGCCAGGGGGCGTAATATGGCTGTGTTTATCGCATGACAAAATGTGGATAAAACATCTGTCAACTGACACTTATATAAGCACGACAGTGATGGATGCGAATTAGGCCCCCAGGAAGCGGTCTTCTCAAGCCGTCCACTTGTTGTTTAAATAAAAGAGGAATTTTGAAAATACATAGGGCAGTTGAGAACTTAGAACTCTTGCTACATAAGACCACCTGCGTTTTAGACCACTTGCTACTTAAACCAGCTACGTGTTAAACCACTTGCTACTTAGACCAGCTGCGTTTTAGACCTAGCTAGTTTTTTATAAAAATACGACTGTAGACATAACGCCACAGCATAAAATTCATGCATGATGCAGCTGTTTTCTTTCCTCGCACTATCAAAAATGAGGAATGAGTTGCAAAAATACTTATTATCTCAAAAAACAACAAGTATGAACGAATTTTCAATTGAAATTTATGACTCGACCTATAGCCACTCTGGCTCGCTCGCGAGGCTAAACATCTCGTGTCATTATGGCTTGTTTTAGTCTCTTGTTGAACAATCTACTGTTTTATGTTTGTTACCTCAGAACTTTCGACTGGGTGAACCGATTTTGATGATTCTTTTTTTTATTGAAAGCTGGTGCTTTCCGTTTGGTTCCATTTTTATCAAAATGAAGATCTGATGATGGAGTCCATGAGGAATCGACGGAAATCTTCAAAATTTATAGGCACACCTATAGCGATTTTAGTATTTTTCATTGTAACTCGTGTATTCGCTCTTGGAAAGCACTATTTGGTGAAATGGAACTGATGATGAAGACCACAGTAGCCACCGGAACTAATAAACGTTATATATTCCAAGGGTGGCGACAAGATATATTGATTAAGATAGTTGAGCGACTATGACGAAGCATATTTAGGTTTAAATATATGACTATGACGAAGCATATTTAGGTTTAAATATATGACTATCACTTTCCCACGGCTTAGCTCGCGGCGAGATTGAAATGTTCTATAGTTTCTTAGTAGTTAAGAAGAGGGACTACATAACAGCATACCTAATTATGATCATTAAAAAGTATAAAATAAAAATTATAATAATAGTCCAACTGAAGTCGGGGCCCTACAATATTTTAACCAAAAGCAGAGATCAGCAGACCTATTAGAGACCTTTAAAAAAAAAAGATGGCGGTTATTTTTAACATTCAAGTTATTTTTGTAAAGCAAAAACCTCTACAGACACCTACTATGTAAATCGGGATACCTAAGATAAATCAAAGTGGTTGTTGCTAAGACGACCTTCAGACTTCGGTCGTGAGATGCAAATTAAAAACAAACAAGTGAATTCGAACAGTGATTATATTTGTTTTAGCTAAATGAAATTATATCTTATCATTTAGTTCAGAGAATAAAAATATCTAAGTACTTAAATACAATGTTAATACGAGATGGTAGATAAGATAGGCGATATTTTGGACTATATGGCTATTTAATCGTCGTGAAATATATAACATACCTTTAGAAAGCAATGATAAAGATAAACCCCCTTACTAATAAACGTTGAGTAACGGTGGTATAGCTATACAATGTTTTGTGCTTATCTGTCAAATGCAAATGTCACAATGACAGATAAGGACAAAACATTGTATAGCTATAACATCGTTACTCAACGTTTATTAGTAAGGGGGAAAGAAAGAAAAGGGTATTATTTGGAAAGGATGGATGAAAGAAGATTGACGAAAGAGATATACAGAGCGAAAGTGAGTGGAAGGGTCGGAAGGGGCCGCCCTAGGCGTACCTTTTCTAATCAAATCGGAGAAATACTGGAAAAGGGCCGAATTTTAAGTACCCAAAACCGACGTGCGTGCATGACTCGATGTATGAATGTGGAAGAAGCGAACGAGATTTGTCAAGATCGTAGCGGGTGGAAAGTAGTGGTCTCTGCCTACCCCTCTGGGAAACAGGAATGAATGTAAATGTATGTATGTATGTATTTATTTCTTAATAATCTTTATCTTCTTTAGTATCCTGCCTTTTGGTCGAAATATGTTTGGGTCAAATGTATTGTTTCGTTTCCCAAACGTTTCATTTGTCAACAAGCTTTTTTTCTGTACCTAACCGTAAATAATTCAGGATTTCTTTCAGTACCATCGTGTAGATAGGTTAGGTTAGGTTATTTTTTTAAATCCTAAAATATATTTACATATATTTAAAATATATTAACAGTTACAGAAAAAAAAACGGGTTGGCACATGAAACGGTCAAGTGCGAGTCAGGCTCACGCACCGAGGGTTCCGTATTTAAGATAATATGCTTCGGCCGCAAAAAAAACACCTTTTGTTATGAACTTTATTATCTATTGCATAAGGTCTATTTTGACTAGCCCAAGTTTTGATACAGATTTTGAATTTTTTGAACCCTCGGTGCGCGACTCCGACTCGCACTTGACTTGTAGCCGTGTCACTGGCCCCGAATGTATAGTTTCTAGATAAGCAGTTTCTTAGAACCGTCGTTTAGTATGCCGATAAGGAGAGAGATATCGATTAAGTATGATAATAGCTTTGGGTACTAGTTTGTTTATTTTATTAGTGTTGTTTTGCATATTTTGTGAGTAGAGAGTTCAATAGAGAGATCTCCAGGCGCGTGTGATGAATGGGGACCGAAAAACATTGGGATGTAGTTGGAAGTGTTAGGGTGTTACCAGACCAATCGATCGATCGCCGATCGACGGCATCGATTGACGTCGATCGAAATCGATGGATTGGTCTGGTAGGAACTATCGATCGACGGATATCGTTCGACTAACCAATCGATCGATTGCCGGTCGACGTTGATCGACTGGTCTGATAGCTTTAATTAATGAAGGAACTATCGATCGACTAATCCATTCTGACATCGATCGAAGATCGATCGATTGGTCTGGTAGGAACTATCGATCGACGTCGACTAATCAATTCTACCATCGATCGATGCCGTCGATCGACGATCGATCGATTGGTCTGGTAAAACCCGTATACAGGGTGTCACAGAAACCGATGTCAACCCGCCAGTTCTTGACTAAGTAACCGGCCAAGTTACAGTGTGGCGGTACGAAACCCTCGGTGCGCGACTCACACTGGCATTTTTAAAAGGTCACTGCGGTTAAAACTTGCCGTCCAACAAAATGGATTCAGGATTTTCCTTAAAGCAAACTCGTTATAAATTTGTGATTCTAAATATTCTCAGAAAAACCGACGGCGACATTATAAATGACTAAAGACAAATTAAATAAGTCTTAACAAAATTCCAAAGACCTCAGAAATAAATGGTTCTTAAATCAAAAGTTAGTTATTTTTGTTGAAAAATTCGTTTCTGTCGAGGGGGATTATTCCAAAAAAATCATGGAAGTAACTTCTTCAATTTATCACCTTTCAAAAAAGGTGCAAATGTTGTCCACTTTAGTAAGTATCTACAGGTTTGAAAAATTACGCTTATTAAACGAGCAAAAGGCGCGATGTGAATAGCAAAAATATAAAAAAATATATAATATAAGATGTAATCAAAGATGGTGTCTGTCTAACTTCGAAACTATTATTGTACCGGTTTTAATAGACGGTCATTACGGATAGTACGGATATCAGTAATGACGTTTTCAAACAAGAATCATCGTACGCAACTGTACATAATACCTTGTGATACCTACTCGTACATCCTAAATTCACCACTCGTAACACAAAAGCCCTTATTATGTAACATACATGCATACATACATACATTAAATCACGCCTGTTTCCCAGAGGGGTAGGCAGAGACCACTTCTTTCCACCTGCTACGACCTTGACAAATCTTTTTCGCTTCTTCCACATTCATACATGGAGTCATGCACGCACGTCGGTTTCGGGTACTTAAATTCGGCCCAGTAACAGTTGCATAATAACTATTATAACACTGTTTAACAGCATGGCGACCCAACAGCGACCGTACCAGGGCTACCCGTACACCAACCCCCACGTGACTGACGCCCCCTCCATCGACGCCGAGACGGCCAATCGGTGGGCACACCTCCCGCGAAAACCCTTGGAGATCAGGAATGTGGTCTACGTCGATATCCCGACAGAAGGGGGGAGTGAAGTCACTGTAAGTATCAAATGACGAAATCTAATGAAGTGAAATGATTGACTTTTGGAGTTTCGGCGTTTGTTCTCAGCAGTGGTCTGTAACCACCCGAGGGGTCGTGTCAAAGTGCTCGTGCGGCCTACTTACTGAATAACATCTTTTATCTTTTTCCTTCCTACATGTGTATCAATTTGGCTCCAAAAGTTCCGATGCCGCTCAACATACCTATTCCCTTTTTAATAAACGGGCAATAAATAGTTAAAGTGTGCTTGAAATATGCTCTGTTCTTATCTGTCATTATGACATTTGAATTTGGCAGAAAGGGACAAAGAATTTACTAAAATAGTTTGTTGTGCGTTCATGAATAAGAAAGTGTTTTCAATCCTTGCAGTTACATACTTCATAACAATTTAACAATCCTTCCAAAAATGGTTAATACCACCGTACTTTCAGTGTAACGACTCTGCCAGCACGCGGCCAGGCCGCAGGAAGTCGGACATAGACGAGAACCCTGTCATATACATAGATGTGCCAGAGAGCAGCAGCAGTTCCGTCGCAGAGCCTGCTGAGCCACAACCCGAGCCCGCGTACGTTCAAGTAAGTTCCTGTCTGTGTGTGGCGTCGTAGCTCCTAAACTTATGGACCGATTTTGATTTCGGTTTTTTTAATAGAGAGCTAGTTTAATTGCGGTGGTTTTTAGCTAAATTTGATGAAAATCGGTTAAGCGGTTTTAAATATATCAGAATTGCAAGTAGGTGTCGCAATTATGTCATCTACATAGACAGTTTGCCGTCTGTATGTGGCGTTGTAGCTCCTAAACTGATGGACAGGTTTTGATGTTGTTTTTTTGGAAAGAAAACTAGTTAAATTGCGGCGGTTTTTAGTTAAGTTTGATGAAAATCGGTCGAGCCGTTTAAAAGATATCAGCTTTGAAAGCAGGGGTCGCATAATGTCGGGGGCTTTTATCCATTTCATTGCCTTTAAGGCTCATCATAGTCAATGTTAAGTAGTAGAAAACTGTTAACTCTGACTCTGAAATGGATATCTGACTCAAGTTCAGTTCCTCTTGTTATTTTCCATTTTAAACTGCGACTCTTTAAGACTGCTGTTATAAGTTAAACGTATCTGTTTGTTTCTGTGGCATCGTAGCTCCTAAACAGACGAGCCGATTCATACGCGGATTTTTTTAAATAAAGCTAGTTTAATAGCGATGGTTTTAAGCTAGATTTCATAAAAATCGGTTGGGCTATTCAAGAAATATCAGCTCTGAAACTAGGGGTCGTAATTATGTCGAGAATTTTGTATCCATTCAAAATAGTTTAATTTGACATTTTAATAACCTCATTTTTTTTAACAGGAAACGATATTCTACGACCCTTTTGACAATCGTCGGATAGACCAGGCGAAGGACGCGGAAAACGGCGGGTCGTCGGACTCCGACTCGATAGGCAGCGGGGCCTACAGGCCCCCCGTGCCCTACAGGCCTCACGGGCCCCACACGAGGCCTACGTATCAAGGGAGGCCTACGCCACCGGCCTCCTTGAATATACACTCTTCTGGTTCCTCGTCAGGTAAAATAAAATAAATATTCTAAGGGCTGATTTTTCAATCCCCAGACAAAACTATCCGTCGGTTAAATGTATTACTATCCTTTTCTGAAGTCATATGAAAGAAAAGGACAGAGCTAAAATTTACCTTCCGGATAGCTTTATCTGGGGATTGAAAAAACCGGCCAAGTGCGAGTCGGACTCGAACACGGAGGGTTCCGTACCATTACCTATACAACATTAGCAAAAAACGGCAAAAACATCACGTTTGTTATATGCCCCCCCCCCTTAAATATTAACTTTATTCTGTTTTTAGTATCTGTTGTTATAGCGGCAACAGAAATACATCTTCTGTGAAAATTTCAACTGTCTAGCTATCACGGTTCATGAGATACAGCCTGGTGATAGACAGACAGACGGACAGCGGAGTCTTAGTAATGGGTCCCGTTTTTACCCTTTGGGTACGGAACCCTAAGAATCAGCCCTAATTTGAATTTAACTTCGAATAAAATCAGCGCGAGCGCAACTCACATTTGACTTTTAGTATTTGTTGTTTTTGTATATGATGTCTAACGTCTGCTAGAAGTAAATAATATAAATCGTTCCGGCATTTAACGAAACAGAATACCGCTAATACTCTTGATATGACACTATTTGGGACGCTTACTGTCAACTCTGTTTTAGATGTTAGATTATTTATATACGACACGTGACAGCTTGATCCAATTATACTTTACTTTCTTGTCAGGGCCATTAATAAAAAACCGGACAAGGCGAGTCGGACTCGCCCACCGAGGGTTCCCCACATGACACAGTCAACACAATTCAGGACCGCCGCCGTTCCTTGCATAAAGACCTTGTTTTTTTGTGATTTAACTAAAAATGTACAGATTTCAGATTTTTTCCTATAGGTACTTGTAGTAAAAGACGGTGTTACTTGCCAAATTTCATAGTTCTAGGTCAATGGGAAATACCCTATACATTTTGATTCCCTCGAGAGTGTCGAAATACACGTTTTTTGCGACATAAACGGTCGTATCTTTTTTTTACGTAACTGTAGAAGTTTGATTTTTTCACAGCTTCAAGGGACTGTAGATTTGAGTAGGTATATGGTTTAAATTTCAACTTGATACCTTTACGCGTTCCCGAGATAAAGGGTCTTGACACACAGACAGACGGACAGACGGACACCAAAGTGATCCTATAAGGGTTCCGTTTTTTTCCCTTTGAGGTACGGAACCCTAAAAACAGTAGGTAATAGGCAATATTCATGATTTTTTCCACAGCTTCAATAAAAGCTGATTCATGTAGGTAATGTAACAAACAGTTAAGCTATGAAAATAACCAATATTAAGCCAACAAAGATTGTTCCGATCTCTTTCTAGCAAAACAGAATTTAACATGGAGCTTATATGGGCGACCTGTTACATGACGTCACAGTGCATATCGGATCTCTCTGTCTAATCACTGTCTAATTAGCAGTTTAAAAAAATGCTTGCATCATCCGTATTTCTGATCTCTTTTACGGTATTTTCATAATTATTTTGTTGAGAAATGCAAATTAAACGCCAAGACTGATATCCGGAATGACCGTTACCATGGTAATAACAATGCTATAATAAATTATACAACTGTTATTACCATGGCAACGCTCATTATAGAATTGTTTTTACTCTTCAGTTACGCTATAGGTGGTATTCTGACACCATTAACGATATCAATATTAGCGGTTTATAGTACGCGAGTAGAAAAAGTGTTTTGTATTGTATTGTATTAAAAAATCCCAGCATATTCCCCATTTACAAAGACAACTAATATGCGTATTGATTTTCTGTGTGCAGATCATATAAGGTAATTTATACGAAACGTTCTCCACAACGTAATTTATATGTTAATAGACGAAAGCACACTCTATATAATGGCAATTTGGCAAAGAGACTCACACTCGTATTCACAAACAATACTTAAGGGATCCTTCACTGAGTAAACACACTGCGTTCAATACAGCTTTGTGATTGGTCCTTTTTGACAGACCTTTTGTTTATAAAAGCCGTATTCACAAACAATACTTAAGGGATCCTTCACTGAGTAAACGCACTGCGTTCGATACAGCTTTGTGATTGGTCCTTTTTGACCGACCTTTTTTTTATGAAACGATTTGAACCACCCTGTGCGTTCGTGAGCACTGTGAGACCTCATAGTGACGTTTGTGAATACGGGTGTTACTTACGTGCTATCTAGCTCGAGCTAGCAATAACTTTTCGTTTGAAATCTGTTAGCTGATTACTTTTGGTACATAGGTAAATAAATATCAGTGGGTTTGGCTAATGGCTAAGCAATTCAGTTTAGGATGAGTGTATGGAACAAAGTTATAGAATGGAATAGAACAGAATATAAATCATTTATTCAACGCATACACACATTTGAAAAAAAAAACAGGTTACTAAAAACATTTAACATGGCGTTGAAAAGCCCCTCTCAGCTTTTTGCCGCAGCAAGCCGCGGCGCTGGTTTTCAGAGGGACCCTGACTAAATAAACTAACTTCAATATCTAAAACAAAACAAAATAAAAAGGGATGACGAAGATGATGGCTGTTACTATAAATTAAATAGTTATATACATAGAAAAACTTCCAAGACAGATTAAAATATAATATCAAAGTGAATTAAGGTTATGAGATCAAATTTAAACCATATACTTAAATCTACAGTCCCTTGAAGCTGTGAAAAAATTGAACTTCTACATTTACGTAAAAAAAAGATACGGCCGTTTATGTCGCAAAAAACGTGTATTTCGACACCCTCGAGGGAATCAAAATGTATAGGGTATTTCCCATTGACCTAGAACTATGAAATTTGGCAAGTAACACCGTCTTTTACTACAAGTTTAGGAAACAATCTGAAATCTGTACATTTTTAATTAAATCACAAAAAAACAGGGTACTAATTTTGAATTGAGTAACGTGTCATGTGCGGAACGCTCGGTGGCCGAGTCCGACTCGCACTAGCCTGGTTTTTTTTGTCAAATAGCCTAATGATTGTACAATTCCAGGTATCAGCTCAACCTACTCCCCAGCTCTCCCCCCCTCCTTGTCCAAGGAGACCTACGTGTACGGCCGGCAGCCCACCCCCGACGACGGCTTCCCCCTTTCCCCTATACCGGTGTCGGAGTTCCCGCAGCCCCCGCCGGCATATACCGAAACTGAGACGCCTATTAGGGCTCCGCTGGAGAGTCCTGTCACGGCGGTACCAGAGCCACCGAGGACTGTGGTCATCACTACAGGTAAATGTGGTTCACCCTTCGTACTCTGTATTTATGTGCAATGAATACCCTATTCATAAAGAGTGCTTATAATATGCTTGGTCCTTATGTCATTAATAGAGGGCGCCCGCGACTTCGTACGTGTAGAATTAGTTTCCCGCTACTGTCTCCATTTCTTCCCGTTGGGGGTCGATTTTCGGAAAATCCTTTCTTAGTGCTCACTTACATCATGAAAGGAATCCCTATACCAAATTTCATGTTTCTGGGTACAGTAGTTTCGGCTGTGCGTTGATATATAAGTCAGTCAGTTTTGCCTTTTATATATATAGATGACATTTGAAATTGATGGTACGGGATAAAGAATACTTTAACTAAAAATAGGTTATTTGTGAATAAGAGGGTAAAATATAAAAGAAGAAACTGGGCCTCTATTCTAGGCGGTAAAAACTATATCGTCTTTCAGCTGTTTTCAAATTGACTCCGCCGCCATTACTGTCAAGTATTAAGTATAAGAGCTAGCAAAACGTTGAAAATTGGTATTTTTAGACAATTGTATGAAAAAAAATGCTCGAGTTTCTGTTGTGACCACCTATGTATATAAGAGTCTAACATAGAAACTCCTTTTCTGAAGTTGGTTAAAACCGAGGTTGGGAATACCAAGGTGAATATATCCTTTTATATTTTTTTAATAATTTACATTACAGAATAGAGAATATTCATGACTTTTTTACAGCATCAAACAAAACTGATTCATGTAACAAACAGTTCAGAAAAATATTTTTTTGAATACCTATAAAAATAACTAAGATATAAAGTCAACAAAGATTTCTAAGAAAACAGAATTTAAGACTGATTTTATATCGCCGACTTTTTACATGACGTCACAGTGCATATGGATCTCTCTGTCTAATTAGCAGCTTAAAATGCTTGTATCATCCGTATTTCTTGGCCGATTTAAATTTAAATTTCACCTTCGGTGATCTCTTTTACGGTATTTTCATATTTTGTTAAGAAATGAGATTTAAAAAAATCATTCATATTCCTTATTGCCCTTTTGTCCTTCGGTAAATATAAATACACGACAGCTAGATCAAAGAGTTATTCAGTACATGAGACCACGGAATAGAAAAAACAGTGGAAGTGGCATGAGCTTCGCTAACTATGAGACCGGTTGTCGCCAAAACTCACACTATCATAAAAACAACCACTAAGAAATCTTGAAAATGATTGGTCGAAGGATTTTAAATCATAAAAGAATATGCACCATAATCCGTTAACGTAACGTAAACTTTAATTCCATGCAGCATAGTTTAAATTATAGAACGCATTTTTACGACTTATGACAAACAGATGTAAAACCACAAGTTAGCTTACAAAGTGCTGCCATCTAGTGTTGAGTAGCGGAACGATAACGTTTGTTTTTGTGCGACAGAGACAGACACCTTCTTTGTCGCAACTTAGTGATGCACGTAGCTCATTGCAGTTGTTATGTCGATAAAATAATTAGAATTATTTTTTTCTTCTTAGAAGTCTTATGAATTTTATGATATGAACATAGTATAAATAGACAAGTAGCTCGACTCTGGCCCTTTAGGAGATTCTGATACCTATTGCCGCTCGGGCGTCAGGGTTGTCCGAACATGTTTTTCAAATTTGGTCACCTACTTGACCAAACCTAATTTGATCTATGATTTATAATCAATTAATCATAGTAGTTTTCATAAATTACACAAACCTAAAGTAGGTAAGTATAAATATTGTTAGGTACCTAAGTATATACACACATAAGCACACAGATATGCACGTTTAACTTGTAAGATCTCTCTTTTTTGTCGGGGTTTAAATAGAGTATAGGTATTTAATTTTAAATAAATAAAGTACGAAAACATGGAGTAGCTCCCGTCTATAGCTACTCAACATGGATAAAGAAAAAATACGATGTGATGTGAACAATAATAATATTAATGTACCGAAAATTTAATAAATATATAAATAATAACATCACCGGAAAATCTCACACAAATTGACCTACGTAGCCCTAAACTAGGTTTAGGCTTTGGGTACTAGGCAACGATACATAATTACTTATGTAGTGAAAAATACATACTTACTTAATATTACTATATAGGTACATATAAAACACCTAAGACTCAGAAACAAATACCTACTCGCACTCATCACACGAATTGCCCTGACCGGGAATCGAACCCAGGACCGCTAGCTTCGTAAGCAGTACTTAGTCACTAGGTCACTACCAACTACCTAGGCCATCCACGTCGTCACATGTTAACTGACACGTCACACTCAATAACTTAAATTACCTACTTAATACGTATTTATTTCACCTAAGTAGGTATCTATTCTATAGGTATAGGCAAGCCGGTACGAAATACCTCATTAATTGAGTAGGTATTTACATTAATCACTTGCAGCTTTTATTAAATCTGGATAGTTGTAAGTACCTACTTAAGCTAGGTTTAGGGCACAGTTTAGGCGTTTTGAAACGAAAGAAAATGTCACGCTGACAATAAAATAGATTTAACAAATGCTGCAAGTGGGCTATAAGCTATAGGTAAATATCAAAAAATAAACAGCATTCTTCACAACACAAGCTCTAAATAGGTATTTAGGTACCTTTCCGACTCAAAAGGTATGTGCAAAAACGATAGCTCCGGATTTCTTATACCATTATTTAAACACCCGTAAACTGAACAATGTTTTCTAGTTTTCGATAAAGACATACTCGCTCGACGTTTTAATTTAATGCGCACTACCTACAACCAAACGTGACCGAACGCAATGACGCCGCGGCCCCGTCTAATCACCATTCCCGCACCTCTGCTTGTAGTTTCGTGTGGGAGGTTCGCCCCGCCCACAGCCGTACGGTCGGCGTAACGCACACGTGCAAGCCGCGCGATGTACCTTTGTTTGAAGACGAGCTACTTCTCTATTTATACTATGATATGAATATGAATTATCGATAACATTATCGACAACACCCTCTCTCTACTCGCGCAGCGCGTTCGGTCCGAGTAGCGTGGAACATTCGAGATTTATCACCTTATTCTATCAAGGTTACAAATCGACCTTACCCTTTTGACATAAAGTTCATTTTTGGTTGGTACACAAATCATAATGTTTTGCGGAAAACATAAAATGAGAAATATATTAAAAGTAAATAAAATAATACTTACCTATGATACGACACGCCACCATGGGAGACGTTTTTGGTGCGGCTATCGTTTTTACACTCCAAAATAGCACAGTAAGGCATGCTTTTTGGTTTATTTCCTTTTCTAAAAATATTATTCGCACAACGGTCACGTACAAGTGACAGCGGCAAACTGAGCTAGGTTATGCGGAGCTCCGCATAACTATGCCACACGTGACACGCCCACTTCCCACTTCTACTGTTTTTTCTGTTCTGTGCATGAGACCCTTAACGGGTAACAAAGGGATTTAACAAATAGTTGTTATACCAAAAAGCTTAGTTATATGGCTTACGGCTTACTATAAGCTTGTCATCTTGGCTGTTTTTGAGCGCTTTGACAGTTGTTCGAATACGCAAAAGAACGGAGTCAGGGGCTCTACTTTGAAATCAGTAATTCGAACTTCGGATCGCCCCGTCACTTTCTTGCAAATTAGTGACGCGTCGAGAGCAAAAGGGATAGCAATAGACGAAGTTCGAATTACGGATTTCAAAGTAGAGCCTCAGGTCTTAGGAGATGGCGGAGCGGGGTGCGAGGAATAAATCAACCAATAAGAGAGCTGCGTTGAGCGAGGATAGGAAAATTAAGTGTTTCTATTGGTGGATTCTTTCCGCGTTTAAGGCCTGTAAAGTCTACTTTAGTAATTTAGTCGAGTGCCGCGTATTTATTTATGGTCTAAGATCCGAATAGGAGACGATTTGCACTGGGCTGCTTATTCGATCAAAAGTATTTTATATCAAATTTGATACGCTAAATAATATGTGGCGTACTTATATCATTAAAAAAAATTAAAAATGAACTTTAAAAAAAATTTGCATATGCTTGTTTAATAGACAAATTACATACTAATCGAAAGTATGATGCCTATAGAATATGCAAACGTTATATAGGTTTGGTGCAAATTATTAGTACCGACTCACCTGTTTATACCTGCCTATCCAATAGTTTGACAGGAAAAAAATAGTCAACCTAACGTTTGCAAGTTCTATAGGCTTCATACTTTCGATTGGTATGTAATTTGTCTATTAAACAAGCAATAGATTTTTTTTAAGCCAAAGTTAATTTTTAATTTTTTAATTTATTATATACTGGACTGAAATTTTTCAGGCAACCTACTTATTCGCCACAGCAACATATTATTTAGCGTATCAAATTTGATATAAAATACTTTTGATCGAATAAGCAGCCCGGTGCAAATCGTCTCCTATTCGGATCTCCTTCTATTAAGTACTAAATGTTGCGTTAAACTTAACCGCTCTTTTTAAACTAGGTATATTAAAGCGAAAAAAATTCGTCGGTTTTATGTGATCGCTTACTTTTTCATACTCGGAGGCTGACGCCATCTATCGTTGTTTTACAAACGACATGTTTCAAGTCCGTTGAAATTAGAATGAGTACAATGTGCCATCTTATTCTCAACATATTTTTTAACATTCTATTTTTGTGGTCGTAGTTAATCTTGATTGATTGTTGGAATGCTTGATTGATTGCAGGAACAGATCGCCCGCTGCGTGGAGATGAATTTCCGATAGGTCTACCCAGCGCCGACCGGAAAGTGGTTTTCTGCCACTATTGTGGGCTGAGGGTACATACCCTCGTCATCAGACAAACTGGAACTGCTACCCACGTGGTGGCGTTCGTTTTTCTATGCTTTGCGTAAGTTACTAATTTTTTAGAGACAGTTACACTTCGTTCGTTCAAATTATGTGCATAACTGTAGGAAGAGAGGACAATAGAGAGATCTCTCTCCAGGCGGGTGTTATGTCTGGGGACCGAAGTCCATTGGGATGAAGTTGGAAGTTGTATATATGTCAACTGACTGGAGAAACTTCGTTAGCGCGATGTAGAACCTTTAGTTGCGCTGTCTGACGTTGGTGGCGCTAGCGAGTTAGCGAGTTGGTTGATACAAGTGTGCGCTAGATGTCGCTAGGTCGCCACATAACAACCCTTTGAAGACGCTGACACCGCTTTGAGCGAGCCTCGGCGGCTTCTATGTATCTACCAATAGGGAATTTATACATGTTTTTTTACGGCTTCAATAAACGCTGATTCATGTGTAACAAACAGGTGAGAAAAAATTTTTTTTGATAAGCTATAATAATAACCAAGATATAAGTCAACAAAGATTTGTTCCTATCTCTTTCTAGCAAAACAGAATTTTACGTGGAGTTTATATGGCCAAACTGCACTAAGACGTCACCGGTGCACTTCGGATCTCTCTGTCTAATTAGCAGTTTAAAATGCTTGTATCATCCGTATTTCATGACCGATTTTAATTTTAATTTCACCTTTGGTTATGTCTTTTACGGTATTTTTATGTTTTGTTGACAAATGCGATTTAAAAAAATCTATGCCTATTCCCTATTGTAGAGGCACATCAAAGCATGCAAACTATTTGGACGAACGAACTGTAACTCGATCCTTTTTACCCGACTGCCGAAGTAGGAGAGTAATGTGTTTATCACTCTATAATGTATATACGTATGTTTGTTTGTACCTTTGTGGTGCTCTAGAAACTAAACGCATGGACCGATTTTGATGATTCTTATGTCAATCGATTTGTCTTAATCTTGTGCGTGTCACTAACGGTTTGACAGTAATCAAAATTCAATATGGCGTCAACCAGAGGCTCTACTTTGAAATCCGTAATTCGAACTTCGTCTATTGCTATCCCTTTTGCTCTCGACGCGTCACTAATTCCCAAGAAAGTGCCGGGACGATCCGAAGTTCGATTTACTGATTTTAAAGTAGAGCCTCAGACGGGGCTGTTTCGGAGGAGGTCAATTTGTGTGAGAGTGTCCCCACTGTCCCCAGTTATTTAATATTTATTTAAATCGTCCGTAGAGATAAAAAATGAGTTCAGACAACAAAATGGTTGACCGATTAGATCCTTGCGCTTAAACCCAATTTTCCTTATTTCGAATTTCTTATGAAGGGTTGCCATGGTAACGCCCTTTTGTATTTGGACGATATTTTACTGACTAAATGTTTTTTTATTTTTTTTATTGACGATGGTTTAGGAAGGAAAAACCGGCCAAGTGCAGTACCATAGGTACAGTGAAGGACTTTAATTGTTATGCCACTATGGAACCCTGTCGCATAACGTTAATCATTAATTTTGGCGTAATTTCTCTCATGTGGTTTGACGCTGTCATTATGACGGAGTTCCATAGTGGCATAACAATTAAAGGGGTCATATTGGCGCATATAAAATTGGTCTTTAGATTTTTTATACAAATAAAGATTTGTGTCTTTTCTTCGAAAAATTTTGCTCATACTTTTTTGTTCATACTTTGTTAAGTCATAATTATCGCAACTCATAATGCATTTTTTTAAGAAACTGTCACTTTTTGAGGATTGTTATAAATCTAACCTCACTTAACCTAATTTTATCTACACGTAAGTTATTAAAGAAATTCTGAAAAGTGTACGGTTCCATGAATATTGGCGTTATAAGTTCAGATAAGTATGAGTTCCGATCATTAGTATTAAAAAATATTATGAAGAGTATGAAGAATGATCATTATGATGTAAAATGGTATGAGAAAATTTTTCGGACTTGCAATAATCGGAGTTGCAATTAAATAAATATCAGGGGACAATGTCACAACAATTGACCTAGTCCCAAACTAAGCTCTAGGCTTGTACTATGGGTACTAGACAACGATAAACATACTTATATAGATAAATATATACTAAAATACATAGAAAACATCCATGACTCAGAAACAAATATTCGCGCTCATCACACAAATATCTGCCCTTACCGGGATTTGAACCCAGGACCGCTAGCTTCGTAGGCAGGGACACTACCAACTAGGCCAGCGCGTAGTCAAATTTCATATGAACTTTGGCGTACCCGTTAGTATAACTATCTGGTTTCCAGGTTATTGCCGCTGTCAATACTCGTGTACTGCACCGACACGTGCAAGGATAAGAACCATTATTGCCCCAACTGCAATCGGATGATCGCCTCCGAGTCACCAATATTCTGCCAGGGCATAACGCTGACATAATGTTACTTTTCACTCCTGTTCGGAAATGGATATTTTTGCACAGGTGCGAAACGTAGATTCTAAACGCGTGACGTTTAAAAATTAAACGAGCATCGCGAATAGAATGTACCGTTTTCACGTAAGAAATAGTATATTACTTAACAAGGGCTGTAAAAGAAAGAAAGCCCGAAATCGCAGGTATTTGAGACCCGAGCCGTAGGCGAGGGTTGTAAATATGCGATAGAGGGCTTTCTTTTTTACTGCCCGTGATGAGTACACAATTTTACGTCTTCACTTGGCCACAATGCGATTTTTACCGTGCGCGCAGCGTGCGATAAAACTCACATTACGGCCAGTGGCCTGTTTCACGAAGCTACAAGTTACAAATTACAAGCGGAACCCTCTTTCTAGCAGTACGAATTAGAAAGAGACTTCCGCTTGTAATTTGTAACTTGTAGCTTCGTGAAACGGGCCTCTGGTGATACGTAAACATTTTTTTAGTGTTTTGTGATTAAATGAAAAATGTTACAATTATGCATAATTATCGATTTAGAATTAACGTAGATACACTGAGTTTAGACTCGTTATTTCGGATTTTAAAAAATAAAGGATGGCTAAAAAAATCCGAAAAATATATATTTAATGAAAATTTTATTGTACGTATGTACGTAGGTATATTAATAAAATTTTATTTATAGTATGTATTAATTTTACAATAAAATATATTTTGTAAATAGTTTTCTTATTAGGTACTAATATTGTAAATTTAAAACATTATAATTCTAGTGTAATCTTCTAAACATGAAAATTAATGAAAAAATACAAAAAGTTTTTATATGATTTTTTTTTCTTACTGTTATGAATAAATTGTAATATATATTAAAATTATTAGAACAGTTTTGTATGAAATGATATGCGCAATAAATATAATAATAATAAGCAAAGAGTTGTTTAATTTTTGTAGTAAAATCACTTCATAAATACGACATTAAGGGGCGCTCCAGAGTATCAGTCACACTGAAGGTCGAGCGAGACGTAGCTATATGTTAGAATAAGACAGTCTATGTTCTAATGCAATAAACTGACAGGCCAAAATTATCTGGTAAACACACAGAATAGTAACAATAGAACAGGGCATTCTACGCGGCAAAACTATATTGACTTTAAAATGATATCGTATTGTCAAGGATAGCTCTTATTTACTTGACAGTAATGGCGGCTGAAAAACAATACGATAATATATCAAAGGTAATATGGTTTTACCCTGAATAGATTTAGAGTTCATATTCAAACAAAGGTGTATCGCGACTATCGCGTCGCGCGTCGTGAGTTCGCGCAGACACGAACAACGATTCCGATGATTTCCGAAAGCACGATTAAAACCCACGATCAGACTTGTACGTAATAGTTATAAGGTGCAAATTAAATTGCACATTTTTCCATCTCACTCACGGCTGACTGAATGGCGTCACTAATAACCAATAATAGCACAGAATACAGACGCGTAACGCATGGATCATGCTGATTGGTTCCCGCGCTTCGAAAATTCGTCGTCTGCGCAGGTACATCGGTAAGCCATACCAGTTGTGTTTTACCATAGTTTTACAATGTTTTTACTGTACCACGCACAAAACCCAATAGTTATGAAGTACCCAAAATAAATATCAGCACAAAGATAAATATTTCAGGTGCCAGAAATTATATTCCTACAGGAACTGTATAATATTTTAATTACGCCTTTATTTAAATGTCTAACTGCCGCACTCAGAGTGGCGTGTTGTCTTATTCTATTGCTATAACAAAGAAAGTGACAGCAGCTACTTTAATCAAGCATTAAATTTAATGACGTCTCTGAGTGCGGCATTAAGAATAATATTTTTAACCCCCGACGCAAAAAGAGGGGTGTTATAAGTTAGGTGTGTGTGTGTATCCGCGTATGGTTTATTAATTTGTTTGAAAAATTAGTTTCTGCTGTGCCTGTATGCTAGTTTGCCTTTTCCACACTAAAAAAAAATAACTAAAGACTTACCTGTTGAGCTTGATTGGTCCTCCAGTTTTTCTGACCTTCAGGGCTTGCTCCCAGAATTTCACGGCTTCAGGCAATATCGTGTTCTAGAACAAAAAAAAATCCATTCAAGTTTTGCACCAGCGGGTTTTTTTGTATGATAGCAATACATATAGCTCTTATGTAAAGAGTTTTACGTAACACCTGGCCATAATGTGAGTTTTATCGCACGCTGCGCGCACGGTAACTCGCATTGTGGCCAGGTGAAGACGTAAAATTGTGTACTCATCACGGGCAGTAAAAAAGAAAGCCCTCTATCGCATATTTACAACCCTCGCCTACGGCTCGGGTCTCAAATACCTGCGATTTCGGGCTTTCTTTCTTTTACAGCCCTTGTTAAGTAATGTACTATTAAAGAGCAAGAACCCTGAGCAAAGCTCTGACTTTGTCATTTTGATCTCGTTAATTAGTTACTAGCTGATGCCGCGTTAAAGTTATTTATCGGTATTTCCTCGGAAATATCCAATTTTCCAAAACAAAAAGTCGCCTATTCCCTTTCCCGGGGTTTGATAATGTGGCTTGAGCCATCTCCATACCAAAATTCATTGAAATCGATTCAGCAGTTTAGCTATGACAGCTTAACAAACAAACAACAACAGTGTTACATTTGCATTTATAATATCGCCACTACTGATAACCGTAATGAGCGTAAGCGTAGCAATAACAGTGCTATTATGGTGGTTATAGCACAGTTGTTCATTAAAGAACTGTTGTCATGCCAACGCTTAGTAAGTAGAAGAATTATACTCACATTGATCATGTCGAATTTTTCTGGTTCTAACCTGCGAACAAACATATATTTATTTATTTAAATGTACAAGCTAACTACAATTACTTAATTCAGTTACTGCATGTAGCTATTGCATCATTTTCATTTTCAAGGTCACAATCTTAAGACTGCAATCTTAAGGGCTCGAACAAACTGCCAGCGGGACGGTAGCAAAGGATGGTAAGAAACAGAAATTGGGATAGACCAAAAAAAATAACTCACGGTTTTTACATTATAATTTGAAAGAATGGGTAATTTTAAGAGACAAATTTTATTAATTTTGTATTTGACCCAATAGTTTTGTTTGAATATCTTTATTTATTTAGCATACATTTTATGGATGACATGATTATTTTAATTTTGGGCTGGCATTTTCTAATAAATTACAACAATTAAATGATATCTAATGATAAAAAGTGATAGTAATCATGTATTAAAACATACTATTTCAAGCGGTTTTCGCCTAACCCGTAAAATACACCTAGGAGGGCTTCAAACCAAAAACGAAAGTCAAACAAAGGTTAAATATACCTACTTGTGTCTAAATATCCGAAATAGATAAATATTTCAAAAACTTAATAATGTAGAACGGCTTTAAAACCTCATCCCTCGAAATGGTTTTCGAATTAGAGTAATTGTAAAAAATGTAAAAATATAAACAATCCCAATTTCTTCATGAAATTTAAATGAAATTTACTTGTGTCAGAATCATTTCCATCTAATAGAGAATGTCAACCAGTTTAGATTTTTGGCTTATCGTATTCTTCATTAAAAACAAAAAAATGCTGTAAAAAAATCATTTCGATACGTCTAATAGTTTCCGAGATATTGAATTTTAAACTTCGTATGCGGCGCTCGAAACCCGGCGGCTAGCGCTCACGGATGATGACGTCATCGTTTGGCTGCGGTACGCGCCCTTATATGAATGAGTGAGTTTACAGGGCTTCTATCTTTTTAACCGTAATAAATAGACAGTTGAAATTTTCACAGAATACGTGTTATTATAGATTCTATCGATTAAATTTTTAAAATAAACAATAAATCAAATCCCAAGAGGGGTCCCCGTACGAAAACCATGAAAAAAACCATTTTTTTTTGCTTTTTTATATGGATTGTATTTCAATAATGGCTTCTTATTTTGATGCGATTTTAAGCTTAAGTTCTAGTCTAATTTTCATACTTTACGACTAAATAGAAATCTCAAGTAAAACTGCTACAAATAGGTGACAAAGCTGATTTTATCAACACGATGTTTTAAGCGGTCACCGATCCTGTTTTAGACTACGCTCGTAGTTGCTTAACTTTGGAAGTCGTAATTTTTTACGAATTCGTTTTGATGTGACTATGATACAGTTTAACCTGTTTAACTAAACTAACTGTCCGTTGCTGACCGGCTTTTCTGTTTGTAATGTTTGTCGAATAAGTTGGTTAAATAAAAATAGAATAATAATCAAGCACTTTTAATTTAGGGTTCACCGTATTCTACATAAAAATACCAAAACATTAATGCAAAAAACCGGGCAACAGCCTGTCGAACCATGCTCAGTGTAGGGTTCCGAAGCCGTTACTACAAACAAATTAGACCTCGCGACAAACTTAACTTTGCCGTTGGAAAACTGTTATCCCCATACATCGATATAGGTCGCGGTCAGTTTACCAACACCGCAAATAAGTTTTCGGCAGGCAAACATTCAAACCGTTTAACTCAAGAGCCAATGAAGTCTACTTAGTCGTGATAGTTTTCCTTTGAAGATATTTTTCAAATTTTTTATTTGTAGTTTTGGCTGTAGTGGGGAGGGGACGACGACACTTGACTCTAACAAAAATTGGCGCTTTAAAGCTTTTCATAAACGGATACCTTAATTGAAATATTGTTTTCACAAACCCGCAATATTTTGGAAAGACCTATACAACGACACCCCACACTATGGGGTAGATTAGAAAAAAAACTTCCCCACGTTACGTAAAAAAATTTTTTTTTTCATGATTTTAATTTTATTTAACTATGTTGGCGTGACTAATATGTATATTCATGCCAAATTACACGTTTCTAGTACTAAGAGTCTCTGAGCTAGGCTGCGGATAGACGGACACACGTCACACCCTCACACACACACACACACACACACGCACGCACGCACGCACGCACGCACGCACCCACGCACGCACGCACGCACGCACACACACACACACACACACACACACACACACACACACACGCACGCTATCTAAGCTATCTTGCATACACGAAATAACAGTAATAAATAATGCTCAAAAACAGTTCAAAAACTACCTACTTGCTACAGCGGCCGCTAATACCAACAACTAGCGAGAGAGAGAGAGAGAGAGAGAGAGAGAGAGAGAGAGGCGGTCTAGGTACCTAACGTATGGCGAGTGAGCCACTTGGCAGCGCCCGCCCGCGAAATTTGAAATCGATGAAATGAATAAGTACACAAAATATCAGAACTACTACCTAGGTCAATCATAAACTCATGTTTTATAGTTCACTAGAGGACGCCCGCGACTTCGTACGCGTAGAATTAGTTTCCCGCTGCTCCCCCCCATTTCTTCCCGTTGGGGGTCGATTGTCGGAAAATCCTTTCTTAGTGCTCACTTACATCATGAAAGGAACCCCTATACTAAATTTCAAGTTTCTAGGTACAGTAGTTTCGGCTGTGCGTTGATATGTCAGTCAGTCAGTTTAGCCTTTTATATATATAGATTATTTTATACGGTACCTAGCAATATGAATTCTACATTAGACACGACATTTGTAAAGAATATCACCAAAGTTAAGTAAACACCGCTTAAACTTCGTGTAAGATTTTGTTGTTTGTTGTTTCACTACAGATTACTGTTTGGTCGTAAGTATGGAGTTTAGATTATTGTGTGACACCGAAATAAAAAGCTAATACAAATACAACCCGTACTTCGGCTTCCAAAGTTAAGCAACTACCTACTTACAAGCGTATTCTAAAACAGGATGAGTGACCGCTTAAAACATCGTGTTGATAAAATCAGTTTGGTCAAATATTTTTAGCAGTTTTACTTGAGATTGTTATTTAGTCGTAAAGTATGAAAGTTCGACTGCAATTTAAGCTTAAAATAGCACCAAAATAATAAGCCATTATAAAAATATAATCCGTATAAAAATGTTAAAAAAACTGGTTATTTGTCATGTTTCTTGTATGGGGACCCCTCTTGGGATTTGATTTATTGTTCATTTTGTAATTTTAAACAATAGAGTTTATAATAACACGTAATCTGTGAAAATTTCAACTGGTTACTTATAACGGTTAAAAAAATATAGCCCTGTAAACTTACTCAATCATATAAGGGGCCGTACCGCAACGAAACCATGACGTCACTCCAGTAAGATGGCGCCCGCACCCTTTAATATTTTTGACCGTAATTTCATACGTTCGTAGAATCAAAACTACTGGGTCTATTTGAATGAAACAAAAAGTAGTATGTTTGTTTATTTATAAGCTTTACTCTTACAAAGTTTCAAGCGATTTGGCGTACCTACTGACATTCTTCATTATGTAACTTTCTGAAAGTTTTGCAATGTTTCCGAAATCGCCCATCACTAAAGCCAACACGCCTATTACGCAAGACTAGAGACGCCCGCGACTTCGTATGCGTAGAATTAGTTTCCCGCTACTCCCCCCATTTCTTCCCGTTGGGGGTCGATTTTCGGAAAATCCTTTCTTAGTGCTCACTTACATCATGAAAGGAACCCCTGTACCAAATTTCAAGTTTCTAGGTACAGTTGTTTCGGCTGTGCGTTGATATATAAGTCAGTCAGGTTTGCCTTTTATATATATACTAGCTTTCCGCCCGCGACTTCGTCTGCGGAGAGTCAGAACTTCTGTTGAAAGTACAGTTATAGTTTACATCACCTTCTAAGGCTTTTAAAAAAAAAGTCTAGATCGTGAATTTTAAGTAAGCAGTCCACATTTAATAAAAAACTTTAATTTTGTGGCGCTAACCTTCAAAACAACAAAATTGACATACAAAATAAATTCACTGCCTCTCTTTCACCATTACGTTTTTTTATAAGATTCTGATAAATTTGCCACATTTCTATACAAACAACTAACCCACTTATTTTTGAAAAACAACGAAGCTGAATATTTTCTGTATGTAATAATAATACCCATTTTCATATCTTGAAGGTAAGTAACTTTGAATATTACATAATTTCGATACAAACTTTACAGTCAGTAGTCTTAGATCCCAAGTTAATAAATAGATAGTTAATAAATCAGAACATAAAAGTATTCATTCCTGTAGAAACTTTGCAACCCCCTTTCATCCCCCAAGGGTTTGAATTTTAGCTATCACGTAACTCATTGTTTTCATTGCAGAGCAAGCATTTCTACCTAGTTTAAAGTAAATTTAAGCATACCTAATATTTTTACCTAAACAAACTTTGCAACCGCCTTTTATCCCTAGGGGTTGAATTTTAGTAATCGCTGAAATACGTGTCACATTATTTGCATTGAAGAGCATTTCTACCAAGTTTCAAGTAAATTTGAGCATAACAAATATTTTTTCCTAAAGAAACTTTGCAACCCCCTTTCATCCCTCTAGGGGTTAAATTTTAGTAATCGCTGAAATACGTGTCTCATTATTTGCATTGAAGAGTGTTTCTACCAAGTTTCAAGTAAATTTGTCCATAAAAGTATTTTTTTCCATTCAAACTGCAACCCTCTTTCATCCCTCTAGGGATTGAATTTTAGTAATCGCTCAAATATATGTCTGATTTGCATTGAAGAGCATTTATACCAAGTTTCAAGTAAATTTGTCAACAAAAGTATTTTTTCCATTCAAATTTTGCAATGCCCTTGCATCCCTCTAGGGGTTGAATTTTAGTAATCGTTGAAATACGTGTCACATTATTTGCATTGAAGAGCATTTCTACCAAGTTTCAAGTAAATTTGAGCATACCAAATATTTTTTCCTAAACAAACTTTGCAACCCCCTTTCATCCCTCTAGGGGTTAAATTTTAGTAATCGCTGAAATACGTGTCTCATTATTTGCATTGAAGAGCGTTCCTACCAAGTTTCAAGTAAATTTGTCCATAAAAGTATTTTTTTCCATTCAAATTGCAACCCCATTTCATCTCTCTAGGGATTGAATTTTAGTAATCGCTCAAATAATTATGTCTGATTATTTGCATTGAAGAGCATTTATACCCAGTTTCAAGTAAATTTGACCACAAAAGTATTTTTTCCAGTATTTTGCAATTCCCTTTCATCCCTCTAGGGGTTGAATTTTAGTTATCACTGATATACGTGACTCATTATTTTCATTTCAGAGCATTTCTACCAAGTTTAAAGTAAATTTGAGCATACCAAATATTTTTTCCTGAACAAACTTTGCAACCACCTTTTATAATAATAATAATAATAATAATAATTGTTTATTTCAGACAAAGTCCATACAAATTTGTTAGTAATCCTTATAATTAGATGTTAGCGTATTAAAAATAAAATTAAAATTAACAAAACTAAACAACTAGAAACATAAATTAATAATTATGTTAGGGGATGTGCGTGCATACGCTCCCATCGAGCCCACATAGGGCTATCCCATCGGTCAGACAACGCGACCAGGATGCGGTTGGGGCTGGCGCGGAGGCGGGCCTGCATCGAGGCGCAGCGCTTCCTCATGACGGCCGCAAACCCGTCCGTGCGCGCCTCGCAGAACATGCCAGACGCGCTGCACCACCGCCCCAGCCCCAACAGCACCCGGAACGCGTTGTTGTACTGAACACGCAACTCATTGTACGCCTTCTGCGTAAAACTGACCCACAGGCTACAGGTGTAAAATGTCTGACAGTATGCTTTGAAGAGCGTCACTTTGACCTCTTTGGTACACCTAACGAACCTGCGGGCCAGCATATTGCATCGGACGGCCAACGATCTCCGCTCTCGCTCAATATCGGCGTTGTCACATAAGTTATCAGTGACCCAGTGGCCCAAATATTTAAACTGAGATACTCTATTCAAAGGAGTGCCAACGAGAGTGACAGGCGGCACATTCAATGGCGATTTGGTGCCCGCTTTAAACACCATAAGCTCACTCTTGCTGACGTTATATTTGAGCCCATGGGCCTCCGCATAACCTTCGCAAATCCGCACCAGCCTTCTCAATGCTCCGATTGAGGGGCTCAGCAGCACCATGTCATCAGCGTAGCTAATATTGTTCATACAAACGCCACCTACATGGCATCCGACGTTGGTGCCACTAAGCTCCTCAATGAGTCCATTTATGTACAGATTAAAAAGGCAAGGCGAGGTGAGCCCTCCCTGCCTTACCCCGCATTCCAAGCTATACTCCTCCGAGAACGACCCTGCCCATCTGACACTGTTCTTTTGGTGATTATACCAATATTTTAATAAAGTAGTAATTTCAGTGGGCACTGTCGTCTCCCTATGCATCTTACCCCACAACATGTCATACGATACAAGGTCAAATGCCTTTGACAGATCCAGATAACAAGCATAAACTGGCGTCCTCCTCGCTGTATAGTACTGGACAGTCTGCTTGAGGCATAGGATAGCACTCTCGGTTGAGAGCCCCGACCTGAACCCAAACTGTGCATCATTCAGAGTTTATCCCTAGGGGTTGAAATTTAGAAATCGCTGAAATGCGTGTCTCATTATTTGCATTGAAAAGCATTTCTCCCGAGTTTAAAGTAAATTTGACCATAAATGTATTTTTTCCCATACAAACATTGCAACCCCCTTTCATCCCTCTAGGGGTTGAATTTTATTAATCGCTGAAATACGTGTCTCCTTATTTGCATTGAAGAGTATTCCTACCAAGTTTCAAGTAAATTTGATCATAAAAATATTTTATCTATACACACTTTGCACCCCTTTTTCATCCCTCTAGGGGTTGAATTTTAGTAATCGCTGAGATATGTGTCTCATTATTTGCATTGAAGAGCATTTCTACCGATTTTCAAGTAAATTTGACCATAAAAGTATTTTTTCCCATACAAACTTTGCAACCCCCCTTTATCCCTCTAGGGGTTGAATTTTAGTAATCGCTGAAATACGTGTCTCATAATTTGCATTTAAGAGTATTCCTACCAAGTTTCAATTAAATTTGATCATAAAAATATTTTATCATTACACACTTTGCAACCCCCTTTCATCCCTCTAGGGGTTGAATTTTAGTAATCGCTGAAATAGGTGTCTCATTATTTGCATTGAAGAGCATTTCTACCAAGTTTCAAGTAAATTAGACAATAAAAATATTTTTTCCCATACAAACTTTGCAACCCCCTTTCACACCTTTAGGGGTTGAATTTCGAAAAATCCCTTCTTAAACGACGCCTCCATTACAAAATCAACTTCCCCTCAAAATTCCAAATTTGTATCTTTAGCGGTTTAGGCTGGGCGTTGATATGTCACCCGGGACATTGCCTTTTATATATATAGATATTAACATATACTTAACATTAAAACACGAACCAACATAACAGTCCCAGTACGATCACATTGATGAACCACTATAGAACCCTGTCGCATAAAACCAACGATTAATTCCTATGCAATTATATCTCGTCACTTGGCGCTGTCATTATAACATGGTTCTATGGTGGATCCACATTTAAAGTCGTTAATGGTACTTACCTATATACGGAATGGTCGTAGAAAATACTTATTCTTAGAGGCTGGTCTATACTCCGCTTCTTGACTATATGTGCCGGCTCTATGTGCACTCCTCTGATCACCTGAGAAGGAAAGAGAGATAATTAGTTTTGTTTTGAACAATATCCATATTGCAGAGCTGAGGTGTAATTAGATTGTCTTCAACTTTTGCTATATTTGGGTCACTCAACTTTTTGTTGTAGCTCGTTGCCATGGTGACGTCTCCTGGGTCACTCTTTAAAACTATAATTTCAAAGGATATAAGTCCACTAAAAATCAGTTTTATTGGCAATTACAAACACATTCATGCCTTTTCTCCTGTGTCCTAGAAGTATATATTATTAAAAAAAATCTAAGAAACTTTATCACTGTTGTCTCCTGGCTTACGGGAAAAAACCGGTCAAGTGCGAGTCGGACTCGCGCACCGAGGGTTCCGTATTGAAGATAATATGCTTGGTAACCGCAAAAGAAAATACTCATTTTGTTATAAGCTTTATTTTCCAAGCAATAAGGTCGATTTTGACTAGCCTAAATTTTAATACAGATTTTCTTAGTTTTTTTGTTATTTCTCAAAAACTGTAAATAATGAACACTTTATTTTATTTTTCCCAGAAAATATAAGTAATTATCTATACGTCAGGATTTTTTTCAGAATGTTTGATTTATAAACTTCGGAGATAAAGGGGGGGGGAACGGTCATTTTTTGTACATTTTTGGCTATAAATCACAAAGTACATCACAGAAAATTTTCAAAAAAATTGTTTTGAAATGACCGTTAAGACCTTTCATATGAAACCCCATTTACTATAACCATGTACCATTTTGGTACGGAACCCTAAAAATAACAACAAAAAGTTGATCCACCTATTTAGGTAAACATATTTATTGTTAAACAGAATCAAATGAAGTAAAATAATATTGATATCGTTAACGGTATCAGAATACCACCTACTGTATAACTGAACTCTGAAAACAGTTTTATAATGAGCGTTGCCATGGTAATAACAGTTTTGTTATAATTATTATAGCATTGTTATTATCATGGTTACGCGCATGAACATTGTCCGATGGTGTTTGGTGATCCACTGACATTTAAATTTTTATATGAAGTAGATTTATCAAAAGCTGTTTTTACAATAATTTAAATGTGTAAAAATACGATAAATATTAAATTAATTACCATAACAGGAGCTTTAAAAGAAATAGAAGTTAAAAAAGATCAATAAAATTAATTGGTTCGGCTCACAGACGCTGTTTTGCAATATGGCGGCACCTGTAATGGCGTTTGATGAATAAAATTAACAGTCCATTCTTATACTTTATTATTATACTACAAAAAAATATTTTTTTACAAAAATACGATCAATAATTTATATCAACTAAGCTATAATGACGTATGACGCCATAGTTTTTCTCTATGGTTGCTGTTAATTAAGAAAACGCCAGAAAGAACAAAACTTATTACCTACGACAAACAATGTACCTAGTTTCCTTTTTAAGTTATATGCACCGGTAGGTTGCATTTGCGTTTAGCTCTTAAGGTACGAGTGCCGAGGTTAGAGAGCGAACTTGAGAGCTTCATTCTGTACCATCAAGGACTTAAAATTTTGATCCACCATCGAACTTTGTCACAATTACAGCGTCAAGTGACGAGATAGAAATTACATAAGAATTAATCGTTGGTTTTATGCGACAAGGTTCTATAGGGGTTTATCAATTAAAGTCCGTGGCCGTACCAGTTACGTAAATACCGATTATAGGCATATACTATCAGCCCAATGGAACCCTGACCCACCAAAGAACGGTGTCACAGTGACATTTAAAACAATTTGTTTGACACTTCTTATGACTTGAATCATAACGTCTCTGTGACACAGTTCTATGGTGGGTCAAGGTTCCAATGGTCTGATAGTACATATGCGTAAAAGCATTTTTCCAGGGAAAAAAAAATGGTTGTCCTAGTAGGTAATAAGTATCTCATTTCTAGTACAGTCACCAGTGATAATATATATCCCACTGTACCATTGCGCTCAAAAATATGTGACACGCCTCTATTTTGACGACGCGGTTGCCTATTTGACAGTAATCCTGCCTAAGAGGAGTGGTCCTGGGTCCGATTCCCGATATGGCCAAATATTTGTAAGATAACCGCAGGGAGTCTTAATGATTTTTATGTATTTTCACATGTCCCGATTGAAACGCTGTTTTTTTTTAAATAAGAAGGCTAGTTTAATCGAAAGTTTCTTAGCAAGGTTTCATGAAAATTGGTTCGGCCGTTTAAGTGATATCAGCTCTGAAAGGAGTCGCCATTATTAATAGTTAATGCAACTTGATAAGACATATTTAAGGATATCTCATGAAGTTAAAGAAACAGCCTGAAGGCTTATAATCCTACTAGAGGACGCCCGCGACTTCGTACGCGTAGAATTAGTTTCCCGCTACTCCCCCATTTCTTCTCGTTGGGGGTCGATTTTCGGAAAATCCTTTCTTAGTGCTCACTTACATCATGAAAGGAACCCCTGTACCAAATTTCAAGTTTCTAGGTACAGTAGTTTCGGCTGTGCGTTGATATATAAGTCAATCAGGTTTGCCTTTTATATATATAGATTATAGGTTATAGGTTATAGGTATAGGTTGTGGCGGGCTCCGCTCTTTTCCGCAACTCGACGACTCAAATGTGCGCCTATTTTGCGTGGGATTATTCCTGCCATACGAGGTCTACCAGGAAGTCTAGCAGACCCTTGACGTTGCTGACGACTTCTGTGGCTTGTTTTATAAAGCTACAAATTACAATTTACAGGTTACAAGTTTCCATTTGACATCACCTCGACCAATGACGACCAGCCATTCGAGCAGTGTTGCCAGTTTAGACCTGTAGAATTGTAACTTGTAGTTTTATAAAACGTGGCGCCTGGTAGCGACTTGGGTTCCAGTCCGAGGTGTCGCGCCCGGTATGTTGCCACCTCTGGGCACTCCATGATGACGCCTATAATCCTATCAAGCTGGCCGACCAAAGAAATATACATATTCGTGTTTTACGACTAACGACAAAAATTCAATAAACTATAAAAAAACAACGCGCGAAATGACAAACTTTCGCAAGTCCATTATATATAGAGAATGGGTTTCAATTTTATTTTTCTTACAATGTGTTTGTATTTGGCATGTAAGTAATTTAATTTACATTTCTAACCTATAACTATTAAACTGTTGCTGCTTCAAGGTTAACTGGAAGAGATCCCATATTTTTTCTAAATATGATAAGGACGTTGATAAAATAAATAATAAAAAAAATATAATTGAGAGTAAGAAATAGCGAGATCCGAGAACGATGTGGATTGAAAGAAGATGTAGTGACTTAAATCGAAAAGGGTATGCCAAGATGGTTTGGTCATTTAGAAAGGATGGATGAAAGAAGAGTTACGAAAGAGATATGGCGAGCGAGAGCGAGCGGAGATGTCGGTAGGGGACGTCCTAGACGGACGTACGGTGATCAGATTCGCGATGTACTGAATAAGGGCCAAATCAAGAGCACCCGAAACCGACGTACAAGCATGAAGAGATTGATGAATGTAGAGGAAGCGAGAGTTGTATGTTTGGACCGGTGCACCTGGCGTTCCATAGTCTCTGCCTACCCTATTGGGAGACAGGCGTGAAGCTATGATGATGATTATATAATTGAGGGTTTTTTTTCATTTTATTATGTTTTTTTTAGGGTTTACCTGGCCGTTGAAATCGATGTCTTTCCAGGAAGTATTTAAAATTGAAGGTTAGTTCCCAATTAAGCTGTCAAAGTCATGTTATCACGTTTTTTTTTAAAGTTACCCGTAGGTAAAATTAGTTTATCAAAAAACGTTTCAAGTGACCAGCTCAATCCCCTTGTCCCCTCTTTCCCCCACTTAAATTATCTTATCTTTATGCGTATGTATGTTTTACCATTTTTAAGATACAATAAAAATTTAAATACGTTGAAAAGACACGTTATATCTATTATTTCATTTTATTTTTAAATATTCATTTGCTTATTTCCCCATGTGTTAATTTTACTACACGCGTAGGTACGTTTAGGTTGTGTTAGTTTCGCAGCAGACCCGAAGGGCCAAAGCACTCAGAAATAAGAGTCCCGCGAGATCGGAACTCTATCTCTCGGACTCTGTGGAATTGATATTTGGAACAGGCCACTCGAAAAAAGCTACAATGTACGTAATAAATTCGTGTAGTTAAATTATTAATGGGGAAAAATGCGAATGGAAAAAGAAGACGATTAACAAACGACTGGGAAATAAAGGAAATGGGGCAAAACGCGAATGGGAATACGAATATAGGTGAAAAATAATTTTGGGTAATTTTATACGCGTAGATCTTTTAAACTACACACCTAATAGTTAGATTGGTTCAAGAAAAAGTTTATTATGTATAATTCTGGATTATGTACGGGTGTTACGGAAAACTCACATATTTCGAAGCGAAGCGAGGGCGGATCGCTATTGCAATAAAACAGTAGGGTAAAACACCTAGTAACTGGCCTCCAAATACCAGTTACTGGCACCTAGTGATTGTTGAATAATCGTCTCTATTACTTTATGTTAAAGTTCATGGGGCCAATAATTGGTAGGCGGTCAGTTTACCCTACGTCGGTGATACTGCAAAACCGCGTAACCAACAAATTGAACATAGAGCAAAATAAAACTTAAAATCTTAGAAAAAAGGTGCATTTTGCTCCTCCGCGGTTTCACTAGCCTGAAGTTTTTTTTTTCAGAAATGAAAAAATCTGACGAGGATCCCACAAAAACTTCGCAGAGCGATAAACGAGTCCAAGGTATAGGCTCCAATGAAAATAATTTATACCTGCATAAAGTGCTGAACAAAAAGGTTTTAAATGACTTTGCTATGGTAAAAAAAAAGGCATTCTATATAACGCCTCCATTCGAACTGCATGGTAAAGTCACGACACATTCCTACCATGCAGGTATGTACACAGTAAAACCAGCCACCTATTTCACCATTCTGACAATGACAGGTGACAGGTGACATTTCAGTGTACATGTCGCAGCTTATATGAAACCCAGTGATGTATCAGCGTGTTAACTTAGCGATGTATACCGAATTGTCACCTGTCACGTGTCATTGTCAAGATGGTGAAATGCTAGGGTGTGATTTTCCGTTTTTCCGATACAACAAAAACAAAAAACCCCATTAAAACTTTATTTAACTTAATTTTACATCTATTTACCTATATAAAAGGCAAACTGCCTGACTTATACTTATCAACGCACAGCCGAAACTAGGTACTGTAGGTACCTAGAAACTTGAAATTTTTATCAAAATCGGTTCAGATTTTTTTAAAGATTTTTCATCGTAGGTACAGGTATATTAATTACTAGCTGTTCTCGTGCCAACTTCTTTGGGCCATAAACATTTTTATATAGCCTAAGACACTCAAAAATAACGTGACTGTCTATTGGTAAAGGAATTTTCAAAATCGGTTCAGTAGATCCAGAGATTACCCCCCTACAACATCACAAACTTTAACTTTTTATAATATTAGTATTGATTAGTATATAGATATATCCATAATTTACTTTTTTATTTTTAATATTTTGTTTCTACTTTTTCAATTCCAATCAAAATAAAGTTCTCAATTTCCATGCCTAGATGAGAAAGGCATTTAAAATGTCATTTTTTACCCTCAAAAAACTACATTAAAGTTAACAAAGGCATTAGAACATACGCCACGTTTTCACTCCATCATGTTTTAACCCATTTTTTTCTGTAGAGGAGACGAATCTTTTAAAAAAAGACCTATTGGAACAATTCACTATGAAAAGGAAAGAAGCTTTTTACATCACTCCTCCGTTCGACTACGAATCAATCACGCCAGAACCCGATACGGAAATACGAGAAGAATCTTCAGACACCGGTTCAGATAAAGAAAATAACTTAGATCAAGAAGAACCTGTAGAAAAACAGGACAATCTTAGAGCTAAAAACGAACCAGATGCTAAATCTGTTTTAGATATGCAAGAAAACCTACCTAGTAAAGACAAGGAGAAACCTAAACCTGTTATAGATGAAAAGGATCTTAAGAATTCCGTCCAAAAGATTGCTAATGGCAGTGTTATATCTAATGATACTGATAAAGTAGCAGCCAAATCTTACGACTATGACATTACTTTCAACCCTAATGCTAACCAGTTTGTTACCCCATATATTGCACGTAACCAGGCAGACAATTTTTACCAGAATGTAACAGACCTTACGAATAAACAAGCATCTATTGTCAACCAGTTAACCAACCTTGGAGGTGACAAGGACGAGGTAAATAAGTACAATCAACAATTTGACGCACTCATGAAAGCCCTTCAGGCACAGAAGGCGTGGGCTTCATCAACGGTGATCATTATGCTGGATGAAACTGATGTGAAGAATAAATTGAGGGGCGATCCGTTCGTGCAAAGAGTATTGAAAATGGCGAAGAGAAGAAAAGACGAATACTTCAAGAGGGCTAAGGCGGAGGCTATAAGAAATTTACGTACAAGTTAAATTAAAAAAACCGGTCTAGTGCGAGTTGAACTCGCTTGGAGAAGGTTCCGTAGAAACGTATTTTTTTTATAGAATTTTTATAGGTTTTCCTGTAATCTACAAGCAATGAACTAATTTGTATTTTTTTTCAAAATTTTAGGCTCAGTTGTTTCGGAGATCAGGGGGGAATGGTAAATTTTCGTCTTCTTTCATGAATAAAGTCATAACTTTGTACAATAATAACAAAAATAAATTTGAGATCCTCATAACAAGCACTTTAATTTGATATGTAACACATGACAGCCGCACGAGTGATCCTATAAGGGTTCCATTTTTTCATTTTTTGTACGGAACCCTAAAAAAAAGCAGTAGTAACAGCTTCGGAACCCTACACTGAGCATGGTTCGACATACACTTGCCCGGTTTATATTCAACATATTTTTATATATGTTGTTTCGAATCGAAAAACCGTAACACATACCAGCGTCAAATTTGGTATGATATACCTACCTACCACATACAAAAAAAAACCGGACAAGGCGAGTCGGACTCGCCCACCGAGGGTTCCGCACATGACACGGTCAACTCAATTCAAAATTTGCACGGCCGCCGTACCTTGCGTAAAGACCCTGTTTTTTTTGTGATTTAACTAAAAATGTACAGATTTCAGATTCTTTCCTATACTTGTAGTAAAAGACGGTGTTACTTGCCAAATTTCATAGTTCTAGATCAATGGGAAATACCCTATAAGTACATTTTGATTCCCTCGAGAGTGTCGAAAGACAAGTTTTTTGCGACATAAACGGCCGTATCTTTTTTTTACGTAAATGTAGAAGTTTTGATTTTTTCACAGGACTGTAGATTTGAGTATGTGGTTTAAATTTCAACTCGATACCTCCACGCGTTCCCGAGATAAAGGGTCTTGACACACAGACAGACGGACAACAAAGTGATCCTATAAGGGTTCCGTTTTTTTCCTTTAGAGGTACGGAACCCTAAAAATAGCCAATTGTGACTTTAGCTCGCGCTGATTGGATTCGAAATCGAATTCATTTCGGAAAATAATAGTACCTATGCGGTGCTACGGAACCCTCGGTGCGCGAATCCGATTCGCACTTGACCGGCTTTTATCTATTAATTAGTTACATATGGTATTATACAACAGTTATATAACCAATAATCGGCAGGTGAAAGCATTTTCATTATGAATTCGGAATACGTGACCTTTTAAAAGGTCACGAATGGTCATTCCAAATCGGTTTAGACATTACGTCATGGTTACTTATGATTTTAATTATTATTATCACATTTATATTTTTTTTACTTCTAACTAACAAAGTAATAATTTAGTCAAATCTTGGAAGGATCCGCACCGCCGCACGATACCTAACTGTACCTATTATATTCAGTTTTCGAATCGAAACAGCGCGAGCCCAACTCACAATTGACCATTTTTAGGGTTCCGTACCCAAAAAGTAAAAACGGGACCCTATTACCTACTATTACTAAGACTCCACTGACCGTCTGTCTGTCTGTCACCAGGCTGTATCTCATGAACCGTGTTAGCTAGACAGTTGAAATTTTCACAGAAGATGTATTTCTGTTGCCGCTATAACAACAAATGTTTAAAATATTTAAGGGGGGCTCCCATACAACAAACGTGATTTTTTCCCGTTTTTTTTGCTAATGTTGTATAGATAATGGTACGGAACCCTTAGTGCGCGAGTCCGACTCGCACTTGGCCGGTTTTTTATATAATGTTGTTTTTCTTTAGGGTTTACACTATGATCCAAATTTGACGCTTCTACGTTTACCGTTTTTACGATTTAACAAAAATAAAAATACTTTGAAAAATACTTTTTTTGTAGTGGACCCCTTTTATTATTTCACTTTCTTTAAAAACAATTTTACAATATGGCGTCTGGTTGCCGCCATATTGAATTTTGATTACTGTCATATCTTTAGTGACACACAAGATTAAGAAAAATTGATTGACATAAATAAGAATCATCAAAATCGGTCCACGCGTTTAGTTTCTAGAGCGCCACAAAGGAGAAAACATAAATATACATATAGACTGGTAAACATAAGACCCTCCTCCTTCGGCAGTCGGGTAAAAAAGACTGTGTTCTGTTAATCTTTTATCCTAATTCAATTTCACATACATCATCTATCTTCTATCTATATATATAAAAGGCTAAACTGACTGACTGACATATCAACGCACAGCCGAAACTACTGTACCTAGAAACTTGAAATTTGGTACAGGGGTTCCTTTCATGATGTAAGTGAGCACTAAGAAAGGATTTTCCGAAAATCGACCCTCAACGGGAAGAAATGGGGGGAGTAGCGGGAAACTAATTCTACGCGTACGAAGTCGCGGGCGTCCTCTAGTACATACATAAATTCACGCCGTCATTCCCGAGCGGGGTAGACAGAGCTACGAAATTACCAACTATAAAAATTTGTTGATAATTCTGCAACCACATTTTGCAATTAGGCTAAGTTGTCTACCAGCGTATTAGTGACAGGTTGCAAGCCCATCGCCTACAGTTCCACGAGCCTTTAGCGGCCTTTACACGTAAAGTTCGGACCGCGGGAAACGCCACACGCCGTTCCAATCTTCGTTCCGAACCGTACAATTTTTACTATTTTACGATTACAGTTGCATTTACACGTACGGTACCTACGGAACGAAGATTGGAACGGCGCGTGGCGTTTCCCGCGGTCCGAACTTTACGTGTGCAGGCCGCTATTATTTCCCTAACGGCAGAACCTTATATTCAAACCGCGGACAGATAAGGTTTACTTATGAAATTTTCTCATACAAAATGTGTCAAATTTTAATCCGAAGTAAGCTTATCTGTGGTTTGAATACAGGGTTCGGCCATTAGTCGTCTCATACGACATCCACGGGAAGACATGGAGTGTCACTATTCACGGAATAGAAAAAACAGTGGAAGTGGCATGAGCTTCGCTTAGTATCAGACCTGTTGTCGCCAGCCAATACTCAAACTATCATAAAAACAACACGCTACCATGGAAAATGTTTTTGGTGAGGCTATCGTGTTTACATCCCAAAATAGCACAATAAGGCATGCTTCTGGATTTATTTCCTATTTTAGAAATATCGAAATATTGAAATATCGAAATAAGCGATCGCGGCAAATGTATGGTTATGCGGAACTCAGCATAACCGTGCCACACGTTACACACCCACTTGACACTTCTACTGTTTTTTCTGTTCTGTGTCACTATTCTAACCCGGCACGCACACGGGGCCAATTTCAATTTTCAATTATTTATATCTAGATAATGAAATCATGCCCATGAATAATACGTTTTTTGCCCTGAAATCGACCGCAACAATTGCATGACGATTCGCAAGACCGTTGAGGCAAAGGTCACCGTCGCTATGTGCCAACGCCCTGTATATTAAGAGCAACGTTTGTACAATCGAGCTAAGTAGCAGCACACTTGCGTACCTTGTCGCTGTAACTCTTTTAAGATATTAATGCAGCTGTTAATGCATGCATGCAATATTACGTTAAAGTGACAAGGGACTAAAGCTAGGAAAGCAGAATGATGTTGAACTGAGTTAAGTTTAAACCGTGGGAAATGAAAATAAACCTTAATGTCATAGCAGACTATCAGTTTGACTGCCGCACTCAGACACGTCAATTAAATATAATGCTTGTTTAGTGACATGTTGTCTTATTCTATTGCTGTAGCAAAGAAAGTGACAGCAGCAACTTTAATCAAGCATTAAATTAAATTGACGTCTCTGGGAGCGGCAGCAACAAATGTATACGCTTCCTTAAGAGATTTGTGAGGCTGAAAATTTTCTATACAAAAAAACCGCCTTCAAAATCGTAAAAAATAAATTGTTTTAAAATTGTTTTAAAATCGTAAAAAATAAATTGTTTTAAATTTAAATTTTTATTTTAATTTAATTTAATTAATTTAAAAATGGTACGTAATAGGTCAATCCAACTGAAGTCGGCTTTTTAACCGACTTCAAAAAAGAAGGTTATACGTTTCGCTGTATGTATCTATTTCCAAATTTCATCCAATTCCGTCCAGCCGTTGCAGCGTGAAAGAGTATTAAACATCCATACATACAAACTTTCGCGTTTATAAAATTAGTAAGGATTTTAAATCATTACATACATACATAAACTCACGCCTTCATTCCCAGAGTGGGGTAGGCAGAGCCACAGACTCAACAACAACTCCAAAAACTTGTTGATAATTCTGTGACCACATTTTGCACAACCAGGCTAAGATGTTATCCAGTGTATTAGTGACAGGTTGCAAACCCGTCGCCTAACAGCACTACACAGCCTTTAGTCCCTTAGTCGTCTCTTACGACATCCACGGGAAGACATGGAGTGGCAACATTTTAAACCCGGCACCACACGTGCACATCATTAATTTTATTTAATCGTTATTCTGATGAATTTAAAAACCATTAACCCATAATTTGTATGAGTAATAAAATTAGATTAAGGCACTGAGGTCAGAAACGCGACCGCAAACACAAAGGAAACCGCAGATTTAGTTCTAATAACACAAGAATGAGTTAATGACCTAAGTAACGTAGATATCTAACTCTGAATAATGCCTACGGGCATGCGGGACAGTTCGCGCTCGCTCATTTATACGAATAGCTTCTAATTTTAAAATGCAACACTAACTGATTTTGGAATGTGTCCGTTTTGTATTCAATGAACGAGTTGTGAAATAATAAAGCAAGCTTGAAAAATCCCGACTGTTGTCGCTAACCAACTGTAAATCGTTATTTATCCTAAATGATCGTTCAAAATGATAAATGATTATAGAAACCTAAACATGATTTTTAAATACCTATTCAATGATACCCCATTTGTTATAGTACATAGTTTTTTAGGGTTCCGTACCTCAAAAGGAAAAAACGGAACCCTTATAGAATCACTTTGTTGTCCGTCTGTCCATCTGTCCGTCTGTCTGTCTGTTTGTCAAGAAAGACCCTTTATCTCGGGAACGCGTGGAGGTATCGAGTTAGAATTTAAACTATATACTCAAGTCTACAGGCCCTTGAAGCTGTGAAAAAATCAAACTTCTAAGTTAACGTAAAAAAAGATACGACCGTTTATGTCGCAAAAAACGTGAATTTCGAGACTCGAGGGAATCAAAATATATAGGGTATTTCCCATTGACCTAGAACTATGAAATTTGGCAAGTAACACCGTCTTTTACTACAAGTATAGGAAAAAATCTGAAATGTGTACATTTTTAGTTAAATCACAAAAAAAACAGGGTCTTTATGCAAGGAACGGCGGCGGTGCAAGTTTTGAATTGAGTTGACCGTGTCATGTGCGGAACCCTCGGTGGGCGAGTCCGACTCGCCTTGTCCGGTTTTTTTTTTCATCGGTGATTAAAAAAGCTGCAACATTGGTCAATTTAGGTCAAGTTAGTTTGATAAATGCGATTTTAGTACGATATAGAATGACGCCGCAGAATCCTGCCCTACAAAATAAAAAGGACGCTTGCGAAATTTGATAATCAAAGTAAACTTAACCCTCATTTTAAGAAATAAGGCCTCTAATACATACGTGGTTCTATGAGACATACGCCATTTTTGTTAGGAGGATAGAATTGGCTCGCTCGGTCCTTTGTTTCGCGCGTGACATCCCATCACGATCATAGTTAAGAGGGCATTCTTGCTAAAACAATGTGGAATAACATTTTTATTGACATTACTGCGCCTCTATTCCCGACGGTAAAAACGATATCGTAGTTGACCTGAGGGCCTATTGTCTAACGCACTCGCAATCACAACCGGCTTCAAAGTGGAGCAATTGTTTTCATTTTGTATGCAGACAAGCCTTCGATTTTCAAAATGAAAACTATCGTGATTGCGAGTGCGTTAGACAATAAGCCCTCTGTTATGGTATTGTTATGACGTCAGACGCCATTACTATCAAGTAAATAAGAGCTATCAAAACAGGGACAATACGATAACAGATCAAAAACGATATTGTTTTTGCCGTGTTGAATAGAGGCCCGCCCTAGCCGGTTAGTGACACGCGTTACTGACACCGTCACTATGTTACGCTGAAATGTCACAAATGTGGATCCACCTTAATATAACGTTTTTCTTTTCTATCGCTCAAAATGTATGGAATGACAGTTGACGATGTGGTTTATCGTAACGCACGAAAGTGTCATCCCATAGATTTCGAGTGTCGTTTGGGCACCTATGATAGAGTCTGTAGTGTTCCGCGATCTGGATCTCAATAACCATAACGCCTTTGTATCTGTTCTTTGGATATATTAAACTTGATCATATTTGCTTAAGACTGGCAAACGTGATAAATGTTTTAAAAAACAAAAAACCGCCTTCAAAAACGCAAAAAATAACTTCTACTACTAGGTACTTAGTAGTAGGTACCTATCCTATTAGGTTAGTCCAACTGAAGTCGGCTTTTTGTTGAAAATATTGTGGTCGCCGACTTCAGTTAGACTAACCTAATAGGATAGGTACCTACTACTAAGTACCTAGTAGTAGAAGTTATTTTTTGCGTTTTTGAAGGCGGTTTTTTGTTTTTTAAAACATTTATTTTATTTTACACTTTTTAGTGATCATAATAAGCTTATGTAATCCCACTTCTTAGTTGATATATGAAACTTTAAGACATTTCAAGCTCGCCGCAAGCAACGCCGCGGGAAAATCATAGTCATTTTAAAACAATTAAATGTGCTTCGTTGTAGTCGCTCAACTATCTTAATCGAGATATCTTATCGCCACCCTTGAAATCGGTACCGTTGAGGAGTTCCGGTGGCCATCTGTGGTCTTCATCATCAGTTCCGCTTCACCAAGTGACACTTTCTGAATGCAAATGCTACATTTGTTACTAAAAATACTAAAATCGCTATATGCTTGCATACAATATTTGAGGAGTTCCCTCAATTCCTCACTGATCCCTTCATCAGATTCAGATTTGCTGACAATGGGACCACCTCGGAAGTATACTCTATCAAACCAAAAAAGAATTTTTAAAATCGGTCCACAATTGACGGAGTAATCGGTGAACATACATAAAAAAAAAAAAAAAAAAAAAACATACAGTGGAACGTATAACCTCCTCCTTTTTTGAAGTCGGTTAAAAACACGATTAGAAATAAAATCCTCGGTACTATTATTTTTCAAACATGACACCTTTTTTGCATGTTTTTGGTTGAATCTTCGAAACCCTATAATCTTTAACGATGATTTTCGATTCAATAGTTGAGTATATGTAACTTCTTAATCCTGGCAAACCATATTTTCAATAAATGTTGTGGTTTTAAAGTAAACAGCAATTATAATTTGCGCTGCCATCAAGGCGCTCGCGAACTATCTCCATCTCACATTCTTCGCGCGGAAGCACATAAAGCCATCCCTTTTCATTCTTGTGGGGGCATGGCACCAATAGGTGGCCTCTTATGAGATACTAGAGGACACCCGCGACTTCGTACGCGTAGAATTAGTTTCCCGCTACTCCCCCCATTTCTTCCCGTTGGGGGTCGATTTTCGGAAAATCCTTTATTAGTGCTCACTTACATCATGAAAGGAACCACTATACCAAATTTCAAGTTTCTAGGTACAGTAGTTTCGGCTGTGCGTTGATATATAAGTCAGTCAGGTTAGCCTTTTTTATACTCTGAAAGAAGTGGACGCCATTTTAGTTTTTGCTACAATGGTCGAGTAGTAGACTTGATGCATTATTCAACAAACAGAGGCTCCTTAACACAATTACCTAAAGTTCTAAAAGCCTTTATTGTTAGTCCTAAGAATTGCGGGCAAATTATAGGTTTTTGGCAACCAACAAAAAAGTCAAGTGCGTGTCGGGCAAAGCTCACGGGAGTTCCGTACACGGTGAACAGGATCGTATCATCTAATCAATAAATCATCAATCTAATGAAATAATCAATAAAGAGAATAGATTAGCATTTTTGTATCTTTACGTAACGAATAAACTCAAAAACTACAAGACCTATTTCAAAAAATCTTTCACCATTGGAATGCTACATTATCCGTGAGTAACATACACTATGTTTTATGAAGCGGACAGAAGCTGGTAATATGTAAAAGTCAAAATACATAATGGTCATGATAATTATGTTGTGGTTTTATTTCTGAAACCGTAAACATTTCAAGATGTTTAAAAGGCCATTGTATAGAACCCGTTAGGTTAGATTAGGTTGGTTTTATAATAGTTATATTATCCTACTTAAGTAATTTTAAAAATACGAATTCGTTATGTTAGCTCCATCCCTGTCACTCGTCACTAAGACTAAATCGAGAGAAAGAGATAGAGCTATCGTAACTTCGAACTTCGATTTTTAAAGTAGGGCCTCTGAGACCCAGATTCAGAATCAGATTAAGATTTTATTACTCAATATAACACAGTATAAATTACATGTCAAATTATATGCAGTTACATTGAGGTCGTCAGAAATAGAATTAAATTATAATAACTTGGAAAACCCCCGACACTGACATTTCAAAGTTCAATACTTCAAAAACGGCTGAACCGATTTCGATATAAAATGTCTAAGAACCACCGCTAGAAAACCTGCTATCAAATAAAAAAACCGCATCCAAATCGGTTCATCCGTTTAAGAGCTACGGTGCCACAGACAGATACACACACACACACACCCACACACACACACACACACACACACACACACACACACACACACACACACACACACACACACACACACACACACACACACACACACACACACACACACACACACACACTTACACGTCAAACTTATAAGACCCCTCTTTTTTGCGTCGGGGGTTAAAAATAGTAAGTCATAGATATGATATTATGATTACGATATATTTAGAGGCTAGACGGGCTAAAATCAAGTGGGATAGACGCCGTGTTTATCAAATGACATGATACATTGAACGATTTCTCGTGACCGTTCTAACTAATTTGTGACATACGACCTTCAATTACATACACGCGTAATTGTATGGTTGTATGAATACCATCTTTAATCAACCCAGAACAGTCAGTTCAAAGTTCATTGTACTCGGGAATAATTGTATTCATAAAATAATTATTAAATAAATAATCCCCCCCTTGATATAATGGCGATGTCTTCTTGGATGATATCTCTTAAACGGCCCAACCGATTTTTATGAAATCTAGCTAAAAACCGCAGCTAGAAAACCTGCTTTCAAACTAAAAAAACTGCATCCAAACTGACAGAAACACACAACAAACTTATAACATCCCTCTTTTTGCATCGGGGGTTAAAAAACCGGCCAAGTGCGAGTCGGACTCGCGCACGAAGGGTTCCGTACCACATTATACATTATACCATTTGCCGTTATCAATATCGAGCAAAAAACGGCAAAAAAATCACTTTTGTTGTATGGGAGCTCCACTTAAATATTTATTTTATTCTGTTTTTAGTATTTGTTGTCATAGCGGCAATACAATACAATACATCATCTGTGAAAATTTCAACCGTCTAGCTATCACGGTTCATGAGATGCAGCCTGGTGATAGACAGACAGACGGACAGTGACTCTTAGTAATAGGGGTCCCGATTTTACCCTTAGAGTACGGAACCCTAAAAACTGACTAGCTATTACGGTTCATGAGATACAGCCTGGTGACAGACAGACGGACACTGAGTTTTAGTAATAGGGTCCCGTTTTTACCCTTTGGGTACGGAACCGTAAAATATTGAAAACGAATTGTCAATCCGGACTCAATACACACATGTAAACTACCGATTGGTCATAAGATCGATTGCTAACTCAATTAAAATCAAATGAACAGTAATTAAAACATTATCCAATAAAGGTACTGACGCGAGCGACGCAAGCATAATCAGACTATGAAATGCAACAACGATTATTTGTTGGGCAAGGAATAATCACTTCATTATGCATGTGTGGGCTTGGGAACGGTTCAAATAACTATTATTAGATAGATAAAAACCGGGCAAGAGCTTGTCGGACCATGCTCAGTGTAGGGTAACCGAAGCCGTTACTAGGTTACTACACAAAAACTACCTCGTAAAAAACAAAAAACCTAACCTAACCTAATAGGTTCTAAATAATTGCATTTTAAAAAATTCTAAATAATTTACGGTTTTAGAAAAAAATACCATTTTATATTATGAACCATTGTACAACTATGCCAAATTTCAAGGTGATAGCATTTGTAGTTGTTGAGAAAACCTGCTGCGACATACAGACAGACAGACAAGAAGTCTCACCATAAGGGTTCCTTTTTTTACCATTTGGGTACGGAACCCAATCATTTCTTCGAAAAATTTTGCTCATACTTTTTTGTTCATACTTTTTTAAGTCATAATTATCGCAACTCATAATGCATTTTTTTAAGAAACTGTTACTTTTTGAGGATTGTTATAATTCTAACCTACATAACCTAACCTAATTTTATCTATACGTAAGATATTTAAGAAATTCTGAAAAGTGTACGGTTCCATGAATATTGGCGTTATAAGTTCAGATGAGTATGAGTTCCGATCATTAGTATTAAAAAATATCATGAAGAGTATAAAGAGTGATCATTATGATGTAAAATGGTATGAGAAACATTTTCGGAGTTCCAATAATCGGAGTTGCAATTTTATATGAACTTTGGCGCACCCTATTTTAGAGAATAACAGTCGGGTAATGGTATCTGTTACTGCAGAGTGTAGAGCTATTAACTCTCGACGTAATCTTACTTTAGTAATTGCAACGGTTAATTTACTTACTTTCTAGGACTTAGTTTCGAAGCAACGGCTTATTCTCTTTCGCTTTCTGCATGCAACGTGTAGTGCGTAAATGTTTTATTCCCTCACAAGATTTATATGTTAAACTAGAGGACGCCCGCGACTTCGTACGCGTCGAATTAGTTTCCCGCTACTCCCACCATTTCTTCCCGTTGAGGGTCGATTTTCGGAAAATCCTTTCTTATAGTGCTCACTTACATCATAAAAGGAACTCCTGTACCAAATTTCAAGTTTCTAGGTACAGTAGTTTCGGCTGTGCGTTGATATATAAGTAAGTTATAATTATCTATAAAATAGTTTTACTGCCGCACTCAGAGACGTCAATTAAATTTAATGGTTGATTAAAGTTGCTGCTCTTACTTTCTTTGCTATAGCAATAGAATAAGACAACACGTCACTAAACAAGCATTAAATTTAATTGACGTCTCTGAGTGCTACAGTTACTGTACACAGAGAAATGTTGAGAATTGTTAGTAAAAGGTTTGAGTTAATCCTGAACGAACCCATATTAAAATTGATCCAACTATTAAACACATAAAGAAAGTTCTAAATCAAACTTCAGAGGTCGGAAATTGAATATTCATTTGCTAACTTTTACTATTGAGTTATTGTTAGTGTTTTACTATGGAGTTCTGTGAAATTTCATGTTTCAAATTTCAACCGTAGTTGTTGTGTTTGATGATATTTGCGGAAATAATGATTTTCATTCAATCAAATCGGAGAAATACTGGAAAAGGGCCCAATCTTAAGCTGGGCATTCACGACCGCTCTAACAAGCCCAATAGAGTGCCAAAATCGATCCATGAATGTCAAAATTGTAGCGTTTGAAAGTACAGCGCGGTCCGTTGGATTTCCAAATGGACGGAAAGCCAGCGCGAGGCGCCAACGCGCAATTCGAACGGAACTATCGTGAATGTCGAAATTCAACGTTGGAACACGCCACGCCTCCGCGCCAAGCCAAATGGCGTCATCGTGAATGCGTTCTCTGGCTACCATTTTCTAATCAGTCTGCTCCGTGATGTCGCACCGTTGAAGCGTGGCGTGGCGCGCCCGCATTTGGTCAAAATACTCCGCCCATCCAGGGGCACGTTTTATAAAGCTACAAGTTACAATTTTACAGGTCTAAACTGGCAACACTGCTCAAATGGCTGGTCGTCATTGGTCGAGGTTGTGTCAAATGGAAACTTGTAACCTGTAAATTGTAATTTTTAGCTTTATAAAACAGGCCCCAGTTGTATACACTCCGTCTGTCGCGTCGGCGAGACAAACGGCGCGTTCGTGAATGCCCAGCTTTAAGTACCCGAACCCGACGTGCATGCATGACTCGATGTATGAATGTGGAAGAAACGAAAGAGATTTGTCAGGTCGTAGCAGGTGGAAAGAAGTGGTCTCTGCCTACTACCCCTCTGGGAAACAGCCGTGATTTAATGTATGTATGTCGTATCTATCTACTTATTTTTGATGTAGGTATACAGGAGCAGTAAGGAATAAATACATACATACACATAGCTTCACGCCTGTTATCCCAGGGATAGGCAGAGCTACAGAATTACTTACAACTCTACCTTGTTAATAATTAAAGAAGTAAATATTTAATTTAAGAAGTAAAGATATAGCTTTGAACCATCCCAATTAAACCAGCTAACTTTTTACAAAAATCACGTCCAAATCGGTTCATCCGTTTAGGAGCTATAAAGCCAAACCAAGCAAACACACAGATACATACGTCAAACTAAACCCTCTTTTTGCGTCGGGCGTTGTAAATGGACGCACACGTGTCGGTGCTGGTTGCTCGTGTGGTTTGTTAGCAGCACTAGTTTAATAATTGTATACCCGTACGTGCTTACGCATGCTAAGGAAGCGCCAATGTTTTACGTACAGAGGGCTTATTGTCTAACGCACTCGCAATCACGATCGTTTTCATTTTGAAAATCGAAGGCTTGTCTGCATACAAAATGAAAACAATTGCTCCACTTTGAAGCCAGTGCGATTGCGAGTGCGTTAGACAATAAGCTCTCAGGTGTTGTATTTAGGTCACAATCAGGGCTCGTAAAAAGGCTCGGAAAGTGAAAGAGATGCCGTTTACGCCGAATACCGAATACCAAACGAATATTCAGCGCATCTCTATTAAGAGCCATTATTAACCTGTATAAAGATGAGCCTTGGTTCTATCTAAAGTTCTAAACAGCTTTCCGGCGTAACCATCCAATAACCAGAAACGTTGACTAATCTATATCTATATATATCAAAGGCAAACCTGACTGACATATATATCAACGCACAGCCGAAACTACTGTACATAGAAACTTGAAATTTGGTACAGGGGTTCCTTTCATGATGTAAGCGTACTAAGAAAGGATTTTCCGAAAATCGACCCCCAACGGGAAGAAATGGGGGGAGTAGCGGGAAACTAATTCTACGCGTACGAAGCCGCGGGCGGGGCGTCCTCTAGTCTACTATAACAGTGATATACGTTTATCACGGAAAAGTTTTTAGTTTATAATAGTGAATTCAGCTTAGATCAAAGATCACCGGAAATCGAAATGGCTGGTATTTCGTAGAGCTCGCCGACAAACGACGATGTTTGATAATATACTCGTGGCAGGAGTCAACAGCCAGAAAGCTTGCCTGACTGCTGCTTTTCGAAACCGGACGGCAATCTTTCTCAATCATAGCTTAGACCTGTAGGTTTATTTCATTTTAGTTTAGCTCACGTTGCAATATCGTAATTACTTATATTAGGGTTTTTTTTAGGGTTCCGTAGCCACAATGGCAAAAAACGGAACCCGGAGTTTCGGCTTGTCCGTCCCTCCGTCCGTATGTCACAGGCATTTTACTCGAAAACTACAGCGTCGACGTAGTTTGGTAGTTGAATAACAAAAATAAATTATTTCTAGGGTGGCACTCCATACATGTAACAGAAACTAAAAAATAAAAGTTTTCGACAGTTCTTTTAAAAATAACAATGATAGTTTGTTTTAAGTAGATTTTTTGATGAATATTTTCGGTGATAATCGCTTCGAAAGTTGAAAAAATTGTGCTCCCGCAACCGTTACACCGTATGTTAAAATATAAAAAAAAGTGAATAAGATTAGTCGTCATAACGTCAACATTCATTTTTCTATATTCTTTAAATTCATCTTTTACAACGAAGTCGCTTCCCGCCATCTGTCCCTCCGTACGCTGAGATCTTGCAAACTACGCAACGGATTTCAATGCAGTTTTCATCAATAGATAGAGTGATTCAAGAGGAAGGTTTGTATGTATAATAAAGTCTGGATTATGAACTGGTATTACAGATAACTCACATAAACAGAAGCGAAGCGAGCCGGCTCGCAAGTAAAATATAATTACAGAAACCAGCGTGTCTAAAAGTTAAATACTGTTTAGTTTTCAAGCGTTTCACCACAAATACGACACGGTCTGGCTTTCCCAATGTCATTGCCATCCAGTCAAGATCAGTTGAACATCAACCGATTTGAGATGGGGGGTTTCACATTTTTGTTGTTTAGAAATTGGCAACTTTAATTTAATTAGTTACAAGAAAATGTTTTGTCTACTGCAAGCTATTTCACTATCTATCTTAGAAGTCATTAAACTGCAAAACATGATCTCGATCTCGATTTATTTTTGATTCGCTTAACAAATTTAAAACTAAAATCTTGTTTGTTGCGTACTGATGTTTAGTGTATCCTACTGTTTCTATTTAGTCCGCTAAGTTATCTGGAAATGCTTTGATAACTTTTAATTGGCTTGTACACTAGACATAATACCCTGACCTATTACTATCTATGATATAAATGCTTTCTGTACTTGCCGTAAGTGTACCTTTTAATAAATAAAAATAAAAAAACAGTCGTGTGATACGTAAGTTTAACGTGTGAATTTGAGTATGTCTTCTCCAGGATGCCGCAGACGCCGCTCGGCGTCATGCTTTAGGAGGCGTCGGCCTGCGGCATTGTGCGGTGAGGACGAATGAAAGGGTTAAGATTGTAGTCTTAAGAATGCAAATGCCTATGGGTCTTAAGATCCCCAGATTCCTTGCCATAAAAAAACCGGTCAAGTGCGAGTCGGACTCGCTCACGAAGGGTTCCGTACCATTATCTACAAAAAATCACGTTTGTTGTATGGGAGCCCCCCTTAAATACTTATTTTAATTAGGTATTTATTTTTAAAGCGAATATACAACTAAATACACACATCAAAAAAGTCTTGGGATACTCAGTATCCCAGACAAATTTGATGTTTTGACTCAGTATTAATATGCCTATATTGAAATGTTCAAAACCGTCTAGAGATAAAAAATATCCCTAGGCACTTTTGATGTGTGTATTATGTGAATATTTCAAGCGTTACCTGTTCTCGTTATTAATATTGAGCAAAAAACGGCAAAAAAAATCACGTTTGTTGTATGCCCCCCTTAAATATTCATTTTATTCTGTTTTTAGTATTTGTTGTTATAGCGGCAACAGAAATACATCATCTGTGAAATTTCAGCTATCACGGTTTAGGAGATACAGCCTGGTGACAGACAGACAGACGGTCCTGTTTTTAACCCCCGACGCAAAAAAGAGGGGTGTTATAAGTTTGACGTGTACGTGTGTGTAGGTGTGTGTGTGTGTGTGTCTGTCTGTGGCACCGTAGCTCTTAAACGGATGAACCGAATTGGATGCGGTTTTTTTTATTTGAAAGCAGGTTTTTTAGCGGTGGTTCTTAGACATTTTATATCGCAATCGGTTCAGCCGTTTTTGAAGTATTGAACTTTGAAATGTCAGTGTCGGGGGTTTTCCAACTTTTTGTTGGTTAGGTTATTACCCTTTGGGTGCGACACACGCCGCGGCGTCGCCGTGGTGAATGCAACTGCATTAGAAACATTAATTGCAGTCGCGGAACTGTGTTATCGACCTCTGCAGTTTCCCTACGCCCTTGCTCCGAGAGTCGCGCACGAAAGCGTTAACGCTTTTCGTCATAGTTGTCACGATGACGACGTATTATCGGAGTGTTCTTGGTAACAGTGCCATCTAGCGATGACGTGGCATAAGGCGTGAGCAATCACAAGGTTTAATTTTATTCACGTAGACAGTGACAACTAGAAGAAGGCAAAAAAAAATCGTCTAATAAGACTATCTAATAATAATAAATACTTTAAAAATTATGTCTTTATCATTATCAACCAAAATCTGTGCCTCAAAAGAAACATATACATATAGAAGTTATCGGTTTGGGTAGCGACATCTACCGGATATTGGGGTAAAAGGTGAAAGATATCGCCATGTTGCCGTTGCCAAAACTGTAAACAAGTTGTATTAAGATACAGGCATATTTTTCATTCTCCTTTTCATATAGAATTATAAGTACAGTCGCCAGCATTAATATATTATTCAACATTGGACGCAAAAATATCTGACACGTCTTTATTACTAAAGTATAAGAGCGTGTCAGATGTTTTTGCGTCCAATGTTAGATAATATATTATTGCCGGTGATTGTACATTAGTCGACGAGTGTACATCTCAGGGTAGACCGGTTCAGCCAGTGCATGAACCTTCGCGCGGGATGATTTACATATATGCAAGCATTTACATTAATACTACGTTTCTTTGTGTCAGAACATACTCGAAGCATTTATCGAAATATCTTTAAATAACTATTAGATAATTAACAAAAAGCAAGCTTTAAAAAGCCCGACTGTTGCTAATTAACTTTAAATCGTTATAAATCCTAAATGATCATTCAAAATGAAAAATGATGAAAAAAACCTAAAGATGATTTTTAGGGTTCCGTACCCAAAGGGTACAACGGGACCCTATTACTAAGACTCCGCTGTCTGTCTGTCACCAGGCTGTATGTCCTAAACCGTAATAGCTAGACAGTTGAAATTTTTACAGATGATGTATTTCTGTTGCCGCTATAACAACAAATACTAAAAACAGAATAAAATAAATATTTGAGGGGGGCTCCCATACAACAAACATGCTTTTAGGGTTCCGTACCAAAATGGTACAAAAGGAACCCTTATGGTGAGACTTCGTTGTCTGTCTGTCTGTCTGTATGTCACAGCAGGTTTTCTCAGCAACTACAAATGCTATCAACTTGAAATTTGGCATAGTTGTACAACTTGCTTGCCGGCATCTATTTGTAGTAAAAAAAGATGAAATTAATTTTATTAATAATTGAAAAGGGGTCTAGAATGGGGGTTCAAAAATGAAAGTGGTTCGATTATAGCAAATGGGGTGTCATATGAAAGGTCTTAATCTGCACATTTCAAAACTTTTTTTTTGAAAATTTTCTGTGATGCACTTTTTGATTTATAGCCAAAAATGTACAAAAAATGACCGTTCCCCCCCTTTATCTCCGAAGTTTATTAATCAAAAATTCTGAAAAAAATCCTGACGTATAGATAATTACTTATATTTTCTGGGAAAAATAAAATAAAGTGTTCATTATTTACAGTTTTTGAGAAATAACAAAAAAAACTAAGAAAATCTGTATTAAAATTTAGGCTAGACAAAATCGACCTTATTGCCTGGAAAATAAAGCTTATAACAAAATGAGTATTTTCTTTTGCGGTTACCAAGCATAATTATCTGCAATACGGAACCCTCGGTGCGCGAGTCCGACTCGCACTTGACCGGTTTTTTCAGTTTTTTGCTAATGTTGTATAGATAAGGGTACGGAACCCTTCGTGCGCAAGTCCGACTCGCATTTGGCCGATTTTTTTTACAATATGGCGTCTGGTTGAAAGGAACAAACATACATATATAGACTGATAAACTTATTACCCTCCTTCTTCGGAAGTCGGGTAAAAAGTAGGGAATCCAAATAACCTTTGAGACGCTCTAGAAACTAAAAGCATGAACCGATTTTGATGATTCTTATTTCAATTAATTTGTCTTAATCTTGTTAGTGTCACTAAAGACATAACAGTAATCAACATTCAATATGGCGGCAACCAGACGCCATATTGTAAAACAGAAAAAAAAGTCGACGAATTATGGTTATAACCGGTTATTTTCATACAAAATCGTCTAATAACCAGTTAAATTGCATTCCGTAATAAAAACCCCCGATATAATGGTGACCCCTTCTTCCAGAGCTGATATCTCTTAAACGGCCCAACCGATTTTCATGAAACCTAGCTAAGAACTAACGCTAGAAAACCTGCTTTCAAATAAAAAAAATCGCATCCAAATCCGTTTAACTACGGTGCCACAAACTTATAAAACCCCTCTTTTTGCGTCGGGGGTTTAAAATGAAGAAAAGTAGGATAATGATTCTGTAATCCAATAATGCTGAATAACGTTTTCCTTGAGTGACAGTTAATATCGGTTGCCATAGCAACGCGGCTATTTTTAGAAGCGACAGCCAAGGATTATCCACAGGCAATGGAAATAGGCAATTATAACTTCAAGTTATATAGCTGAGCTGTTATTGGCAAGTTTAATAACAAAATGGAAGCTTTAAAAACTGCATGATTTGATATTCTATATATATATAAAAGGCTAAACTGACTGACTGACATATCAACGCACAGCCGAAACTACTGTACCTAGAAACTTGAAATTCGGTACAGGGGTTCCTTTCATGATGTAAGTGAGCACTAAGAAAGGATTTTCCGAAAATCGACCCCCAACGGGAAGAAATGGGGGGAGTAGCGGGAAACTAATTCTACGCATACGAAGTCGCGGGCCTCCTCTAGTTGTGTATAAGTATGTATGTTGAAAATCAATGTTATATCGCTGGAGTTACGTGACACCAGTCAAAACTACGAATAAAAAAAAATGAAAAATATCTTAAATGAAAGAACATGTTTATTTTTTGTTAAATTTCGTTATATGTGCTTTCATTTAAGATATTATTCAGATTATTAGTATTTGTAGTTTTGGCTGTATTTGGGGGACACTTTGACTTCAACAAAAATTGGCGCTTTAAAGCATTAATATTTTATAAACGGATTCCTTAATCGATTTTTATTTTATTTTATTTTTCCACTTTATGGGCGTGACGAATATGTATATTCATGCCAAATTACAGCTTTCTAGTACTAAGAGTCTCTGAACTAGGCTGCGGACGGACGGACGGACGGACATGGCGAAACTATACGGGTTCCTAGTTTACGGAACCCTAAAAACAGAATAAAATATTTAAGTGGGGCTCCCATACAACAAAGGCGATTTTTTGCCGTTTGCTCGATATTAATAACGGCAACTGGTATAGTGTCTAATGTTGTATAGATAATGGTACGGAACCCTTCGTGCGCGAGTCCGACTCGCACTTGGCCTCAGAACGACATTGTTCCGGAATAGTAAAACAAAGTGCTATCGTGATTTGAAGCCACAAATGCAGTTACGAGTATAAATGCAATAGGTGCACTCGGCTTTCTAGTGCATTTGAGAGAGGATGTAATACTGTTATCTCTATTAGTTGTAATTTGCGTGCAGAATAACTGCGGAAGGAAACGAATAGGCTACTTCCTTAGCACGAGTGGACAATTACCACGTACAAGTAAACTATATTTAACGGACTTTTACAATGGAGCAGGTTCTATGTTCTTCGTGAATATTCTTTTTCTTTCTTTCTTTATTTAATTATATTAAGGATGAATTCATTTTATTATGCAAAGTCCCAATTAGTTTTAAAAAAACCGGACAAGGCGAGTCGAACTCGCCCACCGAGGGTTCCGCACATGACACGGTTTCAATTCAAAATTTGTACCGCTGTTCCTTGCATAAAGACCCTGATTTTTTTGTGATTTAATTAAAAATGTTGGGTTTTCAGATTTTTCCCTATATTAATTTGTAGTATGAGATGGTATTACTTCCCAAATTTCATAGTTCTAGGTCAACGGAAAATACCCTATAAATTTTGATTCTCTTGAGAGTGTCGAAATATGCGTTACGAAACGGCCGCAACATTTTTTTACGTTAACTTAGAAGTTTGATTTTTTCACAGCTTCAAGGGACTGTAGACTTGAGTATATATTTTAAATTTCAACTCGATACCCCCACGCGTTCCCGAGATAAAGGGTCTTGACATACAGACAGACGGACAGACGGACAACAAAGTGATCCTATGAGGGTTCCGTTTTTTGCTTTTAATGTACGGAACCCTAAAAATGAATTTACATATCACATACCTATAAACGAACGAACTTACAAATTTACTTAAAACTACACTAATCTAACAAACCGCTACCAGTGGGCATTATTCCCAAAATGCTGGCAGCATTGCCACGTTGAATGGCAATGCTAAATCTTTGTGTCAAGTACAGGCCAGCATTTTGGTCACGGGTTGCTTTGATCAGGGTAGTGATTCTCTCAAAAGCAAAGGTGAGCGAATGCAGGAGTGAATGTCCAGGCGGCGAGTTTAATTAGTCCCGTCAGAGCGAGCAAAACACATTTTAGCGCGTGCATTCTCAATTAGGCAGCCTTATACGTTCGAGAAGCCATGCTGCCAAATTGAATACACGCGCTGAAATGTGTTTTGTTCGCCTTGACGGGACTACTGAAACTCGCCGCTTGGACATTCACTCTTGCGTTCGCTCACCTTTGCTTTTGAAAGAATCACTACCCTGATCGACGCAACCCGTGACCAAAATGCTGGCCTGTACTTGGCACAAAGATTAAGCATTGCCATTAGGGAATGCAATTTAACCGGTTATTAACCGTTTTTGTATAGAAATAACCGGTTAAAACCAGTTATAACCGGTTATTTGCATTCCCTAGGGCAATTCAACGTGGCAATGCTGCCAGCATTTTGGAAATTTGGGAAAGAAACACTACCTATGCGCAAAAATACGGTGTGCTCCTTATAATTACCCTTGTATTTTAACACCTTTTGGTGTGAACTAGCGTTCAGTTGCGTGTCATATTGTTTCAACTAACTCGACATTACGACAAATGAAATTAAAAAGCTTTTAGTTCTAAAATGAATCATAACACAAGTGAGTAAAGTTTATTTGTACGCTTCTACTTTGAACGCGGGACATCCATTGTTATAATGTAGACGTCAATATGGCGATGTGAAATCTGTATTTTAAACAGATCCAGTGTCTAAACAAGATTTTAATTAAATTTATCCTAGGCACATTTTCATAGAAAGTGTTTAATTACTACCTTAATACAATCCGTGAAAGCCGTATATTAAACCTTCTCAAATATCCTGGTTAGTTACGAGTGTAATAAATGGAATGTCATAACTGCCTTAGTATGAGGGTAGTAATATCGTATAAAAAAACTGTGAAGGACGCAGACGGAGTCGCAGGCAAGAGCTAGTTAATACACATTTTTGGAATTCTCTCATGCTTATACATATATAAACCGTGCTATTACTGTTAACTGCTTGATAATATAACAAAAAAAATGTTTTTTTGGGTTCGCCATTTCGGTAAGTTGTATGCCCGTTCCCCAGATTTGAACACAATGCTATAGCCAATATCCAAGATGGCATCGAAACGCGCGTTGAAACGCGAACGAGCAACTGACTCGCTTTCTCTGCGGCAAAAAGTTCAGTTCGCAATCATGACGAATGGCTGGAGTGATCACGCATGTCTTGTTAACACTTCATTCAATTAGATAGGTCGTTTTAACTATAAACAATTACGTAATAATTATAAGAGTGCGAAAAATCTGGTTATTTTATGGCAAACGACAAAGGCCACCAGCCCCCTATTTCACCATTTTGACAATGACAGGTGACAGGTGACAATTCGGTATACATTGCAAAGTGAACACGCTGATACATCACTGGGTTTATTACTAACGCTGATACATCACTAATAGCCGTGCCATGTACACTGAAATGTCACCTGTCACCTGTCATTGTCGGGATGGTTAAATAGAGGGCTGTTGGTAAGTGGGATTTGTGATTAATAAACTTATGTACACAATTAAGGAGAGTTTGTGATCTCCTTAATAAGTCTGAGTCTCAGGGATTTTTTATGTTTAAACTAGAGGACGCCCGCGACTTCGTACGCGTAGAATTAGTTTCCCGCTACTCCCCCTATTTTTTCCCGTTGGGGGTCGATTTTCGGAAAATGCTTTCTTAGTGCTCACTTACATCATGAAAGGAACCCCTGTATCAAATTTCAAGTTTCTAGGTACAGTAGTTTCGGCTGTGCGTTGATATCTCAGTCAGTCAGTTTAGCCTTTTATATATTTTGATAGAGGACGCCCGCGACTTCGTACGCGTAGAATTAGTTTCCCGCTACTCCCGCATTTATTCCCGTTGGGGGTCGATTTTCGGAAAATCCTTTCTTAGTGCTCACTTACATCATGAAAGGAACCCATGTACCAAATTTCAAGTTTCTAGGTACAGTAGTTTCGGCTGTGCGTTGATATATAAGTCAGTCAGGTTTGCCTTTTATATATATAGATGTACACAATCTTAAGACTCCTGTCCTAAGACCGCATATGTGCTGTCAAACCTGAGGGCCAAGTTGGAATATCTATGCTAATAGATTTTATAATCTATATATATAAAAGGCTAAACTGACTGACTTATATATCAACGCATAGCCGAAACTGCTGTACCTAGAAACTTGAAATTTGGTACATGGGTTCCTTTCATGATGTAAGTGAGCACTAAGAAAGGATTTTCCGAAAATCGACCCCCAACGGGAAAAAATGGGGGGTGTAGCGGGAAACTAATTCTACGCGTACGAAGTCGCGGGCGTCCTCTAGTTATTTTATAAATCTTTAAAAGCATGTTTTTCTCAAACTTGTTAATATCCGTAATTGGTCGAAATGAAAATCAGAACAATATCGGCCGCGAAACCAATCCATACCCACAAAATAAAGAGCCAATTCCAATGTTATCGAATTTAATTTTAACCTTTGTTAACTAAGCCTTACGGTTCAAATTAAAATGTCTTGTCACTATAACTTACGACTGTCTACACTGAGCGCTGCGCTATTCAACTGGTTTGGCAATTAACATATTCATATGGTTTATTTACATAATATTAGTTATGTCATTGGTCATTGGACATTATGTGTCCCTGACGTCACGACGGCCTGTCAATGCTGTCACATAATAATAAAGAATTTAAACCAGTTTTTCTACGCGTTTTTATCATTGTTAATGTTTAACCACGCGTTAGCCTAGTTCGTAGTAACCCTGCCTGCGAACCTAGAGGTCCTGTGTTCAAATCCCGGTAATGGCAAAGATTTGTGTAACAAGCGTGAATATTTGCTCATTATTGAATATTGAAGTACGGTCACGAGCGTTAATTTAGGACCCATTTCATGAAAAATATGCTTGAAGTCGTCAATGTCATTAGAGATGTCAATTCATTTGTAACTTTTAGGAAACTCAACCTTATTGTTGTAGAATGTCAGATTGACTTTGGACCTAAGGTGGGTACCAAATTAAATCTCGTGACTGTATATATTTCTCTATATAAGTATTTATATCGTTGTCTAGTACCCATAGTACAAGCCTAGAGCTTAATTTGGGACTAGGTCAATTGGTGTGACATTGTCCCTTCATATTTGGGTGAATCAAATTTAAGGTACTCCTTTTCTTTTGCGGTAAGTATTGAAACTTTTCAGGTATAACTTATGGTTTTTTTTTTTAGTTTTAGTATTAAAATCACACCACCAAATTTAGAAACCTTACTCGTTAAACACCTCGAACATTTTTAATCATCAAAAAATCTGGTTACTCGTGGTAATATGCACATTTTTCATAGAAAACCTGCGGACAACATCGTCCCCTGCTTTACCAACTATATTAATATTTAAAACTGTACTATTTTAAATCAAATCATTTCAAATGTTAGCCTTTTTATCTGATTCAATAAACGTGTAAGTCACGTCGTCTAGTTTTTCTAAAAACATATCATTTGTGACACATGTCGAAAAATAGGAAGTACCTTAAGAGAAGATTTACCTACCCATTTATTTATTTCAAATTACGATATGGCTCTCGCAGGGATCCTATATAAACTAAATTATAAGAAGCTTTTTAAACTCTTTGTATTTAGGTTAAGTTAACAAAAGACGAATCATCAATACTATACTGTTGAATAATCGATTATCTAGATCTGCGCATACGCATTGTAAAAAACAAACATAAAATCAACTCTATACCTTTCCAATACGGTTTATGATACATTTCTTTCGCTTGTAACTCTTTAGCTCTGAGAGAGTAAGAGCGAGATACTTTCACTGCCAACGAGAGAGTGAGACGACATAAAGGCTGTTATAAGGTGGTTACGTTGCGGTTACGTAATGTGAGATTATGGGTGTCGCAGATGGAGAGGGCGGGTCAGGAAGTCAGAATGGTTTCTAATAATTGAATTATAATAATAAATTATAATAGTGTTGTATGTATTGTATGTGGATTTTATCTTGTTATTGTACAAACAAAACAGATAACAATTATAAAATAGACACAAATATAACAGAGATGTACAGTCAACCAATTTGATTTCTAGGCCACTTTGGACTATGTTAAAGTGACGTTGACAAACAAACGTTACAGACTTCTTATTATTTGGTTTACAACGTCACATTGACAAAGTCAATAGTGGCCTAGGAATCAAATTGGTTGACTGTACAAAGGCCAACTTAACCCTTTAAGGGATCTCTTCCAGTTAACCTTTGAGCGATTGAGAAATCATTATTTCCTCATAATTATTAGATAGATAAAAACCCGCGATATAATGGTGTCCTCTTCTTTCAGAGCTAATATCTCTTAAACGGCCGGACCGATTTTCATGAAACCTAGCTAAGAACCACCGCTAAAAAACCTGCTTTTAAAGTTTTTTTTTGATGGAATTCTTATAGGTTTTCCTGTAATCTACAAGCAATGAACAATATAGGTACTGTATTTTTTTCAAAATTTTAGGCTCAGTTAATTCGGAGTTCAGGTGGGGAATGGTCAATTTTTGTCTTCTTTCAAGAAAAAAATCAAAACTTAAATAGTTTTACAATAATAACAAAAATATATTTGAGATCCTAATAACGAGCCCTTTCATTTGATATATAACACAGTAAGGTTTGGTTTCCTAATTTGTCCCCCGAAAATGACCCTTATTTAAAAAAAAATTACTTTGCACATCTGTGTTTGGGTCATCAATTTACATATGTGTACCAAATTTCAACTCAATCGGTCCAGTAGTTTGGGAGCAAATTGGCTGTGACAGACGGACGGACCGACGTACGACAGATCCTATAAGGGTTCCGATTTTTTTTCAAATAAAACATCTGAGTTGAGTTAAAGGTGTCAATTCTTCAAATAGTTACAAGTGTCATTAGGTACAAATGGAAAATCGTCCACGTGAAATAACCATTCTGAAGTTGGGTCAAAAGTAATAGTATCCAAAGTGAATTTAGTCAAAATGTAATTGTGCTGAAAAGTATTTTTAACCAAATTAATTTTCATGACATGAATCCATTTTAGACGTTATTCAGGATGGTCAATTTTCCTTTTTGTTGTATTTCAAATGGTAATTTTTCGAACTGACGTATAATTGTGGACGATTTTCCATTTGTACCTAATGACACTAAATCTTATTTATGACTAGAGGACGCCCGCGACATCGTACGCGTAGAATTAGTTTCCCGCTACTCCCCCCATTTCTTCCCGTTGGGGGTCGACTTTCGGAAAATCGTTTCTTAGTGCTCACTTACATCATGAAAGGAACCCCTGTACCAAATTTCAAGTTTCTAGGTACAGTAGTTTCGGCTGTGCGTTGATATGTCAGTCAGTCAGTTTAGCCTTTTATATATATATAGATAGAAGATGGCGGCAGACTCTAAACTAAAATAAATAACAATAACGTTTGAACATTGTCCATTTGCATGGAAGGTTATTTGCGATGAGGGTTTAGGGAAAGTTGCGACGACATCGTTGTTGAAATGTTAATGTGAATGTGGAAAATATGTTTTTAGTGTTCCGTACCCAAAGGGAACCTAACGGGACCCTATTAATATGGCTACGCTGTCCGTCTGTCCTAACTTTAAAGAGCTGTAACTTTTGGACCGTAATATATATATTTAAATAACGGCCTCACAATTGACGTTTTTAATAAGGAGGGAAAGGTTCCCGATGAAAAGGAAAGGTTAACGAGATGAGTTAAAATTGGAACTAGGTCATTTATGCACGCTTTTATAACCTTAGTATTAATTTCGTCAAAACCTTCAGAGTTAGTGTTGGATAACGACATCACTTCCAATCTAACCTCATTCTCAGACATAGGCTTTAGGAAAATCGAATTAATTCTAGAACTTTGACTAAAATTAGTGTTGGTATTTTTATTTGATGGTGAGTTTTGTAAAGAGTCAATATAATAGTTATTGAATTCATTTGCTATTTCAACAGAGTTGGACAATCTATTGTTTCCGGTGTTAATATTTTCGATTATTCCTGTGCATTTAATGTCAGAGATTTGGCTATTGATGACCGACCACGACGCTCTACACTTATTTCTACTCTTGTTTATAAACTTTATGTTCGCAACTTTTTTGGACCTATAGATACATTTTTTTAACAAACTGGAGTATGTAGAATACTTAGTTTTGTTAAATAGGTTTTTATTTTTATAGTATTTAAACCGTAGAGATCGTTTTGTATTACAGCTTCGAATTAAACCAGGGCTAATCCATTTTTGTTTGTGTTTATTGGCATTGCAAATTTTAATTTTAATTTTAGGAAAGCATAAATAGTAAAAGAGACATACCAATTCATGAAAGTTGCTAAAAGCATTGTTTAGCTGATTTTCATTGAGGATGTCCGACCATGATAAACACTGTAAGCAATCCTTAAATTTTCTTATATTGTCTGTGCTATAATCTCTTTTATAAATGAAAAAGAGTTCATTTTTACGTATTTTCTGGTCAATGGGAAATCTTAATAATTGCGCCGTTTCGTGATCTGAGAGATGCAGAGGAAGAACGATTTCCTTCGCATTTGGGATATTGCTGAGAATCTGATCCAAGCAGGATAACTTCCGTGTCGGGACATTTATATGAAGTTTTAGATTATAATTTTGTGAAAGGTCTTGCAATTCATTTGTTATTTTATTTTTGTTTAGCGTGTTTATATTAAAGTCTCCGGTTATGACTAGGTGTGTTTTAGAATTATATTTACCGGTTAACTCGTGAAGCAGACAATTTAGCTTGCCAAGGAATACACTAGGGCTAGATGTAGGTGTTCTATAGAGACAAATTATGATTATTTTATTTGAAATTATTTCTATGCCGCAAACTTCGAAAACATGTTCTGTGGCATACTTTTTTATAAACGAAAGTTCTTTGCATGTATAACCTTGCCTAACCAAGATGCACGTACCACCTCTTTGTTTTTTCCTGCAAAAACTTGCCGCGATGTTATAGTCATTGAGTTTCAAATAGTTTTCGTAGCCAGTTTTAAGAAATGTTTCCGACAAGCATAAGACATCAGGATCGTAGCCGTTATCTCTCAGTTCCTGTAAAGTCAACTCCAATATTTCCTGTTTTGATAAGATGCTGGCAATATTTTGGTGTAAGACCATAAATGAGTTTGTTGAAGTTGAAATGGCACCTTTATCCTCGAAAAAACTGATTATTTTTTATGATAGGGAAATAGTATATTATAGTTCCTTTTTTGGGTTTATTTGATATTGTGATAGAATTCTGGTCGATTTTCGTCTCAGACTTAGTTAATTTACGAGCAAAATAATAAGGAATAGTGCCTTTTTTTAAAGTTTTTACGTTTGTTTCCGGTTTGCAACTTGATTTATTACGCACAATCAGTCTCTTTAGTTCGCTATAGTTTAGGAATTTGTGGTCGTAGTCAATACAGTCAATAGTATAATTAATTAATTTACACAGATCTGCAAAGCCATCATAAATACAATTCACGAAGTGACAATTTTTGTACTCTTTACAGATGTTTTCAATTTGGTTATTTAACTTATTGACATCTAAAAACTGGTTTTTTTTTAAACCTAATACAATGATGCTGTGACTCACGAAATTGTCTAAGATGAGTCGCAATTTAAATAAAACTGATTTTAAATTGTCATCATTTTCACCTAAACATATTACCAATTTGTCGTTTCGTTTCAATGTCGTAGTAAGACAGCTCCTTGTTAACTCCATGCTCGGCGCGTGTGGCTTTGTTTCAGCGATTATGTCGTATTTTTCATACTTCGTTCCTTCTCTTGACCGCGATATCGCCGATGCCAAGCCGACGCATTGCTGAGTACCGTAGATCTTTATCTTCGGTCCAGCTTTAGTGTTAAAGCTTTTCTTGCTAGAAGACGATGTATGATTCACGGTAGTCGAGTTAGCTTGTAAAGAACCGAGTTCCTGTGTTAAAGTCACTATGCGTTCCTTTAGATTAGAAATCTCAGTTTCTGCGTTTTTAAGCAGGTTTTCCAAATCCGTTATTTTTATCTGCAGAATATGCAATTTTTTGTGGTCTTCCTTGTCGTTATGCAGAGGTATAGATGGCGAGGAGGGTATTGATAATGTTCTAGGGGCTAATGACCACCTTCTATTCTTTATCGAGCTGCTGTTAATTTTATTTTCTCCTGAGGATGAATGACACAGTGAATATAATATTTTCTTATCCTTTGACAGTTTGTTAATTGTTCTGTTAAGTTCATTGTTTTCCAATATTTGATTTTCCAGCTCATTTTGCGTGCTTTTTAATGTTGACGTAAGCTGCGATATTTTTTCTTGCATTTCTTGAATTGAAACTGTGTCCATTAATGAGCCATCTAGGCTTTTTGATAGAAAGCAAGGCGAAGCATATGATAAATCTGAACCATCATTTTCCGTTAGTATATGAGAATCGATCTGTGGACTGGACGACACACTTCGGGTTATACTAGTGTCATTTTTGGCAGGTGTATCGCAAACTAACGTATGAGAAGCCGCCGGTGTACCCTGCGAAGTACCCTGCGGTGGGGGCACGGGTTCTGGCCCATTGCACTCGGCTCTATTTATAGTTTTTAATGCCGGTTTAATAGTTTTTGGTGATCTTTGTTTTCTTCTTAATGTTATATTTGATTGTTCATAAGATGCTTTTTTATCTTTTTGTGGCGCTAGACATAATTTGCATTTCCACTTTTTCCTTGAATCTTGATTCATCAAGCGATACAGCTTTTCTGAGAAACCAGCGCAGTCAAACTCATATCTATTCTGACAGACTGAGCATAATAATGTACTTTTTACATCAATTGAGGCTTTGCATGTAAAACAAATGACCTGGGGTGCCTCCTTGCGGCCACTGTTGGTGTTTTTCAAATTTGCTATTTGAGGCATCTTGTCGATGAGGGTTGCCCATTCGCAAACAAAAAATGCAAAAAAGAAAAGCAAAGAAAAATAAATTATAAAAATTATGTGAGGGATTTGAACTCCCGAACTTTAGTGCGCTAGCGAAATTCACTCAACCGCAAGCGCCCAGAGCCAAAGTGTCTTACTCTCAGTGGTCGAAATTAGCTATTACAAGCTCCACTGTAAATCTGTCTCATTAGCAGGTGCGTTAAGTGAATGACCTCTGAGCCGATAACGACCCGAACTCCTCCGAAGCACTCCGAAGTTAGCACTTGCGATCCTTTGTGTGGTTATTTGAACTTGTTTAACGTTCAATTTTGTATTTCAATTGTTGATTTTTAATATTACTTGATCACTTTCTTTACAAATTTTTACGCCACTGAGCAATTTACTCACATGTTAATACGTTAATATTAGTTTTTCACTGGTAATTTAACTTTTTAGGAACTTTATGATTTTTTCCCCGTGGAGACAACTGATATACGTCCGTCGTGCACTAGCGCGCTCTCGCTCTCCATCTTTATGATCAAATTTACTTAAAACTTGGTAGGAATACTTTTAAATGCAAATAATGAGACACGTATTTCACCGATTACTAAAATTCAACCCCTAGAGGGATAAAAGGCGGTTGCAAAGTTTGTTAAGGAAAAAATTATTGGTATGCTCAAATTTACTTTAAACTTTATAGAAATGCTCTGAAATGAAAATAATGAGTCACGTATATCAGTGATAACTAAAATTCAACCCCTAAAGGGATGAAAGGAGACTGCAGAATTTGAATGGAAAAAATTCTTTTGTAGTCAAATTTACTTGAAACTTGGTAGAAATGCTCTTCAATGCAAATAATGAGACACGTATTTCAGCGATTACTAAAATCCAACCCTAGAGGGATGAAAGGGGGTTGCAAAGTTTGTATGGGAAAAAATACTTTTATGGTCAAATTTACTTGAAACTTGGTAGAAATGCTCTTCAATGCAAATAATGAGACACATATTTCAGCGATTACTTAAATTCAACCCTAGAGGGATGAAAGGGGGTTGTAAAGTGTGTATAGATAAAATATTTTTATGATCAAATTTACTTAAAACTTGGTAGGAATACTTTTAAATGCAAATAATGAGACACGTATTTCACCGATTACTAAAAAGTGAGAAACGTGGAAAATGTTGTAACGGCTACTGTAGTTATAAATTAAAAATATTGCTTTCGGCGATTTTGGAAACACTTAGGGGTAAATTGGCGATAGAAATTTGTAAGGGATTATGATAATTTTTGAAGGAAAAAATGTGGAAATGTATATTTACGATACTGTTTTTATAAACAAAAATAGTTACTAAATGGCGATTTAGAAAAAACTATCCCAAAGGTGGTTAAATGAGGGGGAAGAAGTTTGGTAGAAATTTGGTTATTTTTGAAGTGAGAAATGTGGAAATTGGTATTAAGATAACCTAATGTTTACCTTCCTATAAAAAACCTACCTACCTACAAATTAAAATTATGACTGAAGTTAGATACATGAAACTCGGTATCAACACCAATGTAAATTAAATAATAACCAATTTATAAAACAATCCCTGAACATTGTGAAAAGCGGGTGAAAGTTTGAATATGAGTTTTTTTTGTAGCCAGGTACATGAATTATGGCATCTAAAACATTGCAATCTTCAGTGTTTTTTTAAACATTTGCACCTTAAAGGGATAAGTTAGTTAAGAGTAAATCCATTATCAATAAAAAATAACTAAAGGGAAAAATTTGGGATCCAAGACTACTGACTGTAAAGTTTGTATCGAAATTAAGTATTCAAATTACTATTATATACAGAAAATATTCAGCTTCGGTGTTTTTCGAAAATCTTCTGCTAAGTGGGTTAATTGTTTGTATAGAAATATGGCAAATTTATCTAGAATCGTATTAAAAAAACGTAATGGTGAAAGAGAGGCAGTGAATTTATTTTGTATGTCAATTTTGTTGTTATAAAGGTTAGAGCCATGAAATTAAAGTTGTTTATGTGGACCGCTTACTTAGAATTCACGTTGTAGACTTTTTTTTAAAAAGCCTTTGAAGGTGATGTAAACTATAACTGTACTTTTAACAGAAGTACTGACTCTCCGCAGACGAAGTCGCGGGCGGAAAGCTAGTAAATAAATAAATATCAGAGGACAATGTCACACTAATTGACCTAGTCCCAAACTAAGCTCTAGGCTTCTACTATGAGTACTAGACAACGATATAAATACTTATATAGAGAAATATATACTTAAATACATAGAAAACATCTAAGACTCAGGAACAAATGTTCGCACTCATCACACAAATATCTGCCCTTACCGGGATTTGAACCCAGGACCGCTTTCTTCGTAGGCAGGCTCACTACCAACTAAGCCAACGCCGTTCGCCCAACTCTTCTTTTGCCAGCAACTTTGCCCATCATAAAACAACTATACTGTTAGTGTTAGGCTATTTGACAACATTGAAAATATGCATCAAATTGTCGTCATCCTATTAGATAATAGCGTAAAACAACATATTTCACTTTATTTTAAACTAAATTAAGCATATTTTTTTGGAAATTACACGAAAAAAAATGTAATATATTTTGAAATTTTATCTGTGGCAGAAACGCTATGCGATTGCTTTGTAGCTGTGGTTACTCGCAGGTGACGTCACACGCAAGTAACCACAGATCATAAGGGCATATCTCTTCAAATGATTTTTCATTGTTTACTTGCATATAACGTCACACTTGTCACATGGCCAGCGCCACGATAGAAACAGCGTTTTTGACGCGGTTTCGGAAATTTAAACTTTTAAATGGATTTTTATTGATAATATAGTAGAATCTCACGGAAATATCAATGTAGTGTGCTTCTTATGTAATAAAGAATCATTTAATAAGGTTTTCTAAAATTAGTCAAATAGCCTGTTGGAACTGTAAGTAAATAAACAAACAAATAAATAAATAAATACTATAACATGTCAAAAGCGATATGCTTTTACCGACTAGAATGCCCCAGTAAATTTGATTAGAGTACCATCAAGGTCGTGTTGCTAAATGGTGTTCCGAAATATCAATATGTATCACAAGGTCGTCTCAGACGCTCTGAGAACTTGGAAATGCTAATATCAAAGAAATAGGTGTAAAAAAAATATCCACCAGAAATATAAATGTGAAAAAAGCGGCCAAGTGCGAGTCGGACTCGCCCATGAAGGGTTCCGTGAAAGGTAAATTGCGGTTTACGATTTATTACGTATTAAAAAAAAACTACTTACTAGATCTCGTTCAAACCAATTTTCGGTGGAAGTTTGCATGGTAATGTACATCATATATTATTTTTACATTTATCGTTCCCTTATTTTAGAAGTTACGGGGGGGGGGGACACACATTTTTCCACTTTGGAAGCGTCTCTCGCGCAAACTATTCAGTTTAGAAAAAAAATATACTAGAAACCTCAATATCATTTTTGAAGACCTATCCATAGATACCCCACACGTATGGGTTTGATGAAAAAAATAAAATTGAGTTTCAGTTCTTAGTATGGGGAACCCCAAAAATTTATTGTTTTTTTTCTATTTTTGTATGAAAATCTTAATGCGGTTCACTGAATACATCTACTTACAAAGTTTCCATAGTATATATAGCTCTTATAGTTACGGAAAAAAGTGGCTGTGACATACGGACGGACAGACGGACGGACGGACGGACATGACGAATCTATAAGGGTTCCGTTTTTTGCCATTTGGCTACGGAACCCTAAAAATCATCCACCAGAAACATAAATGTGAAAAAAGGGGCCAAGTTCGACACAGGTGTGTCTAGAATCACAGGATTGTCAACTTCTACAATAAAAGAACTGTCATCTTGGTTGTTTAAAATGAGCTTTGTTCACCTGAAAACTAATTTTCCCGAAGATAACAACTTGACAGATCGATTATTAGCCCCCATTCTGCAATTTACATCGTAAACGTTAAAGCCGTTTTCGAGAACTTGATACATATGTGATATATATTTACATAGTATTAAACACAGTTGATTCTCGCCGTCTGTCCCTCAACATGTACGCTTAGATCTTTCAAATTACGCAACGGATTATAATGCGGTTTTCATTAATTAGATAGAGTGATTCCAGAGGAAGGTTTTTATGAATAATAAAACTAAAACAACATAAACTTACGCCTTCATTCCCAGAGTGGGGTAGGCAGAGCCACAGACTCACCAACAACTCCAAAAACTTGTTGATAATTCTGTGAATAATAAATTCTGGAATATCTGGGTGTTACAGAAAACACAACCAACAAAGCGAGGGCGGCGTGCTAGTATAAATATATATACAAATAGCGCTCGTTAAATGGTATTGGATAGGATTTTGTCATATTATGTCATGTTGGTATAGGTGTGTTATCTATTAAATGTGTTACTTTCAAAAATCACACGTTCTTTTTCCGAACTTGGCTTTGACGCTACCGTGTGTAGATTTACGAAAGCCGCCCTTTGAGCATGTGTGAGAGATTCGGAGTACAATGGAAGATGTTGGTTTCATGGTCACTTTATTTGATAAGTTTCTGTCGAAAACTTCATTTTTGAGGCAAGTTTGTTGGCCGACTGTATTATCAAATTTTTGCACAATTTTGGAATTACTATTACGTCGGGGTCAACAATGAAGGAATGGATGTTAGTAGAGAGATCTCTCTCCATGTGGGTGTAATGCCTGGGGACCGAAGTCCATTGGGATGAAGTTGGAAGTTGTATGTGGATCAATTAACTGGGGAAACTTCGTTTGTGCTATGTAGCGCACAGTCAGATTTAAGTAGTTGCGCTAATTTTCAAGCGATCACTAATTTCGTGGATCTTAGGAAAGGGCTTGGTGGCAAGTGGTAATGCGCCTACATCGGCCCGGATAGCCAGAGGAGATGTAGGTTCGAATCCTATCTAAGGCCAACTAATTGTTTTCGCTTTAATTATAGTTTAGTTGCTCTGTCAGATGCAGGTGGTGCGGTACAAGTTGTCGCTAGGATTCGATAGTTGTGGTTGCCCGTGTGGTGCCGGGTTTAGAATGTTGCCACTCCATGTACTCCCGTGGATGTCGTAAGAGACGACTAAGGGACTAAAGGCTGTGTAGTGCTGTTAGGCGATGGGTTTGCAACCTGTCACTAATACACTGGATAACATCTTAGCCTGGTTGTGCAAAATGTGGTCACAGAACTATCAACAAGTTTTTGGAGTTGTTGGTGAGTCTGTGGCTCTGGGAATGAAGGCGTGAGTTATGTTGTTGTCGCTAGATGTCGAATCAGCAAACATGCGGACAAAATTATTCTTGGTCTGTATAAGTGACGTTATAAGGACACACCAAGAATGTTTTTGTCGGCATGTTTGCTGATTGATCGAGAACATTGTTGTCCAACTTTAAGAACCAATGAAAATCAATCAATCATTTTTTGTGTCATAGCTCTTTAAAATGAAAAATTGAAATCGACCAATCAGAACACACCATTTTGTGTCGTAAAATATTAGGTGTATTTTTGCTAAAAGATACACAAACTAAAAACTATGTCACTGCTTTTTTTTTAAATGTAGTTCAAACTTGGCCCCTAATTTCGAACCACTAGAGATGAAATTCAAATACAATTTTATATGGAGTTGACATCGTCATCTCATATGTTAGTTTATCTCGAGTGCCACGAGAATAGGGATCCAGATTTTAAAAAAAGTTATCTATTGTAAAATTGGTTGTGATACAGCTTCTATACTACCTTTGAAAAACCGACACTATTGAAAGTGAATTGAAAGTTTTGAATATGAATTTTTATTTTATTTCCTCTCAGTAGTTGTGAAAAGCACGTCTGCCTCGGTAGAAAGTGCAATTTATGGACTCGTACACTAGAGGGCCTCAACTACGTTTCGGCCCTCTATAACACTCGTCCCAAAATCGCGTACTTTCTATCCTCTGCAACAATGTACTATACAATACGAGCTCCTATGAAATTCCTAAGGATATGAAGAGTTCATAATCTCTGACCTCATTGCTTATAGTATAATAGTACTAGTAGGTATATCTCAATTATCCAAACAGCTTGTGTTTATACTGGGGTGAACTCAATAGCTGTAGTGAAAGAAGGATTGTGCATTATGAATGAAAGAACAATAGAGTGTGAATAGATGAACTTCGTAATAGCACCTATAGGTAATAAGTTCACTTGTACACAGACCCAAAAAGGAAAAAGTCAGAACGATAGTGACCTAATTGGGATTGTTCACATTTTTACAATTACTCTAATTCGAAAACCATTTCGAGGAATAGGGTTTTAAATCCTGCATTATTAAGTTTTTGAAATATTGATCTATTTCGGATATTTTGACAAAAGCATATTTAGCCTTTGTTTGACTTTCGTTTTCGGCTTGAAGCCCTCCTTTTTGTATCTTACGGGTTAGGCGAAAACCACTTGAAATAGTATGTTTTAATACACTATTAAAATCACATTTTATCATTAGATATAATTTAATTGTTGTAATTTATTAGAAAATGCCAACCCAAATTTAAAATAATTATGTCATCCATAAAATGTCTGCTAAATAAATAAAGATATTAAAACAAAACTATTGGGTCTAATTCAAAATTATTGAAATTGTTCTCTTAAAATTCTATCGAATTAGAATGTAAAAAAGTAAGTTATTTTTTTTGGTCTATCCCAATTCAAAATTTCAGCTTTCAAACTTCAAATCATACATTTATTATTATAGAGACCTGACTCAAAATTTAAAATTTCTGAATTAGGTCACTATTGTTCTGAAGGTGCGAATATTAGAAACCAAACGTGTCAACCCCAATTTTGGCTGTTGCCAAACTAGTTTTTTAGGGTTCCGTAGCCAAATGGCAAAAAACGGAACCCTTATGGATTCGTCATGCCTGTCTGTCTGTCTGTCCGTCCGTATGTCACAGCCACTTTTTTCCGAAACTACAGGAACTATACTGTTGAAATTTTGTAAGTAGGTAGATGTACCTATTCTGTGACACGCATTAAGATTTTGTACCTAGAAACTTGAAATTTGGTTCTTCATCATCTTCATCTCAAAGGCGATATGATTCTGAGTATTCAAATTCAAATTCAAATTCAAAATATTTTATTGCGTGTCACATTACGTTACAACAGGTGGAACTACAACTAAAGGTATACATGTGACGCCCTGCGAGGGCACAGCAACATGAGAGGGCTACACTACCCGCTTAATTATCCTTATTATAAAGCTATTATTCAATATTGCACACTATCTTTGGCACAAATCAATGCAAATTATGAAGCCAACTTATTACAGTTATCATTAAAATTATAATTATACTTACTCTTAATCTAAGGTCATCTAAGTATCTATGTCATTATTGGTAGGTCTTATTAAAAAAATCGTTTAAGTTATAGAAGCATTTGTTGATTAAGAATATTTTTAATTGTTGTACGAATATATTTGGTTTGTCTATGTTTTTGATTTTATTGGGTAGGTGAGTAGAATATTATTCTATAAAAGCGACCATAATACGGGAGCACAGCCCTCGTAAGACAAAAGGCGGTATCTCAAATTCAATAACCGAAGCGGATTCAATCCTTTTCGTTTAGTAATAAGGTTGCACTTGCCACAGGAGTTTTGCTTGACATACCGCCATTATATTATTGTGCTATTATATTAGATATTACTATACACATTATAGGTACGTATAATATCACTTACTTATTGGATCCATTGGTAAACAGCGTTTCTTTAAACAAACTCAATTACGTTTGTAGGACATCTTCTTTACATAGTATAAATCGAAGTCGCTTCCCTCCGTCCCTCTGTATGTACGCTTAGATCTTTCAAACTACGCAACGGATTTTAATGCGGGTTTCATCAATAGATAGAGTGATTCGAGAGGAAGGTTTTAATGTATAACTAGAGGGCGCCCGCGTCTTCGTACGCGTAGAATTAGTTCCCCGCTACTCCCCCTATTTCTTCCCGTTGGGGGTCGATTTTCGGAAAATCCTTTCTTAGTATTCACTTACATCATGAAAGGAACCCCTGTACCAAATTTCAAGTTTCTAGATACAGTCGTTTCGGCTGTGCGTTGATATATAAGTCAGTCAGGTTTGCCTTTTAATACATATAGAAGATGACCAATTGCATTGGTCAGAAAGAGACAGATGTTTTATCCACGTTCATCCTCATACATCAAACGCGACTATAATACGGCCGCAATTAAAATTCGACCGACGACATAACATTGTTTACAAAACATAGCAGTCTCCGTGTAAAATCCCACACGGTTCTGTTCATTCAATTCATTCACGAAATTTCTTGTTGGTATCGCTGCTCGTAGAAGCATAGTAGAAGAAGATATGGTAGAAGCTAGCGGTCCTGGGTTCGATTCCCGTATGGGCAAATATTTGTGTGATGACAAGGAGTATTTGTTCCTGCCTTGGATGCTTTCTATGTATTTCTGGCGTTATCCATGAAAAGGGACCTTATATTCAGACCTAGGAATATCTATACGGGGCAAAATTAAGTGACAGCTAGGGATTGCCTATATCGATAAACTCAATTATCGATGCTTTTCCTAAATACTAGTGATCGCTCCAAGTTTTGTTCGTAATAATAAATTTTTATTGAAAGTATGCAAATGAAACAATATAGCTAAGTACCTAATTATTTTTTTAAAATGATTTTTTAACCTTCACTCATCATCATCATATTTTATTTACTCTTAACAAATTCTAATCGTTTATTTTAACAATAGTAAATGAGTCACTCATTCTGAAATACACAATAAGGGGAAAAGTAAAACGTATGATGGTGAAGGTTAAAAAATCCTTTTAAAATAAAGAATAACCCGAATTATGTTGCTACTTTGTTTCATTTGCCGACTTTCCATACAAATTTATTTTTACAAACAAAACTTGGAGCGATCACTAGTATATGGGAAAAGCATCGATAATTGATTTTATCGATATAGGCAATCCCTAGCTGTCATTTAATTTTGCCCCGTATATTCCTAGGTATAACGGGCTAAGTTTGATCCTGATATCTATAATAGTTTGGGAGGAGTATGGCGACAAACGAAAATACGAATCGGGGAAGAATGGAGCTTCGCTCCAATAACTGCTATAGATCTGTCCTTTACGCTCGCCGTAAAATGAACGGCATTGCTATGCCATAATAACCCCCGTGATCTAGATATCTAGTTAGTGCATGCGTCACAGACATCTGGCATTTGAACAGCGAAGCAAAATGTATTTAGTGAAAATAAACTCATTGGAATTCCACCTTTAGCTCGATTACATAAGGGTGAAGGTAGTGTAAATGCCTCTTTGTGATTTTCTTTAAAACCATATGATAGCATTGTTAATTTATAAACGTTATTGTAGCTCTTGTTCACTTTTGAGAGTAAAGGTCGTATCGTTAAAACGCAAAATAATCCCAGAAGCAAGATGGCTTAAAAACAGGTCAAGTGCGAGTCAAACTCGCGCACCGGGGGTTCCGCACGCCAAAGGCACAATATAAGTAACTAGCGATCCGCCCTCGCTTCGCTTCGGTTTATGTGAGTTTTCTGTAACACCCGTACAATAAACCAGCATTTATCTACTTATATATATATAAAAGGCAAACCTGACTTACTGACTTATATATTAACGCACAGCCGAAACTACTGTACCTAGAAACTTGAAATTTGGTACAGGGGTTCTTCTCATGATGTAAATGACTAAGAAAGGATTTCCGTAAAACGACCCCCAACGGGAAGAAATGGGGGGAGTAGCGGGAAACTAATTCTACGCGTACGAAGTCGCGGGCATCCTCTTCGTCCCATTAGCAGATGTAAGATATGTTTCTCTCTAAGCATTTTAATTAGTTCTTAACTACATAATTAGAAATCTGATATAACTAACACTTAGCTCTAGCTCTTTAATTTTCTGGAGCATAGCTCAGTGGCGCTGGAGCGAGACGAAATTATAGTGTGAGTGATAGTTATCTACGAGATGTTCTATAATTATGACAGACAGACATACATACAATGGTGTCAAAAAATAGGGCTTGTTTTACTCGACTGCCTAAGGAGGAGGGTATTGTGTTTATCAGCCCATATATTATTATGTATGTTCCTTTGTGGCGCTCTAGAAACTAAACGCGTGAACCGATTTTAATGATTCTTATGTCAATCGATTTGTCTTGCTGCCGCACTCAGAGACTTCAAATAAATTTAATGCTTGTTTAGTGACGTGTTGTCTTATTCTATTGATGTAGCAAAGAAAGTGACAGCAGCGACTTTAATCAAGCATTAAATTAAATTGATGTCTCTGAGTGCGGCAATTAATCTTGTAAGTGTCACTAAATATATGACAGCAATCAAAATTAAATATGGCGGCAACCAGACGCCATATTGTAAAAGAAAAAAAAAATCGACTCACTATGACAAGTGGTGTATCATGGAATAGAAATTTAAAAAAAAACATTTTGAATGATCATTTAGGATTTATATCGATCTAACTTTAAATGGCAGATTTTACTCGTCGATTGTGAAACAGGCCCTAAATATTGGTATACCTTTACTTCCCAGAATTTCATATGCCCGAATTTCACCTGCCATAATTTACAAATGGCATAATGTTACATCTTATAATTTCATATGATATACTGATTGTTTATCATAGTAGTCAAATAACAGAATCTTTGTTTCCCATAATATTAATTTCAATAATTTCATTTTTCATAATCATTCTAATCCATATTTGTCACATGCCATAATGTCATTTGTCCGTGTAAATGGTGAATGGTGATGTTTGAATTAGGCAAGATTTACCTACATAGGTTAGGTTAGGTTAGAGTTGCAACAAGGCGCGAAGCGCCTCAACTACGCGGAATAGGAGCTCCGCGCAGCGGAGCTCCGTCGACATTAGTTTCGATCATTTATGTCCATATCAGTCGTGAATCACAAATATGTTAGGTTTAATTACATTAGTAATATAATATTTTAAAAAATGTTATTCAATCAATATATTTATTACAAATTAACCAAGCGGATTCGGAAATAAACTTTTTAGTATGGCGTTTAAATATTCTATTAAATAAAATTATTGCACTTAATAATATGAAAAACATTACGTATGGCATCAGTATCATTATGGCATCTAACTTTCGGGAAAACAAGAGTATGTAAGATAACTTTTCTGGGAAATGAACCATTCGGGCATATAAAATTCGGGCAAAAGAAATTCGGGAAAGTGAAAATTATAGCATATGAATTTCGGGCAAACAATAGATAATCCTAAATATTATACAGAGGAAAGATTTGTATTTTCGTATGTTTGTAAGGAATGAACTCCAAAACTAGAATGCTACATTATCCCTGAGTAACATAGGCTATATTTTATTTTTCTGCGTGGACGGAGTCGCAGGCTACAGCTAGTTTTCAATATAATGTGTTATTACGGCCATCCGCCATCCGTTTGAGACATAGACACACATACATAGATACACATATTAAATTTATAATACTCTTTTTTGCCAGTAGTTAAAAACTAAACAATATTAAAACTGACAAATCTTTAAAAGACTTCTTTTTACTTAAGTGAAGCCTATTAATAGAAGTTTCTTAAGTAAAACGTTACCTAATAAAACTAAGTATTAGTTTAATGTACATAACTAAAAGAGAACTAGTACGTACTATCACGTTGAAAATTATATCTTATAACATCACAACTAGGAATCAGTTTACAATACACGAGACGCCAGCATAAAGGTCAAAGTTCATGGAGCTAATAAAAATGCGTGATATTATAAATGACTATTCCATTCCATTCCTTTCTAACTCTCGGTCCCCTCTCTTAAAACGTAGGGTATAAGCCCGCTTTACATTTGGCTAAATTCAGTGTGCTGAATGAAAAAGACTCTAAAAAAGCGGCCAAGTGCGAGTCGGACTCGCCCATGAAGGGTTCCGTGAAAAGTAAATTGCGGTTTACGATTTATAACTTATTAAAAAAAAACTACTTACTAGATCTCGTTCAAACCAATTTTCGGTGGAAGTTTGCATGGTAATGTACATCATATATTATTTTTACATTTATCGTTCCCTTATTTTAGAAGTTACGGGGGGGGACACACATTTTTCCACTTTGGAAGCGTCTCTCGCGCAAACTATTCAGTTTAGAAAAAAAGTATATTAGAAACCTCAATATCATTATTGAAGACCTATCCATAGATACCCCACACGTATGGGTTTGATGAAAACAAAAAAATGAGTTTCAGTTCTAAGTATGTGGAACCCCAAAAATTTATTGTTTTTTTCTATTTTTATATGAAAATCTTAATGCGGTTCACCGAATACATCTACTTACAAAGTTTCTATAGTATAGCTCTTATAGTTACGGAAAAAAGTGGCTGTGACATACGGACGGACAGACATGACGAATCTATAAGGGTTCCGTTTTTTGCCATTTGGCTATGGAACCCTAAAAAAAGACAAGTGTAAAGGCAGTTAGCATGTTAGTCAAGCTACTTAGACAGCGAGACCTTATCCCCTCCACGCCGCCTGTCTAAATTTAGCACACTGAATTTAGCCAAATGTAAAGCGGGCTATAGATCGATTCACCGCAACTGCTGATTGAATAAATATAGAGTTTAATGAAAGCTGAACCTGAAAAAAAGCGGCAAATTCAAAAAATTCAAAAAGGTTTTGTTGAATTTGCCGCTTTTTTTTCAGGTTCAGCTTTCCTTAAACAGTCTATCAGGGGACGATCTGACACAAATTGATCTAGTCCCAAACTAAGCTCTAGGCTTGTACTATGGATCAGGACAGATCAACGATAAACTTACGTATACAGGTTGACTACGGGGTCGTGATCCTTATCCCAACTCAGTAAATGATTGAGATTCTACCTATAGTGGTTGTGATGTCCTAAGATTTAGGATTAGGTAAGCTGTTGGATAGTAATAGTCAATATTGTGTTTGCTCCATACGCTCACGCCGCGACCAACCCACTGACAGAAGTGACCACGAAGTGACAGGCTCATTGACAGATGCGGTTGTTAGGTTAGGTTAGGAAGTGGTGCCAATGGCTGGGCGTTTATTTCAGTATGCCATAGTGGTTTTTGAAACAATTAAAGTTTAGCATTTAATTATATTAATATTATTTTCCCTAATACTAAAATTATGGTCACCTTACATTTTCGTGTTAAAACCTATTTGAAAATCAACCGATCACGAGTAACAAATTGAGTAGGTAGGGTGGCCATGATCCTGAATAAAAAGATTTCATTTAACACAGAGTGTATAGGTACAATCAGCCCAATGGAACCTTGATCACAGTAAAATTGTAAAACTTTGTTCTTTCTTTCTTTCTTACAACTTGAATCATAACGTCACTGTGACACATTTCTATGATGAGTCAGGGTGCCATTGGCAATTGGCTCGTTAAAGTTATAACATCCTCCATTTTTGTTAGGGGTTAATAAGGATAGCACTCACACAATCACACAAAAGGTGAAAAGTATGGAAAAAAACTTTGTGACTGACAATTTCCGAGAAAAAAATTGTGTGACATACAGACAGACAGACGGACATAGCGAAATTATACGAGCTTCTAGTTTGACTACGGAACCCTAAAAACCAATTACATTTATTTGAGCACGAAGCAATATTATGAGTAAATTCTGTTGTATTTTTACATAAACCTCTTATGATCCAATTGTATTGTAACCTTTAAAGCTTAATATTTGTTTTATTTCTTCCGCATTAACCAATATGGTGATCAAAACAGCCTGTAACAAAAAAAACCGGACAAGTGCGAGTTAAACTCGCGTAAGACGGGTTCCGTATAAAGATTTAAAACAAAATATATGGCCAGTAGGCAACCTGGCACCCAGGCCACCTAATAGTAAATGGGATCTGGAACCCATAGATATTTGAATTCTCTCTTCAATCTCAAGACTTCGATCCTAAGGGCCGTATTAATAAACTCATCTTGGTTGAGATGTCAGTCACAAGACACGTCTAAAATGACAGCTTTCTATGGGTTGACGTTTACTTTGACGTCTCTCGAGAGGGGCATCTCAGTCAAGACGAGTTTATTAAAACGGCCATCATCAATCAATCAATCATAAACTCACGCCTTCATTCCCAGAGTGGGGTAGGCAGAGCCACAGACTCACCAACAACTCCAAAAAGTTGTTGATAATTCTGTGACCACATTTTGCACAACCAGGCTAAGATGTTATCCAGTGTATTAGTGACAGGTTGCAAACCCATCGCTTAACAGCACTACACAGCCTTTAAAACGGCCATAAGACTCCAAAATGCGTTACCAAGCTTGAGGACTAGATAACTAGGATCAACTCACATTATAATTTTGCTTTTTTTGCGTTCCGAGGCAAATTAGAAACCCTTATAGTTTTTCCAGGTCCGTTCGTCTGTCCGTCTGTATGATACAGTCATTAATTCTCAGAAAATATCAGTCAAAAAGCTGTTTTTTTTTGCAAATGGAGATATTTATACCACACATTATGTAATTTATTAAAAAAAGGCACGGTTTTTAAGCGTCTTTTTCACTAACCATTTTCATTGTCTATTATTTATTAAGTTAAAAAAATGAACGGAATGTATTTCACGGAGCCCTAAAAACTACACGCCGTTTGTATTTTTTGCTCTGGCAACAGATTTGGAGTTCATTGCGCAAGTTAACATAAAAAAAAGGTTTAATTCGCCGAGTTCAAGTAGACTCGTTACTTCCGGTTAAAGTCTAGGCCGGTTACAGTTACAAAATTCGATAATCTGTGTGTCCTTTTCACTCTTGACTTTAAATAGAAATGGGTGAAAGAGGACAGCGTATTTTCGTAAAGTCACTTTGGAAAGGGACCAAGGTTATATTTACCGTTAAAATAACTGTGCTTTAAGTAAAGTTAAGATTATGACATGATATTGTAAGCTTTTAGATGTTTATTATTCGCTTTAGCAGTTATTAGGATAAATTGCTAAATTATATTCATTGAAGCAGTTTATCTTCGTTCTAAGAACGTATCTTCAATCTTCATCCATTATTCATGAAATTCATTTTTGTTGAATGTTCATAAATTATTAACTCTTTGGAGGGTCGTCCTTTTGTATTAACCTAAGTATTACAAATGAGTTTTTGTCGAAAAAAACATTTTCACTTCTCGTGCTCGTAAAGCCTTCTTTATGCTGGGTATAGGCTGCATAAAATCGCAATTTATGAACTAGTCTGCATAAAGTGTTTTCGTCATCTAGACTAAGACCACGAAATAGAAAAAAACCGGTCTAGTGCGAGTCGGACTCGCGCACCGAGGGTTCCGTATTGAAGATAATATGCTTGGTAACCGCAAAAGAAAATACTCATTTTGTTATAACCTTTATTTTCCAGGCAATAAGGTCGATTTTGACTAGCCTAAATTTTAATACAGATTTTCTTGGTTTTTTTGTTATTTCTCAAAAACTGTAAATAATGAACACTTCATTTTATTTTTCCCAGAAAAAATAAGTAATTATCTAAACGTCAGGATTTTTTTCAGAATTTTTGATTAATAAACTTTGGAGATAAGGGGGGGGGGACGGTCATTTTTTGTACATTTTTGGCTATAAATCAAAAACTACACCACAGAAAATTTTCAAAAAAATTGTTTTGAAATGTGCAGATTAAGACCTTTTATATTTGCACACCCCACTTGCTATAATCGAACCACTTACATTTTTGAACCCCCCATTCTAGACCCCTTTTCAATTATTAATAAAATTAATTTCATTTTTTTTTTACTACAACTAGATGCGGGCAAGCAAGTTGTACAACTATGCCAAATTTCAAGTTGATAGCATTTGTAGTTGCTGAGAAAACCTGCTGTGACATACAGACAGACAGACAGACAACGAAGTCTCACCATAAGGGTTCCTTTTGTACCATTTTGGTACGGAACCCTAAAAACAGTGGAAGTGGCATGAGCTTCGCTTAGTATCAGACCTGTTGTCGCCAATACTCAAACTATCATAAAAACAACTCCCCACCATGGAAAATGTTTTTGGTGCGGCTATCGTTTTTACATTCCAAAATAGCACAATAAGGCATGCTTCTGGATCTATTTCCTATTTTAGAAACATCGAAATATCGAAATAAGCTATCGCGGCAAAAGTATGGTAGGTTATGCGGAACTCCGCATAACTATGCGACACGTTACACGCCCACATCATCTTCTACTGTTTTTTCTGTTCTGTGACTAAGACAATCAAGCCCTGCAGCCAGACAGCGGAGGTGACTGCTTTAAATAAACTTGTTGTTTGAATACATTTACTTTAATTTATTTGCTGTCTATGTTGCATCTAACAAAAAAGAAATTTAAACACTATTAAAGACAAGCATTTAATAACAAAAACATTACAAAATCAACGTATAACTTGGCAGTATTGCGTTCGACCTTAGTTAAAAATCCCAAATTAAAGAAAAAACGCTCTGACGGGACAACTTAATAGCCGATTAAATAATTCGCCTATCGAGTTAACTATTAGATAGATAAAACCCCCGATATAAAGGTGACCCCTTCTTTCAGAGCTGATATCTCTTAAACGGCCCAACCGATTTCCATGAAACCTAGATAAGAACCTGCTTCCAAATTAAAAAAACCGCATTGAAATCGGTTCACCTGTTTAAGAGCTACGGTGCCACACAAAGATACACACGTCAAACGTATAACACCCGTCGTTTTGCGTCGGGGCTTAAGAACCGGTCAAGTGCGAGTCGGACTCGCGCACCGAAGGTTCCATCTGTTTGGGAGCTACTATGCCACGGACAGACGCACATCCACACAGATGCATACGTTAAAGTTAACACCCCTCTTCTTTTATCGGGGGTTAAAATATCTAAAAAGAGAACTTCTATTAATATATCATCAACGTAATTTATTAACAGAATGACAACCTAAGCTAATATAGACCGGGAGCTGATGGCAAATAAAATACCCTTAAATATTTACGTAACGTCAGTGATACTTGTTACTGCAATATCGCGTAAGTAACAAATTCAATAAGTTGCAAAATGTACCTTACTGACTTATATGCTAAAGTGTATTTTGCACCTTATTTAACTCGTTCGTTACGCGTTTATGCATTATCAACCACCAACGATAACCATGGTAATAGAAAAGGTCATTTAATTTCAATACCGCTAAACGTTTTGTTGTGTTTTTATTCAAAACATATTGTACAACATATCTTGATTTCTGATTTCATACAATCTCCAAAAACCTACGGTAAGATTTGCAAATCAATGGTCCGATGTGTCTTTTCAATATCGTAGGTTCTGTGAGAGAATGTATGGAAGTGGAATTTCTTTAATTACAATCGTATTACGTAGTTTGTGTGTGTTACAATCTGAAATTTATTTCTCTATATAATATTAAGTTTCTTAGTGCATTGGTTGTTACAGTAATACTGTGAAATTTTTGTTTGAATAAATAAATATGACACAGAACCGGTAATTTAATCGTGCTCCACCAGCACTTAGCCGGTTTTTAATTGTTACCGAATACATTTCGTCGGCACTCAGTCGTTTGCGCTGACCCTTAAGTGGACCAAAGCGATTAACAACTTTATGGCCGGAAACACACTTACATAATATTGACTACAGTATTATTTAACAAGGTTGTTCGGCGTGAAATCAATTGACATGTGATAGCAAAGCCATGTCAATTACGACGGTTATTATTGTCGAAACTGTTCATACGTATAGTTTTGTAAGTTTATCATGTTAACTAACATTTTAATAAATAAACGGGGACGTTCTGTACACAAATTGACCTAGTCTCAAACTATTATTGCTGGGGTCCTAGTGAAAAAGGGTATAAGTCGACTTAACTCGTTCTAAAAAAAAGGCGTATATACGTAAACGGAGTATCTAGACTTAAACCCTTTTTACCTGATCTTCAGGAGAGTTATACCCTTTTTTACTAGGACCCCAATATAAAATGTATTGTTGTAGTATTCTTACAATTGCATGGCTAATTTTCGTCGCACAACGGAAAAGGTTCATAGAAAATTTAATTGCGTGAGTTAGTGTATCCAACTTTTTGGACCTTACCTATTCATTGTTTTCAATAAAGGGTACGTATTTGTGTTATATTGTATAGTACTGTGGGGGATGGTTGGGTCTCTAAATACATTTTCTTAAAATAATTGTGGCTGTTTACTCATTCAAACATTTCTAATCAAACCTCAAGAGTTTCTCTCTAGTCCTAGCCATGACAGCTATCTGTTTCTTTCAGAAGCGTTCCTTATTTAAATATCGGGCCATAGAGGCGACGTGGAGGTCTTTAACCTTCACAGTACCATCCAAAATTAATAAACTTCTATTAACATGAACCGAAAACTTAAAAAGTTGCCTGACTCATCTGAAAACCAGTTTAGGGCAAATTAAAATTCGGACAAACGATGTGTTAGGACAAACGTTGTTAGGGATTCCGAGGGACAACCAGCAGTGAGACATGATACTAACCAAACTCAGAATTAAATTTTCACGCTCAAGTTGTGCTACTCAGGTTTAAAAAATGTTTGTATTTAAAGCATTATTTCCGCTTTGAGCTCCTGAGTTAAGTGTCGGGTAGCAAGCTACATAACACAATACGAAACGGATGCTTTTCACAAACAATGAGAGACGTGGGAATGCTCACCGAGTTATGATCGTTAATAGCCAATGCGTGGTTCTTAAAAAAAATCTGTCAAGTTGAGTCGGACTCGCCCACCAAGGGTTCTGCACATGACACGGTTCAGTAAATCAATTCAAAATTTTCATCGCCGCCGTTCTTTGCATAAATGTTTTTTTTGTGATTTTATTAAAAATGTTGGGTTTCAGATTGTTCCCTATATTTGTAGTATAAGACGGTATTACTTGCCAAATTTCATAGTTCTAGGTCAACGGAAAATACCCTATAAATTTGGATTTCCTTGAGAGTGTCGAAATATACGTTTTTAGCGGCATAAAATTTGATTTTTTCACAGCTTCAAGGGACTGTAGACTTAAGTATATAGTTTAAATTTCAACTCGATACCTCTACGCGTCCCCGAGATAAAGGGTCTTGACAGACGGACAGACGGACAGACGGACAACAAAGTGATCCTATTAGGTTTCCATTTTTTCCTTTTGAGGTACGGAACCCTAAAAATCGGTCGAGTGCGAGTTGGACTCGCACACCGAGTGTTCCGTTCCGCTGCAAAGTAAGAGCGTTAAGAGCGAGTGAGAGAGAAGTACAAACCCGAAGCATCTTCTAAGTGCTCACAGACTGTATTTATAATCTTTTTACTACGTGTAAAGTCGATTTATACCCTAACACACTTATACACTAAGGGTCTCCCCAGGCTTATTGACGCGGAATCGGCTTGAGCCTTTAAGAAAAAGTTTTATGTCCATGCAATAAGAGTGAAAACGACGTCGTTCCGTTCGCAACGCCGAAGCGAGCCGAGTCGGGCCGAGCGACGCCTTTTTCACTCTTACTTACCGGCTGAATCGATGAAGGCGGTCGATAGGTCTGGGGAGACCCTAACACCTCATTCGGTCGATAATTTCAAAGGCATCGTATTAAATAACAGCAGTGATTTGATTACGTATTAAATCATCCCGTGAGAATCAATGGAACATACACGATTAATCAACGTTCGTAAAACACCGATTAAAATGACATAACATCGTGTGATTGCTTTCAAAAGGTCGATAGTCGTAATACTCGTAAAGCCAAATAGAACCTTATTTAAATGGGATATGAGCAAACCAAATCGGTTACTAAACTAATGGAAACATATGTTAATCCTGTCGGATTAGTTAGTCGAGAAGGATGATTTCCACCGAACGGCTCGCATCGCATCGGATCGGAAAGGATACGGACGGATGCGGCGACAGCCGATCGCGTCTATTAAAATTATTTAATTATATTATAGACACCTCCGGAGATCCTAGAGCTGGTGCTTACCTCTCCCAAAGGATTGGGCTAGCTATCCAGAGAGGTAACGCAGCCAGTGTCATAGGGACCATGCCGCGAGCAGACCTGCTAGAGGGGGTGTTCTTTTTATAGTGGTGATTATTATTTACGTCTTTAATATTTGCGTAGCTTAGTTTTTATTTTAATTTAATTAATTTTTACTTAGTTTTCTTTTTCTCCACTTTCAGTCTGTCCGTCCGTCGTACAAACGGTAAAACATACAAGCGTCAAATTTGTTATGATTGTATTACAAACCCAGAAGAAAAACAACAAAAATACAAAAAAATGGTCAAGTGTGAATTGTGCTAGCGCTGATTCGATTCGAAATCGAATTCATATCGGAATTTTATAATCACTACTATGTGGCGGTCCACCCTCGGTGTATTTCGACTCGCACATGGCCGGTTTTTTTTAACAAGTTTTTATTTAACTTGCAATGTATGTACGGGTCAAATCTTGCAAGTTTTTGACCCACTTCCCGGTTTCCGATGAACCTGAATTTTTTTCATACGCCTTTAAATCTAATGACAATACAATAATACAGTACCATCGAGCTGGTCTGATGATGGAGACTCAGGGTGGCCATAGGAACTCCTAAATTACACATGATAAATCCTTCGTGTTAGGGCTCGTTAAAATCGTATTGACCAGTAGGTGACGACTAGGGAATGCAATTTAATCGGTTATTAGTTATTACCCGTACGTGTAATACCTAATAACTTTTTTCATACGCATGGGGCGTATGAAAAAAACTGTTTAAAACCGGTTATTAAGCTTGTCCCAAAATTGATTTTTTTGACAGAAACTTATTAAACAGGCTTACACTTTACAAAATCTGCGGTATTTCATGTTGTGTCCGCGGCATTTCGCCACGTTTACGCCTTTGTTATGTTGCAGCCTTTATTGGCTAACGAAGGCCAAGGTTCGTATCCGCGCAACGCTCTTTTTGTCCGCATAGCATTGCGAGATGAAAGAGTAATCGATCGTGTGAAAGAGATAGCGGACAAAGAGTTAAAGGCCTATGACTATAAAAAATCGGTCAAGTGCGAGTCGGACTCGCCAACCGAAGGTTCCGCACATGACACGGTTAGCTCAATTCAAAATTTGGACCGCATATTCGCTGCTTGTCTGCAATAACGCTGCAATTCAAAATAATACGTTTTCGAGTTAAGGACAGGACGAGGTGCAGCGTAAGCGAAACTTTATCTTGAATAAAGCAACCGTGTGCCTACGTCACAAAATGGAGTCGTGAGAACGATGTGCCCTTCTGTGATTGGTCGGATTTTGACGCCATTTTTTTGGCGAGAGTGGCTTTCCTCCAGTTGTGTCGCACCGTTCGACGGTAACGCTACGTTTCTCTCGTGAATATGGGCTCAAAACAAAATATTTATATTGAAGAAAAATTTCGTTTCTACAATAGAGGTCCATTACAAAAAACGTGGATTTTAAATAATTTTTAAGAAAGATTTTTTCTGCAATAGTGAAACATCGTCAAATACAACGCAGGAACGGTAAAGTTATTTTGAGGAACAGTGTAGCATTGGCGTTACGGATTGTCTTCAGGAAAAAGTAAGAACTTTTTTTGACGGTATTATAGAAATAAGCTCTTATTCACTAAAAACTCGCAAGTATGCATAAAAACAAATACAAAATATGACTGTCTGCTACAAAGAATATATAGGTATTCATTCGTAGTTACGAAATTCTAACGATAACATAGTTGACATTTTTTTTTCCTGACTGCCCGAAGAAGAGTTATGTATTTCCAGCGTATGTATGTATGTATGTGAGTCTTTATTTGGCACGCTCTGTAGTCGATGGATTTAAACATTATGAGGTGTCGTTAGATTCGTATTAACTGTCGAAGTGCTGTAGGATATTAATCTTTAGCTTGTTTTTAGCTTTTTAGTTGATATTCTTTGGTGGTTGCCGGATTAGAATAGTGCCACTCCATGTATTCCCGTGGATGTCGTAAGAGGCGACTAAGGGAATAAAGGCTTGTAGTACTGTTAGGCGATGGGCTTGCAACCTTTCACTAATACACTGGTAAACATCTTAGCCTATGTGCAAAATTTGGATACTGAATTATCAACAAGTTTTTAAAGTTGTACCTAGTCTGGCCATAAGTTCTGTCACAAAGGTTTAGTCAAATAAAACTAACTTATGTTTATTTCTTAATTTCATAATATACACAAATTAAAAGCTTAATTAATGTACATTTTTAAGAACTAATAATCATTCCACATAGTCTCCGCAATTTCCGATACGATCTTCTAACATTCACGGCCGGCACCGATTAAAACACGCACGAGGTTTTTGAAAATTTCACTTTTTGAAAACTCCTTAAAGGTTAGTTTTTGTTAACTACGTTTTTTTTTTGTTTAATATTGTGAAGCCTCTCATCTGTGGGTATCTTTAGAGACCAGCATTATTTTCTTAACGACACTCAAAAACCAGCTTATGAAGCTCAAAGTTTAGTCTGTTTTCGTATTGCTGCAAATTGATGCGAAATCTTAGGGTCGATTTAATGAGACACGAAGATTGACCGGTGTATAAGAGGATCTTTAGTTGCTTGGAAATACATTTGTATCAGAGTTTAAACATAAAAGTCTGGTCAATATGTCACGCAAATTTCGACTCAATACGAGAACTCTTACAAAAGTTGTAGCCGTTATCAGTATCGTGGTCGTGCGTGTTTTGACCCATGATTTCCTAACCAGAATGGAATGCTTGAAGCTCGTTCGTCAAATGATTGCAATGGTAAAGAATACAAATTATGCTTCTTTTTATTCTAGATAAAATAAGGTTTTGATTGATGTGCTACAGGTTTATGAAACTCTTTTATTTATTTTTTAAATTGTGATAAATCTCAGTGACAGAACTTATGGCTAGACTAGGTAGATAATTCTGTAGCTCTGCGTAGCCCACTCTGGGATTACAGGCGTGAAGGTATGTATGTATGTGTAAGTATGTATTCTTTAAATCATTTTGATTATATTAAAATTAAATCAAAATGGAGCCAGAATTATAATAATTTCTATGTATGCTCTAACACGTTTTGGTTTTGGTTGCAGAAATGAACACTTGAACTTAAAAAATATTTCAAAATCTGCAAGTAGACTTAAATACCAATAAAAAGTCTATAGGTAGAAATAAAACTGACGACTTTTTGTCTGATGATAGTGTCGAAGATCGCACTTTTACACAAAATAATCTCTCTCCGAGTGCAAGTGACTGTGGTATGACTTCAACCTGAAAAAGCAATGAAAGTTTACCAAGCGTATATATAAAAAAAGCATACCAGTCCTCTAACACTTATTGAAGAAGATGTACTGACTTTGAGAAACCAGCCTGAAATGTAGCTTATCTCACCACTAATAGAAAGTTTGGTAATAATGAAATCGGAGTTAAGTAGAACCAAAAAAACCCGCAATCAATGAATTCAATTTCACTCAAGAACTAGGTCATGTTAAAAAATTATTCATAGAGCTCCTCTTCTGGTTCATCTTCAAGCTCATCTCCATCTTCAAATGACCTAGCTCCTGAGTGAAATTGGATTCATTGATTGCGGTTTTTCTGGTTCCACTGTGATTTCATTATTACCATTAAGTTAGATTTAAAACCGACAGGATACTACGTTTTTATCGTTTTTATAAGATTTCGAAAAACGTAATAATGTTCAAGACCTAAGTATCATGCAATTCTATATTTAAAAATGATGATAATACACGTTCCTCTTTTATTGAAACTTCAAGTCCCCTTTCTAACGATACTCCCGAATATACATACCAGCCCTTACTTCGATAGTCAAAGAAATTAAAAATGCAGAGTACTTTATAAACGAGCACAGGCCGATTGTTCCGTATGAGTTGGGTTAACGAAAATATTGCTCCCCATAATATTCATTAATCAAATAGCCATAAGTAGGTAGTTATTTTCATTCCCAGTGCAATGTTTAAGAAAAATTTAGTGACAAACACAAAAGTGCCACTTATGATTATAATATTAAGAACATTTTAAGGAATTAATGCATGTTAATGTGATATTGTTAATAATTTTGAGTACCTTTTTGAGTACAAACCATGATAGTACCTTATTTGTGAAAAATGATACTTAGTGTAATATCTCTAAACAAAAAACGCCTTTATTGATGCTAAAAATACTATGTATGTGTGGAGTATTACGATTTGGACCTTTCTTACACTGTCTACCTGTGAAGTATTTAGATTTGAGCCTCTTTTGCAAATAATTATAAAGCAAGATACCATGGCTCAAGTCGAAGTCACTGTATGTTTTTATGTTTTTAGCCATATTTTTGTTTGATTTCGCGTTTGATTTGATGCACAAAATATTCTTGAATAATCAGCGGGTGTTATTTTGAATTCAAGCATCCCGGTAAAGTTCTATTAGGTACAAAAAATTCGATCCAAAAATTGTTTTATTTTCAAATGGCCCTCCTGAAAAAACATCAATTTTGAGATGCAGCGTTATTGCAGACAAGCAGCGATATAAAGACCCCGTTTTTTTTGTGATTTAATTAAGCATGTACAGTTTTCTGATTTTTCCCTATACTTGTAGTATAAGACGGTATTACTTGCCAAATGTCATAGTTCTAACTCAGCGGAAAATGCCCAATAAATTTTGATTTCATTGAGCGTGCCGAAATATACGTTTTTTTGCGGCATAAACGGCCGTATCTTTTTAGGGTTCCGTACCTCAAAAGGAAAAAACGGACCCCCTATAGGATCACTTAGTTGTCCGTCTGTCTGTCTGTCTGTCTGTCAAGACCCTTTATCTCGGGAACGCGTGGAGGTATCGAGTTGAAATTTAAACCATATTCAATTCAACAATTCGTACGAAACATGAGATACGAGGTTCTTTTTAAAGCAATGAAGATTTGTTAAGCAGGGCAGATAAGTTGTCTATAGCGCATGGCGGCTACTTGATATTCTGGTTATTCCCTTAAAAACGCGCCATAAAAACTACGAGAGTGAAAGTGGCATAGTAAAGTGACAATACGCGCTTAGAATAAGTTGGCGTTTAATGTATCTAGACATACGTGTGTCACACAGTAGGCGACGCGACGTGGGACACGTGCTATTTCGGGCCACTTTTGAGTCCCTAAATAACTCAGTCTTTTTTTAGGGTTCCGTACAAAAATTAAAAAACGGAACCCTTATAGGATCACTCGTGCGTCTGTCCTTCCGTCTGTCACAGCCAATTTCCTTCGAAACTACTGGACCGATTGAGTTGAAATTTGGCACACATATGTAAATTGATGACCCAAACACAGCTGTGCAAAGTAAATATATATTTTTTCAAGTAAGGGTCGTTTTCGTGGGACAAATTAAGAAAATATAAATGAAAAGTTTTACAAACCTTACTGTGTCATTACATATCAAAAGGAAGAGCTCGTTATGAGGATCTCAAATATATTTTTGTTATTAATGTAAAATAAATAGTTTTGATTTTATTCATGAAAGTAGACGAAATTTGACCATTCGCACCGCCCCCCCACCCCACTGATCTCCGAAAGTACTGAGCCTAAAAATTTGAAAAATATACAGTATTTAGTTCATTGCTTGTAGATGAAAGGAAAGTCCGAGGGACTTCCCAACGATATTAATTTATCGATAAATTGTACTTTCTTATGACAGTTATGACTACTTACATAGTATAAACTATGCTGCTTATGACTATGAGATAACGTACAATATGAACATGCAACTAGGATAGCTATTATGCAGTACAAAGTCCAAAGCTGTCCGTTTACTTTGTATGGAAATCGATTAAATAACATTGAAATAAGTTTTTGTGTAAGAAACACGTTATTTTTTTTTTATTAAAATTGTTTTTTATATGAATTTTAAAATCCCTAAAAAGTATGCGTATAAATTACCTACATAAATTAAATATTACCTATCATTATCGATGGTTAGTGATCAGCATTTTAGTTACCTAATTTCTATTTTATCCGGTGAACTTAATACCTACCTATATCTAATGTGAAATGTCACTTTGAAATAAGTATTTGAAAGAATTATCGGTAAATTGAATATCCGAAGGAAGTCCCTCTAGTTAATCGAAGTTTTTCAGGGGCATGTTTTATAAAGCTACAAGTTACAATTTTACAGGTCTAAACTGGCAACACTGCTCAAATGGCTGGTCGTCATTGGTCGAGGTTGTGACAAATGGAAACTTGTAACCTGTAAATTGTTATTTGTAGCTTTATAAAACAAGCCCTGGTGAGGATTGTCTTCTTATGTGCGTAGTACTGTAGCAAATAAATAGCATATCAAATCATTTTAACCTTTGAACGTTATGCATAACATGAACTGTGATCCAAGGAGCTTAGAAAGAACTTGGCTTCCAGTTAGTTCATACTTCTTTTATTTGCAAAACCGTTTACGAACTTGGTACAGTCGAGTTCATAAATATGTACACTTTAGTACAGTCAAGGAATTTAATTGTTATGCCACTATGGAACCCTGTCATAATGACAGCGTATGTATAACGAATTTTAAAGAAAAACTTTCGCAACTAAGTAGACTCGGTTAGTTCCTGAGATACAGGCGCAGGCGACTAAAGTGTTTATACCTACTAAAATTCATCTAAGACGGCACTATTTTTTTTTATATTATAGGAGGCAAACGAGCAAACGGATCGCCTGATGGTAAGCGATCACCGTCACCCATAGACACCTGCAGCACCAGAGGAGTCACAGGTGCGTTGCCGGCCTTTCAAGTGAGAGTACGCTCTTTTCTTGAAGGGTTGAAGGTCGTAACGGTCCGGAAATACCGCAGGCGACAGACCATTCCACAGTTTAGTTGTGCGAGGCAGGAAATTCCGAGTGAAACGCACAGTTGTGGACTGCCAACCATCTAAATGGTGGAGATTCTGTCGCGTACGACGAAGGCGGAAGGATGCGGCAGGAATTAATCCGAACAGCTCCTCGGAGCACTCTCCGTTGTACAATCGATAGAGAATGCAGAGTGAGGCTACATCTCTACGCAGCGCCAAGGAGTTAAGCCGATCAGAAGCACGCTGGCAGCCGACAATTCGAGTCGCTCTCCGCTGGATGCGGTCCAGAGGGAGAAGCTGGTTTTATAACTTTAAATTGAAAAATAATTCATACTTGTTGTTTTTTGAGATAGTTTTTGTGTAGTAACTGCTTCGGAACCCTACACTGAGCATAGTCCGACATGCACTTGCTGGGCTTTTTTTTTATCTATTTCATAGTTACGTAATACTTGTTTATTAAGTTATACTTTTCTATTTCACCAGACGAATCTGTTTCACTTTCGCATAAACTTTAAAATACAATTATTATTCTAGCATGAATTTATAATTACAGATTTATACAGCGCAAATTATACACTTTCACTGCATTATGATAAGTATGATAACATTGTGCAAATTATAATTTAATATTATTTATGTTTTAAACAGAAACATTAACATACAAGTCTTGTATTGTATCGCGTTTAAACTATTTAGTTTTGTACAGATTTTAAAGGATCGGGAGGACGAAATTTCCATTCAAAATGTGATAATATCCTCTCCCCTTAAACCTAGTACGATTTAGGTATACGATTTTTAGGGTTCCGTACCAAAATGGTAAAAAAGAAACCCTTATGGTGAGATTTCCGTGTCTGTCGGTCTGTATGTCACAGCAGTTTTTCTCAGAAACTATAGAAGGTATCAAGTTGAAATTTGGCATAATTGTGTAACTTGCTTGCCCGCATCTGTTTTTAGTAAAAAAAAATGAAATTAATTTTATAAATAATTGAAAAGGGGTCCAGAATAGGGGGTTGTAAAATGAAAGTCGTTTGATTATAACAAACGGGGTGTCATATGAAAGGGCTCAGTCTGCACATTTAAATTTTTCGTGACTTATAGTTTTTTACTTATAGCCAAAAATTTACAAAAAATTAAGTTCCCCCCTTTAAAACTCTGTAAAATTCCTGATTCAAACATTACATTACTTAGTTTATACTTAGTTGTGTAAAAAATATCAAAAAACTTTAAAAAATTGTATTAAAATTTAGGTTAGTCAAAATTGCCCTTGTTATAAGATGAATTACCGAGAGCGTGGAATTGCATATGTAGTGGTTGTACCGTTCGCATGGAAAGGAAAACCATTTAAGTTTTCTTCTTAATGTATGTATGAGATTACCCTAAACAAGTGGAATAAGTATGACCTTTTTTTGCTTTTAGTCGCTATCATTTATTTAAATTTTCATCTTTAAGGTTGGAAATTGCTTATGGGACAGACGAAAATTATATATAGTTCTCCTGATGACTTCTTGATCAAAACCATCTACTGCCGACGGACCGTACGTAACTTTTTCTTACTCGGAGAGGGGAATTTTTTCGTTGCTTTAAATTTGTCACTCTTACTTATTAGACATAATTTTATAAATAGTCGAGAGATACCTGTAGCTTTTTTAACGAATTGGGCAGCGGTTTAAGGTGAATTTATTTTTTTCATTAGGTACTTCGAGTTCAAAATATTTCTGACATTTAAAATTATTTGTTTACTATGACTCTCAATCTGACCAAAATTACTGTTACTTTTTGCCATATCTTTTGCAAACTGTGTAACTCACAGTCGCACGTGCCCAGTCAAAATAATTCTGAAAATTACGAGTATCCAATAAAATAGTTTTTAAAATTGTTGGTAATTCTATAGTTCTGCCTACCCACTCTGGGATTACAGGCGTGAAGGTATGTATGTAGGTATGTACAATAAAAAAGACGTATATTTTAGTGCATTGCAAAAAGTATTAAGAATTTGACACTGACATTATTTTTGTACTTACTTATTTAATATATAACAAAACTCTTTTTATGCTGATGGTTAAGAAGTAGAAGAAATTTAAATATAGAATGCCTGTAAAGACATGTTACCACTACATATGCAATTCCACGCTCTCGGTAATTCATCTATACATAGATAACTAATATTGATAACTAGAGGACGCCCGCGACTTCGTACGCGTAGAATTAGTTTCCCGCTACTCCCCCCATTTCTTCCCGTTGGGGGTCGATTTTCGGAAAATCCTTTCTTAGTGCTCACTTACATCATGAAAGGAACCCCTGTACCAAATTTCAAGTTTCTAGGTACAGTAGTTTCGGCTGTGCGTTGATACATCAGTCACTCAGTTTAACCTTTTATAATTATAAATATAGATAAAACGAGTATTATCTTTTACGTTTTCCAACTATATTATCTTAACTACGGAACGCGGAAGTCCAACTCGCACTTGACCGGTTTTTTTAATTATGTTGTTGATATTTGAACAAGTAAATGTGTACGTTGTGAAACCAACTGGCCGCCACCCGCGGCCGCCACCGCAGGCCGCGTCTGTCTGTAAAACGCTTTATCGCTAGCGAAAATGTATAGGAATGACGTAAGCTGCCGGACGCTCGTGTAGAGCTGTTATCAATTCATACATATTGATAGTTTTCGAAAAGCGTTCACGTTAGCGTTAAGGAGCTTGGTTGTTACAAGTGAAGCTATAGTACATTATTGCCTAGGCAGGGAAGTAGGCAATTGCGGGCCGAGCCGACGAGCTTGCGAGTCCGTTTAAAAATACGAAGCCCGCAATTGCTGTTCCTGCCAAGGCAAATATAGTGCTTTTCTCAAAAATTGCAAAAAGAAATGTGTTGGAGTAAAATCTTCTCATTTTTAGGGTTCCGTAGCCAAATGGCAAAAAACGGAACCCTTATAGATTCGTCATGTCTGTCCGTCCGTCTGTCCGTCCGTATGTCACAGCCACTTTTTTCCGTAACTATAAGAGCTATATATACTATGGAAACTTTGTAAGTAGATGTATTCGGTGAACCGCATTAAGATTTTCATACAAAAATAGAAAAAAAACAATAAATTTTTGGGGTTCCCCATACTTAGAACTGAAACTCAATTATTATTTTTTCATCGAACCCATACGTGTGGGGTATCTATGGATAGGTCTTCAAAAATGATATTGAGGTTTCTAATTTAATTTTTTTCTAAACTGAATTGTTTGCGCGAGAGACGCTTCCAAAGTGGAAAAATGGGTGTCCCCCCCCCCCGTAACTTCTAAAATAAGGGAATGATAAATCTAAAAATAATATATGATGTACATTACCATGCAAACTTCCACCGAAAATTGGTTTGAACGAGATCTAGTAAGTAGTTTTTTTTTAATACGTCATAAATCGTAAACCGCAATTTACCTTTCACGGAACCCTTCATGGGCGAGTCCGACTCGCACTTGGCCGCTTTTTTGAATTGCATTCAAACAGAAACTTCACTTGAAAAAAACATCATTCTTTACCGCCTTTTTGTTTATAACAAGGAGAAACGCAATCTTTGTTTTAAAAAAAAACACAAGACAGATAAAAAAGTTATGTTTCGAGTAAAATATGGATGTAGGTATAAGACTTGTGCCCTCATTTTATTATGGCCCTTTTCACTTTTTAAAAAGTTACAAGCTAGATAGTAATGGAATTTGTATGCAAAATTGCGGGCTTGTGTAATCGTTTCTGAACATATTGTAGGGAAGTTATGATATGAATATGTATGTATGTATGTATGTATGTTATGTTATATTAGATAAAGTGTGTTAAAAACGATGTTTTCATGTCATTTCGATTTTTGACAATCGTGTCACTTCGTGACAATCAATTCCTTCCTTCTTTCTTTCTACATACATACACACACGCTTTCATTCCCTTCCTAACCTACCCTAACCGAACCGCAGATATAATTGGAAAACTTAAAAAGTTGCCAGACTCAGCTGAAAACCAGTTTAGGGCAAATGAAAATTCGGAGAAACGATGCGTCGCCACCAGCGGTTCGCGGCTCTCGAAGGAGTCAGGACTCGTAGAGCCAGCAACTCTCCCACGGCTAGGGCGCTAGCCTTGTTAAACACTCTCGTCTCCGAGGTCCAGGATGCTGACGTATTCGCTGATCCCTGGCCAAGATTGTTGAAAAGTATACGCCATTGCCTGAATGTAACATATTTTTCGACACATTTTTAATTTAGTTTGTAGTATCATACTTATCTGTTTTCTTTTCTTTTTGTACACTCACATTTTTCTGCCCTAACAATGTAGGTGTTTTGGTATTTACTGTTAACCTATTATTGTCATTATTAAATAAATAAATAAATAAATGTGTTACTACAAACTTTGTTAGGGATTCCGATGGAAATCCGGCTAAAGTGTATACTTCCAACTACCTCGCTTCGTTATCGATTATACAGGCAATGATTTACGTACGTAGAAGCCAGTTATTCGTGCCTTGATGATTATGTCCAGTCATGCCTGAATATGGCAATATTGATGTGCTAGCTAAGTCTGACCGGACCGACTGTATGTCTTACGGTCCACTCAGCACCAAACTGCAAACCTACTAAATCAGTCTATCTCTTGACCTGTAATAAATACGTCATTGTCAGGTAAATACCCAGGTAGGTATTACATAAATAAATATTAGGGTAGTGATTCTCTCAAAAGCAAAGGTGAGCGAATGCAGGAGTGAATGTCCAAGCGGCGAGTTTAAGTAGTCCCTTGGTAGCGAGCAAAACACATTTTAGCGCGTGCATTCTAACTTAGGCAGCCTTATACTTCGAGAAGCCATGCTGCCAAATTGAATACACGCGCTGAAATGTGTTTTGTTCGCTTTGATGGGACAACTTAAACTCGCCGCTTGGACATTCACTCCTGCGTTCGCTCACCTTTGCTTTTGAAAGAATCACTACCCAGGGCACAATCTCACACACTCACACTCTTTTTTTCTTGCGATTTTTGAGAAAAGGACTATATTTGCTTTGGCAGGAACGGCAATTGCGGGCTTCGTATTTTTAAACGGACTCGCAAGTTTTAAGTATAAACCAATACTCGGCCCGCAAATGCCTACTTCCCTGCCTAGGCAATAATGTAATATTTCGCTTCTCAATACATATAGGTAAAAACTTACGTAAACGAGCTCTTGCATTTAGTTGTAACACTTGTAACCCATCTGCAGACGGCGGAATTTTCATGGCAAAAATCAAACGTCAATAGAGTTGGAACGTTGAATTTTATCGACTATCGATAAGGTATATTTACGAAGCGTATATGTATTTATTTATTAACAAAAATAGACCTCAAATGATGATGAACAGGAATAAAAATTCTATTTAAAAAAAAAACACGCAATTGTGGATTGTTAATTCTCCATGGGATGTTTCAAGAAACTAGAAATATAATCAAACTAGATGAAAACTATTATTGTTCTTTACCGCTTTAAACTCACGTGAATGTGTTTTACTAGTTATATGAGTTTCAACGCAATGTTTTTCAAGTTGCTTTAAATTTCGTTGTAAGTAAGAAAAGGATACTTCTTGACCCATTGTTTTTCGTTTTAAATTAACCATTTTTTAATACGTGAATCAGTTTTTAAAAGACTAGTGGCAGAAATGCCAGTTCACTGCTATGCAATTTACTTTTAATGTCGATGCAACTCGCTAATCAAAGAGGTAAATGTTAAAAGTCTATATAGAAGAGATATAAACTTATCGATAGCTGGAAAAGTCGATAAAATTTTATGTTCCAACTCTAATGACGATTGATTTTTGCCATGAAAATTCCGCCCTCTGCCCATCTGTATAGACCGTTCGATATTTGAAATTTGACGTACATTCCGTATTGGATTTGTTCACATCTACATGCAAGAGGACCTTTCACCAGTACCTCCACGCCTGTCTCCCAGGGTAGGCAGAGACAATGGGACGCCAGGTGTCTCGTTCTAAACATGTATACATTTCGCTTCCTCTGCATTCATCAACCACTGCATGCACGTACATCAATTTCGGGTGATTTAATTTAATTAAGCCCTTATTCAGAACATTGCGAATCTGATTACGTTTATAATTTAGGTAGATTTAGAGTAAACTTGCACGCGAGATATGGTTGAATAGCAGTATTTATAAATTTTTCTTTTGTACAGCACGACACAGTTAATTAGGCGAGCGTCAAAGCGCTTACACCGTTGACGAAGAGTCTATTATTGCTTAATCCGCGCGAAATATTAGCTGTGTCCTGCTGTAAGACGTTATTGTTACCTATTCAAAGCAAATAAATATATCAAAATTCAAAAAACCAATCATCGTATTCATATCGTATAACAAAGATTATAACAAAAATATATATTTTTTAAAGTGAACAAAGCTCTAATGGGTTTCAATGAAAAGTCATTAGTTATTGGGTCGACTCGTGCACGCTTTTATTGTCCAGAGAATAATAAATCTTCAGCAATATTCAAAGGAGGGGGACAATAGGGTTTTGGGGGGGGAGGGTTGTTATTAGACTATTTGAAATACAAGCAAGTTATTAATAAGCCGAGTGGTTGCCGGCTTAGAATAGTGCCACTCCATGTCTTCCCGTGGATGTCGTAAGTGGCGACTATGGGAATATACCTGCTTGTAGTACTGAGGCAACGGGCTTGCAACCTGTCACTAATCTATATACATAAAAGGCAAAACTGATTGACTTATATATCAACGCACAGCCGAAAGTACTGTACCTAGAAACTTGAAGTTTGGTACAGGGGTTCCTTTCATGATGTAAGTGAGCACTAAGAAAGGATTTTCCGAAAATCGCCCCCTAACGGGAAGAAATGGGGGGAGTAGCGGGAAACTAATTCTAAGCGTACGAAGTCGCGGGCGTCCTCTAGTATACACATGGTATACATCTTAGTCTGATTGTGCAAAATGTGGTTACAGAATTAACAAGTTTTTGTTGTTGGTAATTCTCTAGCTCTGCCTACCCCACTCTGGGAATGAAGGCGTGAGTGTATGTATGTATGTACTATCATATCATAAACCTCCGATAAAAAAAGAGGCAGCAAGTCAAAATGTTAAATTATATCAAGAAATAGGATTTGTAATTCATTGCTTGTCCCCGCCTGCAATAACTTTTCCAATATTCAAGTTCAATTTAAATTGTTATAATATCAATAAGTACATTGCTCTTACAATTTTCTATAAATTATAGAGCTTGTTTTTCACTTTTCATTTGTTTTTATTGCAGTCGGGTTTTTTGTTTTTTAAATAATTTACATACATACATACATTAAATCACGCCTGTTTCCCAGAGGTAGGCAGAGACCACTTCTTTCCACCTGCTACGATCTTGACAAATCTCTTTCGCTTCTTCCACATTCATACATCGAGTCGTGCACGCACGTCGGTTTCGGGTACTTAAAATTCGGCCCTTTTCCAGTATTTCTCCGATTTTAAATAATTTAATTTTTAAATTTGGGTCTCAAGTTCGAGATATCGAGATACAGAAGCACTGTCAAAGGATTCCCTCACTACCCTTGAGAAACTCTTGAATTAATAATAACTAAATTGCTTTGCTAGTTGCAAAGAACTGTTTTAGAACCATGTAACTCTTACATAAAACTTATTGTAAGTGCTACCTTATTCTTAACAGGAGAAGCGTGGATTTGGTTCAGCGTCTAGAATGCACTTGAGTCGTTCTAACTTAGATTGCAGTTTCTTACTTGCCTGTGAACGCGTTGGAACTATTGCTGAACTTCAGAAGTTTAGAAAACTTAGTTATATTTGAGTTTAACCGTTAGGTTCCCGCTTACAGCTCGCTTTTTAGGGTTCCGAAAACGGAAAGCGACGAAACAAGAATGTGTCAAGACAAGAATACGACGAATCAGGACTACGACGAAAAAACCGGACAAGGCGAGTCCAAGTTTATCTACGAGTGCTACAGAAAAGAAAACTCCATAAAAAGCGAAGCGAGAGCGGGTCGATAGTATTTTATAAAAATATTAATATTTGACCGTGTGGTGCCGGGTTTAGAATGTTGCCACTCCATGTCTTCCATTGGATGTCGTAAGAGACGACTAAGGGACTAAAGGCTGTGTAGTGCTGTTAGGCGATGGGTTTGCAACCTGTCACCAATACACTGGATAACATCTTACCCTGGTTGTGCAAAATGTGGTCACAGAATTATCAACAAGTTTTTGGAGTTGTTGGTGAGTCTGTGGCTCTGCCTACCCCACTCTGGGAATGAAGGCGTGAGTTTATGTTGTTGTGTTGTATTAGTTTACCTACTTCCGTTTCATACGGATATAAACTCTCAGGGATCTAAAAAGGTCATCAGTTTCAAGATAACACGACAGACGATACTGTGAGTCACTTCAATTGAATTGAATATGATGTTTCCAGCGAGGTGACAACATAAATCTACGAATATGTTGTCCTGCGGACCTAGTATGGCTGCGTCCACAGAACAGAAAAACCGGTCAAGTGCGAGTCGGACTCGCGCACCGAGGGTTCCGTATTGAAGATAATATGCTTGGTAACCGCAAAAGAAAATACTCATTTTGTTATAAGCTTTATTTTCCAGGCAATAAGGTCGATTTTGACTAGCCTAAATTTTAATACAGATTTTATTAGTTTTTTTGTTATTTCTCAAAAACTGTAAATAATGAACACTTTATTTTATTTTTCCCAGAAAATATAAGTAATTATCTATACGTCAGGATTTTTTCAGAATTTTTGATTAATAAACTTCGGAGATAAGGGGGGGGGAACGGTCATTTTTTGTAAATTTTTGGCTATAAATCAAAAAGTACATCACAGAAAAATTTCAAAAAAATTGCTTTGAAATGTGCAGATTACACCCTATTTGCTATAATCGAACCACTTTGATTTTTGAACCCCCCATTCTAGACCCCTTTTCAATTATTAATAAAATTTTTTTTTTTTTTTTTTACTACAATTAGATGCGGGCAAGCAAGTTGTATAACTATGCCAAATTTCAAGTTGAGAGCATTTGTAGTTGCTGAGAAAACCTGCTGTGGCATACAGACAGACAGACAGACAGACAACGAAGTCTCACCATAAGGGTTCCTTTTGTACCATTTTGGTACGGAACCCTAAAAACCGGACAAGGCGAGTCGGACTCGCCCACCGAGGGTTCCGCACATGACACCGGTCAACTCAATTCAAAATTTGTACCACCGCCGTTCCTTGCATAAAGACCCTGTTTTTTTGTGATTTAACAAAAAATGTACAGATTTCAGATTTTTTTCTATACTTGTAGTAAAAGACGGTGTTACTTGCCAAATTTTATAGTTCTAGGTCAATGGGAAATACCCTATACATTTTGATTCTCTCGAGAGTGTCGAAATACACGTTTTTTGCGACTTAAACGGCCGTATCTTTTTTTTACGTAAATATAGATATTTGATTTTTTCACAGCTTCAAGGGACTGTAGATTTGAGTATATGGTTTAAATTTTAACCCGATACCTCCACGCGTTCCCGAGATAAAGGGTCTTGACACACGGACAGACGGACAGACGGACAACTAAGTGATCCTATAAGGGTTCCGTTTTTTTCCTTTTGAGTTACGGAACCCTAAAACAGTACAAGTGTCAAGTGGGCGTGTAACGTGTGGCATAGTTATGCGGAGTTCCGCATAACCTACCATACCTACTTTTGTCGCGATCGTTTATTTCGATATTTCGATATTACGATATTTCTACAATAGGAAATAAATCCATAAGCATGCCTTATTGTGCTATTTTGGAGTGTAAAAACGATAGCCGCACCAAAAACATTTTCCATGGTGGCGTGTTGTTTTTATGATAGTTTGATTATTGGCCTGATACTAAGCGAAGCTCATGCCACCTTCCACTGTTTTTTCTATACCGTGGCTGCGTCTATATCGCGTGTCAAATGTGGATAAAGCCTCCGTCACTCTCGTTCTTATTTACGTGTCAGAAGGTGACGGAATGCCTCAACTTTACCACGCGATAAATGCAGCCATATTAGGGCCCCTGCTTACTAAAACAAATCGGATTGCTTCGTTTTTTACCCGACTGCCGAAGGAGAAGGGTAATGCCTTTATATGTATGTTTGTTCCTTTGTGGCGCTCTAGAAACTAAACGCGTGGACCGATTTTGATGATTCACATCAAAATTCACTCAACATTGCACTCAGCTTTAGCAGAAGCTGCACAAGGTCTTACCATCACAAACTAGACTTTATTCATAGCTGGGCATCGTTAATTAAATAGTTAACTTCGTTAATCGCTAATCCGTTAATTAAAAAGTTAACTTCGTTAAACGTTAAAGCGTTTCATTTCGGAAGATTTAACGGGAGTTAACGTTAATCGTTGACTCGTGATGGACATTGCAATTTACATGTCGTTACGTTACTAATTTACTACGTTGTTTTTTGTATGGACATGAATAATTAATAAAAGAAGGGTGTATCAGTAGAATGTTGTTATTAGTTAATTATTATTATACTTATCTATATATATAAAAGGCAAACCTGACTGACTTATATATCAACGCACAGCCGAAACTACTGTACCTAGAAACTTGAAATTTGGTACAGGGGTTCCTTTCATGATGTAAGTGAGCACTAAGAAAGGATTTTCCGAAAATCAACCCCCAACGGGAAGAAATAGGGGGAGTAGCGGGAAACTAATTCTACGCGTACGAAGTTGCGGGCGTCCGCTAGTTATTATTCAGTAACGTGTTCTGCGGCGTGCAGTGTCCTTTTGACAAATACATAGTAGGTACTTAATTAACGATTAACGGATCTAATGAAGTTAAGAGGATGGTGAAGTGACGCTTAAATCGCTTAGCTGTCAAATTTTTTTCATATAATCCGCAATTTTTTAACAAGTTAATCCGTTACCTGAAGTGTTAACTTCGTTAATCAACGATTAACGAGTTAATGCTCACTTTTTACTTTATTTAGCGACAATGCAAGTACACTAAAAAATGACAACTCTCTCGTAATGTGAAATTCAATCATCGGTGTTTGGCTGCTCTTGCGCAATCTGTAATGACTAATGACAAAAAGTTTTCGCCAATGACGCACTTTCTCGATCTTTTCATGACACTATTTGGTAGCGTTTCTTTTAAAAGAGTTTTTGGGTGATTCTTTGAGCGTTTCAACCGCCTCATTACCGTGGACATATTTTTAAAGAATCGGGCGTATATTTTGATGCCGTTTTCGGATATTTGTTAGATGTCCGGTAAACATAGATACCTAACCAGAAACGAAATCGTAATCTGCAGCCACTTCTACAAAAATGTGTACCGAAAAATGAGGCGGTTGAAACGCTCGAAGAATCACCCTTTTATGGCTGGTAAAAGGAAACAGTAATACCCAGTATCCACTGAACATCAGCTTCGTGGCTTGTCGATCGTACTGAGTGGCCTTACACCCGTATTCACAAACGTCACTATGAGGTCTCACAGTGCTCACGAACGCACAAGGTGGTTCAAATGGTCTCATAAACAAAAGGTCGGTAAAAGGACCAGTCACAAAGCTGTATTGAACGCAGTGCGTTTACTCAGTGAAGGATCCCTTAAGTATTGTTTGTAAATACGGGTGTTATTGACGCAAAGATGAAAATATGTTATCTGTTTTAATTTGTTTATTGTAAACAGTGTCGTTTTTGTGTCAATATTTTTTCTTTCTTTCTTTAATAGTTAGTGTGTTCTTCAAATCGGATAGACCATCCTTATTATCCATTGTTAACCCCCGACGCAAAAAGAGGGGTGTTAAAAATTGTACGTATCTGTATATCTGTCTGTGATATCTAATAAGCGCTATACTAGGATGAAAAATATACATACACTAGCTGTCCGCGCCCGGCGCCGCCCGGGTGTACTTTTTTTTTCATACAAACCTTATGAAGTATACTTTATCTCCTATTCTCAGACCAACTACTGAACATACACACAAAATTTCATGAGAATAGGTCAAGCCGTTTCGGAGGAATTTTGTTACAAACACTGTGACACGAGACACATATATATACATACCTACACTTATTCCCAGAGTGGGGTAGGCAGAGCTACAGTATTTTTATAATGTACCGCATCACAAGGCATAGGAAAATATCAAAATAATGTAGGTAAGTATGAATATTTTTCAACTTTAGACATTTATGGTGTGTATGCCGATAGGTATCTTTTAAACGGCCCGACTTATTTTCATAACCAACCTAACTATATTCACAGAGTCATTCCGATTAAACTAAAAAAAAACACACAACAACACCTCTCTTTTTGCGTCGTGGGATTCAAAATAGACCTATTACAAAAGACCAATTGATTTTTTAAATCTTGCAACATTAAATAATCGACTCACACGCCTCACCGGTCACTGCAGCCTTTTACGTCAAATTAAAACTAGATTCCAATTTGCATAGTGCATACCTATTACAGTAGGTATGCGTGTTGTAATATGCTTCGATGCATCTGCATTCCAAGCAGGCTTTTAACTTTCGGTTTTTAAGGTTAAAAAAGTTTGGCAGAATAGCTTACCTATTTCTGTAGCCTGTTTCATAGACCCAAAAGCCAAAAAAAAATCTGCTATCTTTTTTCACAGTTTATACCTACAGTTTAGGTACTTTGGCTGTATGTTATACAGCTAAGATTGATTTATTACAGGATAATAATATGGCCGAGTCATAAAAATTTGGGTAAAATATCTTTCTTTTTCACAAAAATACATACATTGGTACATAAACTCACACTTTCATTCCCAGAGTGGGGTAGGCAGACCTACAGAATTATCAACTTTTGTTTTTAACTTGGCCGCCATTTTAATGTCAAGTAGGTAGGTAAATAAGAGCTATCAAAACGTTGACAATACGATAATAGTTTAAAAACGGTATGGCTTTTCCGTTGTTGAATAGAGGCTCTGTATTGTATACAAATTAAGAGTAGATGTGAAAAATAAATGTATTTTTCGGAAGTCTGCCGTTCGCCCGAAATAAGTATGTTTGCCAAAATGTGTCGTTTCCCAACTGTTTCATTTGCCAACCCATTTTTTTTCCTGTAACTGTAAATATTTCAGGATTTGTTTCAGTACCATCGTGTAGACTACCTACCCTATAGATAGGTTAGGTTAGTTTTTATAAAATTCTAAAATATTTATGGTGACAGAAAAGCGGGTTGACAAATGAAACGGTTAGGATACGATACAATTTGGCAAATATATTTCGCCGAAACAAAGGTAACCCGTATTCTTCTCATATTTATACTGCAAAGTTGGAAAGGTGTGGGAGGTGAACGGTTGCTCGACCAGGATCACTTAATTAAAAAAATAACTTTATTTATCTAAGCAGAACTCACAGAGCTCGAATTTAAAACCGACGTGCCTACGTCCGACGTCTTAGATTTCAAATATTTTTTTTAAATAATAAGTATTTCGTTTCAATGTGTTAATAAGAAAATTATACCTATAAACATTAAGGTAAACAAACATATTTAAACATAGGTGTATTTCAATGCCTGTCAACGAAAAAGTCCAGTTTGTTCCGTTGTTGCTAAAAAAAATTGTACACTAACTTAAAAAACCTAAAATTTCTTTATAATTAAGGAAATATGCATCGTTGTTTACACACAGTAAGCAAGCTAGAAAGTGTGAAGACAATCTAATTATAAAAAAATGCTAATTCAATAAAACTTCCGTCTTCCTACAAAAGAAATTCTAACCAACAAGAAGAAATAAACATAACCTGCAATTAAAAAAAAAGATAACACTAGACTACAGTCTTACTTGATCAGCCTTTGGGTGTTCATGGTTGCAATGAACGTGATGATGTTCTACAGAATTCGACATTTCGCTCACAAATGTACTGCAAAAACCACGATTCACACACACAAACAGTAACACGAAAAAAACTAACACACACACTGCGTTATCCTTTCCTAATCCAGCCATTTTGCCCTTATAAAATGCCATTTTATTTCACTTAATACATAAATAATGTTTTTGTTTACATTTTAAAACAACTTTAACGCGATCAAACGTCCTCTCGTGGCAAAAGACGCGACGTAACTGTCTGTGTCTGAATCTGATTGTAGCAAGCATTCATTGACTTGAACTATGCGACTAAAGATACTATTTTCACGAGTCACGACCAAATAACAAAATAAATCCTAACCAAAAACCAACCTTAAGTTAAGAACGTCACAGCTTAATTCGGCTTTATTGAAACATTGGCGAAAACAGCGTCTACTTGAACGCGTAACGCAGCTGTTAACGCTGACAGCCATGTTTTTTATTTCGACCGGTCTGTTTTCTCTTTTTAGCTTGGCGGGGGAGAAAGAGATGAACGTATTGAAGCAGAAAAGTTTTGGTTCAGTTGGCGAGTACTAGTTTTTAGGAGAATTAACGCCTACGCGTAAATTTAATAGCACCAATTTTAGACAACGATTGTCTAGGTAACTACAGTTCGTGAAACAAAAATAAAGATTGCTCCTTGCTGCAATTGGATGATTTGAATTCCATGAACTAACTACACCTACGTGTAAAGAATTCTGTAATCGTTTTTTGACGACTGCACAAAATAAAGAAGTGTAAACCTACTTAATTCAGTAAGTAGATTTTGGTACAAGTTGGTTTAGGACAAATTTTACATGACGGGTTTTAGTAATAATACATACCAACCTACTTCAAGTGGTCTCTTAGTGGTCTTACAAACTTATACTTATGGGATCCTTCACTGAGTAAACGCACTGCGTTCAATACAACTTTGTGATTGGTCCTTTTTGACCGACCTTTTGTTTATGAGATTTGAACCACCCTGTGCGTTCGTGAGCACTGTGAAACCTCATAGTGACGTTTGTGAATACGGGTGTTAGTAGCTTCACGAGTATGTAAAACATAAGCGAAATAAATGTTTTCTACTCTTTTCAATTCTATTCTATTTGTTCATGGGTCGTGGATTTTTTCCATGTATTTCTCTACAGATAATATAATTATGTTGATCGTTGTCTAGTATCCATAGTACCTACAATCTTAGAGCTTAGTTTCGTTACACTTGGTAAATTTTATTTGTGTGAGTCTCCTGAGGGCCAAGATGCCCTACGCTAACTAGCGTAGGGCATTTTGGCCATCGCAAACGCCATATTGTAAAAACCGGACAAGGCGAGTCGGACTCGCCCACCGAGGGTTCCAAAATTTGCACCGCCGCCGTTCCTTGCATAAAGACCCTGTTTTTTTTTCCTATATTTGTAGTGTGAGACGGTATTAACGGTAATATACGTTTTTAGCGGCATAAACGGCCGTATCTTTTTTTACATTAACTTAGAAGTTTGATTTTTTCACAGCTTCAAGGGACTGAAGACTTGAGTATAAATTTCAACTCGATACCTCCACGCGTTCCCGAGATAAAGGGTCTTGACCTTGACACACAGACAGACGGACAGACGGACAAAAAAGTGATCCTATAAGGGTTCCGTTTTTTCCTTTTGAGGTGCGGAACCATAAAGAGAAAAAAAAGTAGACGAACAATGACAAGTGGTCTCTGCCTACCCCTCTGGGAAACAGGCGTGATTTAATGTAAGTATGTAGGTATGTACAATGACAATAGTATTTTTGAATAGGTAATTAAAAATAATCTTTAGGTTTTGTTCATCATTTTTCATTTTGAATAATCGTTTAGGATTTATAACGATTTAAAGTTGGTTAGCAACAGTCGGGTTTTTTAACAGGTGACCGTTTTTCTTTGCATTTCACGTGAATTAGGTACCAAGTTATCTCAAAAATCATTAACTTTAAAAAAAAAACCTATTTAATTCAATTTTAATAGTGACTTTATTGCTTTCGAAGTATGTACATATTTTTTAATTTCTAAGTAATAATGAAGCCATTGTCTTGAACACTAAACTTTCATAGTGTTTTAAATATTACCTAGAAAAACTCTAGCCATTTCAGAGTAAAAGGGTCTTGACAGAAGACAGGAAAGTTTTTCCTTAAAACTACACAACCCTAAAAATACCAATATGGCTGATTTAAACAATGGGTTTAGGTATAATAAAATATAACTATTACATACAAATCCCCGTTATCAAGGTGACTCCTTCTTTCAGAGCTGATATCTTTTAAACGGCCCAACCGATTTTCATGAAATCTAGCTAAGAATCACCGGTAGAAAATCTGACTTGAAATTAAAAAAAAACTTAACCAAATCGGTTTACTCGTTTAAGAGGTGCGGTGCTACAGACAGGACACACACACAGATATGAACACACATAGTGGTCAAAATTAAACACCCTTCTTTTTTGCGTCGGGTGCTAAAAATATGTAGACGACATCCTCAAAATATTTGGTTTATTTGCATTTTATACACTTTTGCAGTTTTCATACTAATGAAAAATTTCAATTCCGGACCCAAGGCACCCCTTAGTATCATAAATATGAGGTAGGTTTAGGTTATGTTAGTTTTTCAGCAGGCCCGGAGGGCCAATCCACCCAGAAATAGGAGCTCCGCGGTAGCGCAGCTCCATCGACTTTCTCCGAAAGTGTATAAAATGCGAATAAATCATGGGTACCTATCACTTTTCACAGTTTTAATAGAGTCGTATGTATAAAAGCCCTCACCTCTGCAGTAATGTACTATTATTCCTGTCCCCCGCATCTACGCCTATAGACCTACTGTTAGGTAATAAGAACGGTCAAGTCACGCACTCTAGTACAATGGTCAGTAGAACGGTACGCGTACTACATAAATAACATGACATTACGACATCATAACCTGGGTAGTGATTCTTTCAAAAGCAAAGGTGTGCGATCGCAGGAGTGAATGTCCAAGCGGCGAGTTTAAGTAGTCCCGTCAAAGCGAACAAAACACATTTCAGCGCGTGTATTCAATTTGGCAGTATGGCTTCTCGAACGTATAAGGCTGAAATGTGTTTTGTTCGCTTTGACGGGACTACTTAAACTCGCCGCTTGGACACATTCACACATTCACTCCTGCATCCACCTTTGCTTTTGAGAGAATCAATACCCAAGTCAACTGCTGCCGCGCACACGGTTAAACTAACTATGTCACTTATCAGGGCAGTAGAATGCTACTTTAGGGTTAAAGTTACTTTTTATGATTCGGCTGATTATTTGTAAACTCGCCGCTTGGACATTCACTCGTGCATTCGCTCACCTTTGCTTTTGAGAGAATCGCTACCCTGGGGCCGGAGTTTTCAAAGCAGGGTAAGACGAAAGAGAGCTGTGGAGTCGACGTTAAAATTGTAATTCAACTGTTACTCATACTCATTCGTTAATTTAAAAAAAAAGTGTAAATTAGGCAGACGATTAAGCGGGTCAGCTGATGGTAAGTAGCCATAAACACCTACAACACCAGAGAAATCGCAAGTACGCTGCCGGCCTTTGAGAAAGTAGGCTCGTTTTTTGCATAATCAAATTTTATTATAGGAAGTCACCAGTGGTCAGCCAGAGACCTGGGGCCTGTTTTATAAAGCTACAAATTACAATTTACAGGTTACAAGTTTCCATTTGACACAACCTCTACCAATGACGACCAGCCATTTGAGCAGTGTTGCCAGTTTAGACCTGTAAAATTGTTACTTGTAGCTTTATAAAACGTGCCCCTGTAGTCGACCTTATTATGAGTGTGAAGGGTGGGAAATATATCTTTCGTACTCTTCCCACTCATACAAAGTATAGGCAAAGGCCCGACTACAGGTCTCTGGCCGACCACTGGTAACTTTACCCTAAGTAAGGTTAATAACTGTCACTGTTAATAGTCATGAAATTATGAGATTAATAATAAATAATATGTACATGAAAATAAGTAAGTACCTACGCTTTAGCCACAGAATATGTCGCTACAGGAATGAGAGCTTGAAATTTTTGGTCGGCCGATATTGCCATTGATATCATTATAGTTGTAAAATGTGTAAATAATAGCGACTTTATCCATATTTCCAGGAGTAAATCGGGTTCTAGTTTCGTCGTTAATCCACGTATAGATTAGGTACTTGGCGTAACATCTTTAGGTAGGTAGTCCTCAGGTTCTCAGTGCAATTATAAAAGCATTCTGGAATTAAATAAACAACACATACATAAATACATTAAATCACGCCTGTTTCCCAGAGGGATAGGCAGAGACCACTTCTTTCCACCTGCTACGATCTTGACAAATCTCTTTCGCTTCTTCCACATTCATACATCGAGTCATGCACGCACGTCGGTTTTGGGTACTTAAAATTCGGCCCTTTTCCAGTATTTCTCCGATTTGATTCGAAAAAATACGCGAGTAAGTAGTTAAATAAGCAAATGAGTATGAATATGAGTAAGAGTTGAATGTTAATGTCGACTCCACAGCTCTCTTTCGTCTTACCGTGCTATGAAAACTCTGAACCCTAAGGCGTGAAGAAGTTGGACTAGTGTTTATGTTTTTTCCTGACTGAACAATAAGAGGTTAATGTTTTGGATCTCCTTGTTTGTATTTACGGTTCTTGTTCTTTGTTACATCGTTGAGGTTTACTGCCTTCGTAGAACCATATTTAACTCTAAATGGTTATAATATAAGGTTGGAAGTGCAATACAATTCTATAGTAGATGTGGTTTTTTTTCAGTATAACGGATGGATTAATCTCGACAAACGAGGTGTTTAGATTCGTTATTGGCACTGAGAACTTTTATTTAATTACTTTTATATAGATAAAATCCCTCGATAAAATACCCAAAACACAAATTTTCACATGCTTTATACCTATCTACCTATAGCAGTCTCGTCAATAATTATATACTTAAAACTTCCAAATTTAATGCATAATGAAATACAGAAAAAATAAATCATTTTTTTTTATTGATAAAAAAGTTATGGCTCTATTATTGGCGAAGAGATTTTGTAACATACCTTGCTTAGGATAAAAATACAGGCCACTTTGCACGTAGAGGATGTGACCTACTTTACTTGCAAATATTATTAAAGATAAATTCACTTTTTCTCAAGACTACACAAAGCCAAAAGTCCAAGACAAAACACAGCTGCCTCTTTCTCTCGATTACGTCACAAATGAAGAGTGAGAGGAATAGTATATTCGCAATGCTGTATTGTATCTTCGGCGTAACCTTCATTCTGTTTAGTATTCTGAACTGTTTTATGGACGTGATATGTTTTCGGTATCTTAAATCGTGTTAGCTACGTGTTTAAGTGAGAAAGTGTGTACTATATATAGATGACACGGACGGATGGACAGCGCAGGCATAGGTACTATCAGCCCAATGGAACCCTGACCCACCATAGAACGATGTCACAGTGACAATATAAAACAATTTGTTTGACACTTCTTGCGTCTTGAATCATAACGTCACTGTGACGCAGTTCTATTGTGGGTCAAGGTTCCATTGGGCTGATAGTACTAATAGGGGTCCCTTTGGGCTACCCTTCGGGTACCAAACCTTAAAAATGGTCAAGTGTGAGTTGGGCTCGCGCTGATTCGATTCGAAATCGGATTCAAATCGGAATATAATACTATACCCACTGTGCGGCGGTACGGAATCCTACGGATTTTTTATTTCACTTGTTTCGTTATATAATAATTAGACACCACCTGTCTTTTAAAGCTCAGCTCGAGGCGTTTATATTCTCATAGCAATTATACCTACTTACATTTGATGCCAATTACACTCCGCAAAAGTTATGCAGAATTGCACCTCACTTACTTTCGTACGCGGTTACACTATCCCTGACGAAATGGGAGTCGTTAGCCTCGTTTTAGTGCTCCGCGTGTCATAGGCTAATGTTATATGTAAGCTTAGGACTTTTAGGTACATACCGTGGTTCTAGAATCCACGGAGTCGTCATATGTTTAAATCATGTTTTCAAAGTCAAAGTCTAAAAATAAAACGTTATATTATCATTCTCAACACACTAAAGTGTTTTTGATCTATCTAGAACTCGTTTAACCCCACAAAATATAGAAATATAATAAGTAAACATTCTTACTACCACTTTAATGATGAACACGAAATAGTACCTAATTAATGATGATCATGACACGCTTACCTACTCCAGAAGCCAGTACCTCCTCAGAATTTTAGAAGATACGAGTAATATTAGGCAGTTGAAGAAGACATTTTTGTTATTGTCAATTGAAGTATTTGTTTTGTTTAGTAACAGTAAAATGTGTAATATATATACTTTGATGTTGAGTTCGAAAAAAAAAACATATATGACGACTCCATGGATTCTAGAACCACGGTATGCACCCAAAAGTCCCAATCCTAAATATCATGTTAAGAGGATTGTGAACCGACGCTAAAATCACGTATTTATTAAAATATGGAATATGCATGGATTTTATAAATCGCATTTCTCAACAAATTATGAAAATACCGTAAAAGAGATCACCAAAAGTGAAATTAAAATTCTAATCGGCCAAGAAATACGGATGATAAAATCATTTTAAACTGCTAATAAGACAGCCATTAGACAGAGATCCGATATGCACTGTCATGCAACAGATCGGCCATATAAACTCCATGTTAAATTCCGTTTGCTAGAAAGAGATGGGAACTAACCTTCGTTGGCTTATATCTTGGTTATTCTCATGTTTGTTACATGAATACATGAATCAGCGTTATAGCCTAGCCTGTTAATTTGATATTCAAATAGAAATTATTTGTCAGTTGGACAAAGCAGTTGGACCACTGCCCCGAAAGGGGTTCCTTATGAGGTCTAGGTGTGCATTAAGAAACGATTTTTCGAAAATCGGCCCCCAACAATAAAAAATAGGGGAAGTAGCGGGAAATTAATTCTACGCGGGCGTTCTCTAGTAATAAAAAAAACATATAATAAAAGGTTTATTAAACCATAAACTGCATAAAAATAACAACACCATTATTTACAAACATTGGTTTAAAAAAAGTAAATGCCTCCCAACACTTCTTAGTTTACATCGTTTTGCCTATAGCGGGTGTATCTTGGAAAAGGAGCAACAAATTAAAAAAAAATCCTTAGATAACTAGCAAACGTAATTAAAATATCAATTTTCCAGTCCCAAAATTTGGAGAAAATAGCCATTCAAAATAAACTTCACAGTCAATGGCTTTTAACGTCGCAATATGGTTAACCGTTTGGTGTCTGGGTACGAGACGCTACTGCAGAAATAGTACTTAGTAAACTTTGTAAAAAAAAGATGTGTACTTTACAAAATTAAAAATTAGGGCGGGGCAGTAAACTTTTATAAAAGGGATTTTTTTAAAGTTTAACGAAAATACAAAAATAAAATTTCCTCACATCGTTGGAGAAAAGCACTATACAAGCTTCGGCCGTGAAGAGCGGTTGCAGGACTCGTATATAGCGCGGCCTCGACTGTTTTTCGGCCGCGCTAACTCATACTGGTCCTGCAACCGCTTTCTTCCCGGTCTATTCAGTAATGTACTATAACATGATCTTTGAAGAATCCTATGCAAACACTTGTCAAACAGAATTCACATGTTTATCAAAAGTACACCATGACAGTGACTTAAGACTACGCCGAGCGCACAGTGGCGCCCTCATCACTATTATTGTGTTTTCTAATAAAATAAAGTATTTTCTTGAAATTGGACGGTGCATTTTTGTACTACAAATGAAAACACAACTTATAGGACATATCACAGTTTAATAACAATTGACCTTTGAGTTATCAACTGAACGGAAAAAAGTGGCCACCTTTTCCCGTTAAGCTGACTACTCATACGGTAATTGTTATCAAAGTTTGTTACGTATCCCATAAATTGTGTTTTTACTTGCTCTACAAATCGTCCGATTTCAAGAAAATAGTTTATTTTATTAGAAAACACAATAATAGTGATGAGGGCGCCACTGTGCGCTCGGCGTAGTCTTAAAATAGAAACTTATGAACAGATTCTTCTGGTTCTTGGAAATCTTTTTAAAACATATTAAAATCAAATCTTTTGAACGCATAATGTCGAATACAAACCAATCACTGACATATCAAGCGTGTTCGCTATGCTATGCAAATTACAACTTAATTCAAACGTCTCTTTTAATATTTTAATCATGAACTTGTGACGGCTATAGCCGTCTGCAGCGTTCAAACGGTTAAAAGCATTTTCACAGAGGTAGTAAGTGGTAACCAACCTTTTCTTATTAGTTATTTCTTAACAGTTGTACGTTTCTAAATGCTGATGGCAGTGGCACCTTTGCACGCCCTATAACAAAAAAAAGATCGAAAAGAGACCTAGATTTATACTAGTAATAGACGCCCTAATTTGGCAGATACCGACCAAATACCTACCACCCGTAATAAACATCAGAGCCCCTGGGCTCAACGCTTGAAGTTTTTTAAGGGTACTCGTGCGTCTTTCTGTCCGTCTGTCACAGCCAATTTTCTCAGAAACTACTGGACCGACCGAGTTGAAATTTGGTACACATATGTAAATTGATAACCCAAACACAGAAGAAAGAAAATAAATATTTTTTTTTAAATAAGGGTCATTTTCGGGGGACAAGTTAGGAAATTACAAAAAAAAAAGTTTTGCAAACCTTTCTGTGTCATATATCCAATGAAAGGGCTCGTTATGAGGATCTTTTTTTTTATAATTGCAAAATAAATGGTTTTGTTTTTATTCATGAACGAAGATTAAAATTGACCATCCCCCCCCGTTCTCCGAAACTAAAGCGACTAAAATTTGAAAAAAAAAAACAAAATATAGTTCATTCCTTGTAGATTAAAGGAAAACCTATAAGAATTCGACCAAAAAAAAAATTCAAAAAAATTACGTATGCACGGAACCCTCCCCACGCGAGTTCAACTCGCACTTGACCGGTTTTTTTTATATAAGAGAGGTAGGCAGACGAGCATGTGGGTTAACTGATGGGAAGTATTCACCACCGCCCATAAACACCAGCAACTCAAGAAGAGTTGTCGGTGCGTTGCCGGCCAATTAGGGAAATGTAAGCTCTTTTCTTGAAGGCGCCCAAGTCATAAAGCTGCGACCACACCGGTGCTTAAAATACGGTGACGGTACGGAATCGCAGTGTCGCGTCGTATCAGCACCGTTTTTGACGCAAGCTCCACACACCAATGCTTAAAAAACGGTGACGGTACGGAATCGCAGTAACGCGTCGTATCAGCACCGTTTTTGACGCATGCCCTCCACACCAATGCTTAACGGTGCGTATATTACGGTACGTCAAAAACGGCGCCATGTTGTTACTATGACCCCGTCGTTTGTTTAAGCAACGACAACGTTTTTTAAGCAGCGGTGTGGGGAGCGTGCGTCAAAAACGGTGCTGATACGACGCGTCACTGCGATTCCGTACCGTCACCTTATTTTAAGCACTGGTGTGGGCGTAACTTAACTGGTTGGAAATACCGCCGAAGGGAGTTCGTTCCACAGTTTCACTGTACGAGGCAAAAAGTGCCTAGTGAAAGTTCTTTATTCTTCAATTTAGGCATAATATAATGCATTTATGAATGTCAAAAAGCATTACCACCAGTTCGAAAAATAAAACCTTTGCCCCGAGAAGAACCGGCCGTCATTTTTGCCCCGTTAATCCGGGGCTTGGTTATCACTTTAGCGATTTCGCAGATTTCGCTACTGGATTTTGTGAATTGACAACAAGAACTCAAAGGTGTTTTGAAAAAAAAACTTGCTTATAGAAGTTTGTCTCAAAATCATACTAATTTTTTGTATTTTTTTTAAATTATTATTTACTGAATTTAATCTTATCAGCTAAAGCCGCTTTAGACTAGTGGTCGGAATGACGTCATTATGTTTGTAACCACGTTACGTACTTACTGTGGCGTAGAAAATACCATGCGTTTAAGCTCTTTAGCCATTAGCAGAAATTTATTTTGTCAGTAAATAAAGAACTAAATTAAAAAAAAGTGTGGTTTGAGACAAACCTATGAGCATGATTTTTTTCAGAACAGCTTTAAAAAAAGTATTTGCTATCATTTTTGGAGTACGATTGCGATTTTCTGATAAATATATATATATATATATACAGGGTGTCCCAAAATCGGTAACCCACATTGACACCGGAGGTAGGTCAGCTTAAGAGGTACCGAACCAGCCTAACATGACCTCAGTAAAACGACTTTTTTTTTTTCAAATTGCTAGACCAATTGCAAATTAAAATTAAATTGGGTTAGCAATTTGAAAAAAATAAATAAATAAATAAGTGAGCACTAAGAAAGGATTTTCCGAAAATCGACCCCCAACGGGAAGAAATGGGGGGAGTAGCGGGAAACTAATTCTACGCGTACGAGGTCGCGGGCGTCCTCTAGTAACCAATAATAGCACAGAATACAGACGCGCAACGCGTGGATCATGCTGATTGGTTCCCGCGCTTCGAAAATTCGTCATCTGCGCAGGTACATCGGTAAGCCATATCAGTTGTGTGTTACTGTACACACATTTCGATTTGGTGGTCGGCGTTTGCTAAATCAGAACGTGTGTTACTAGTTAATAAACAAACGTCATTTTGCGGGAGCAAAAACGATTTGATAGTACTGAAAGATTATGATCAATAGGCAATAACAGAAGTGACACTCGTATCTAGAAACGTTTATACCTACGAGTTCATAATGCATCAATTTTCTTTCTAAAATCTTACGTATTAATCATACTTGACTTTATTTGTAGTACATATTTAAAAAGAGCTACGCAATCGTAACGTAAACCTCTTCAGTCACTTTTTCTGCTTCTTTAGACATGTGCCATTCTTGATTGATTTGATATGTACAAAAAGCATACAAAAATATATCTAAATTAAGATTGAATGCAAATGGAAAACTGATAGGACAAATGGTGAAAAATACTGTAACATCTGTTACAATGTATATCTATAATTTGTGCAAAATGTGGTTACAGACTTAACAACAAGTTTTTAGAATTGTTGGTAATTCTGTAGCTCCGCCTACCCTACTCTGGGAATGAAGGCTTGAAGGTATGTATGTATGTATGTAGGTACGCATGTATATAATAAAAAAAATGTTCAAGTTGACACGTTGACTTATAGGTAAGCTTTTACTCAGTGTAAGACAAGTTTTATACACCTTTTCTAGCGAAAACTTCGTGCTAGATATGAAGAACTTCTTAGAGGCTTAGAATGCATAGGCAGAATATTCCGTTTATACTAAACAGACATCTATATATATAAAATTCAAACCTGACTGACTTATATATCAACGCACAGCCGAAACTACTGTACCTAGAAACTTGAAATTTGGTACAGGGGTTCCTTTCATGATGTAAGTGAGCACTAAGAAAGGATTTTCCGAAAATCGACCCCCAACGGGAAGAAATGGGGGGAGCAGCGGGAAACTAATTCTACGCGTACGAAGTCGCGGGCGTCCTCTAGTTCTGTTATATGTGTTCTTTTATAGCTTTTGCTCCCGCGTTTACGAAGTTTGTTAATAAAAGCAGATTTACAATATATATCATCTCAAAAGAAATGAAAAATAAATTTAAAAAAACTGCTGGTCGGCTCGAAACCGATCACAGTCCCAATCCTTATGGAACTCCTATGCCCAACAGTGGACGTACAGACTGACTATTATGCTTATATTTACGATGACAACGCAGATGTAACGACAGTTGTCGCGGATTTGACAGGCAAGCAGATAGTCTTGAAGAAGTTCTTCGACATTTCGCATCTCTTACTGACGCAATGGGGACATCTGAAAACAAACATACATACGTAGCGTCATGAAAAGTACAACACACAAGGTCAAATTTGGTATGATTATAATATAAATCCTGAAAAAAAAAACAACAAATACTAAAAAAAAATGGTCAAGTGTGACTTAGGCTCGCACTGATTCGATTCGAAATCGGAATTAAATAATACCTAGTGCGCGGCGGTACCGAACCCTCGGTGCACTTGAGCGGTTTTTTCTCCATATACAGTGGTGGTCACATAATTAGAGACACTTGTTTTTTTCCCATACAACTGCCTACAAATATGACTTTTCAATTTTGACCACCAATCCAAAAATTCTCGACCAATGTTATTGCTAAATACTATTTACTTTAGATAATTAACTAAGGTTTAAACTGATGTACTATGGAACCCTGACCCACCATAGAACTGTGTCACAGTGACGTTTTGATTCAAGTCCTAAAGAAGTGTCAAACAAATTATTTTATATTGTCATTGTGACATCGTTCTATGGTGGGTCAGGGTTCCATTGGGCTGATAGTACAGTGAACTGCTGTTAAAAATGGACCTTACATTTTATAAGGATTTAAAAACTTAGTGCTGACGCGTCCATACAAAGTTTTACAACTTTGTATGAACGCCAAATATATATTTTTTTCAAATCCTTATAAAATGAAAGATTCGTTTCCAACAGAGATAAATTGTACATACATTTAAACTTTAGTTTATTAGTAAACAATAAGTGTAACTAAAGATAAAATTTATTAAGAACTTTTTGGCTGGTGGTCAAAATTGAAAAGTAATATTTGTAGGCAATTGTATGGGAAAAAAACAAGTGTCTCTAATTATGTGACCACCACTGTACTTATCTGATTTTATAAAACGTTTTCGTGTTCTCTGTAATATTTTAGACTTGAAAATGTATTGTTTGCTATTAAATGCTTGTTTTGCTACTGCAATCCTTGCGATTATGTCCCGACTACATCGGAATTCACTATCTATAATACTTCCAAGATATTTATGGTAGATTTTTGACGTGTTAAAGTGCCCGTGCGGCCTACTTACTGAATAAACATCTTTTATCTTTTTTTTTTTAACTGTTTTACGTCTTCAAATATTGTTTTTAGGAGTGTATCCTAGAGCTGTATTAATAGAGTGATCTCGACTGTAATGCTCGTCTCAAGATGCGACAAAAATGTCAGTTATACAAAACTCGATCGGCATCGGCATCTCGATCAAGATTAGTTACTCCCTGTATAGCTTTATAGCCCCTACAGGGCCAGATTAAAGTTGCGACCACACCGGTGCTTAAAATACGGTGACGGTACGGAATCGCAGTGACGCGTCGTATCAGCACCGTTTTTGACGCACGCTCCCCACACCAATGCTTAACGGTGCGTATATTACGGTACGTCAAAAACGGCGCCATGTTGTTATGAACCCGTCGTTTGTTTAAGCAACGACACCGTTTTTTAAGCAGCGGTGTGGGGAGCGTGCTTCAAAAACGGTGCTGATACGACGCGTCACTGCGATTCCGTACCGTCACCGTATTTTAAGCACCGGTGTGGGCGTAACTTAAAACGAGAAAAAGTACCTGTTGAGGAATTGCCTGGAGACCCTGGGGCCGGTCTTGATGTGCGCCCGCACGATGTCGGCCAGCGCTCCGATGAACGTGGGGTGGTCGTTTGGGGCTTCGGCGCGCTCGATTTGAGTCACACCCGCCTGAGGAACGAGTCACGAAATAAATCTACCGTCGTCCCTAAAACCAACGGTAAAACTGAGAGCGCTGATAGAGCAGCTACAAAGTCATCTTACGACCCAGTCATGTTGATATTTAGTCATTCTGTAACCCAGTCACTTTGCATTCTAGACATTCTGCGTCCTAGTTATTTTGATATCTAGTCATTCTGCAACTTAATCATTTTGCGATATAACAATTTTGCATTGTAGTCGTCTAGCGACCCAGTCATTTAGATATTTAGTCATTCTGCAATCTTCACTTTGATATTTAGTCAATCTGCGACGTAGTCATTTTGATAGTCAATCTGCGACCTAGTCATTTTGATATTTAAGCAAACGGCGACCAAGTCCCGGTGACCGTTTGACAGCTATCAGCCATTTACCGCGCAAACTCAACTGACGTGCTGCCAAATTCCGCTTCCCAAACCAGCTTAGGCTTGACGTTCCTTGCTATTCTACGCCCTTTGTGATCATGTGAGCCCACAGGCAACTTAGCCCGCGGGCTGAGTTGCCCACTTTGTTTTTTTCGTAGATAACTCGACCCACACTTATCGGATAACTAGGCCCGCTTTGAAATTAAGAGTGTCGACGGAGCTCCGCTACTGCGGAGCTCCTATTTCTGGGTGATTTGGCCCTCCGGGCCTGCTGCAAAACTAACATAACCATAAATTGATAGATCGCAAAATGATTAAGGGCCGAGTTCACCAACCAATTTAGCAGACGGTTAAGTCTTAATCAGCTGTTAGTCAATATATTTGACAACCGTTAAACTGCTAACCGTCCGTTTAATTGTTGGTGAACTCGGCCCTAAGTTGCAGAATGACTAGATATCAAAATGACTAAGTCGCAGAATGACTAGATTGCACAATGACTAGAACGCGCATTGACTAGATTGCATAATGACTAGATTACCTAAGAGCCAACTTGTGTTGTGTTTTTATGGATGAATAAAGTTTTTATCTATCTATCTATCTACTACCCATTATTACTAGCCTCTGTGTGTAGCGAAACCTTACCTCTTTGGCCACCTCGTCGCAGTATTCGATGTCCAGCTCGTGTAGCGTCTCTATGTGCTCGTTGACGAACGCGATGGGCACCAGGATCAGGTGCTTCTTGCCTTGTTTCACATACATCTAAAACAAACAGAATAGGCGTGTTGAATAGAGACACGTAGAGAATATACAGGGTGATTGGAAATTCGCCGTATTCCTTGAAAGAGGTTATTGTACAGCTCATTTGTAATGATTTAAGTCCAGTCAACCAGCTTTTTTTATTTCTCAATGACGAAGTTTTTACACAATTACTAGTTTTAGGTCGAAAGGCGGGTATTTTTAAGAAAAATCTAAAAACGTGAATAACTCGAAAACCAATGAGTTTTGACCCCTGGTTGACTGGACTTAAATCATTACAAATGAGCTGTAGAATAACCCCTTTCAAGGAATACCGCGAATTTCCAGTCACTCTGTATTTGTTACACTGACCATGAAATCAAACTCGTTCATTTACATGAAAATAAGAAGTACTTATCGATTGAAAATCATTGAAGTGTAATATTTAGCCGAAAATTGGGCATTTACCTTTTTAGGGTTCCGTACCCAAAGGGTAAAAACGGGACCCTATTACTAAGACTCCGCTGTCCGTCTGTCTGTCTGTCACCAGGCTGTATCTCACGAACCGTGATAACTAGAGAGTTGAAATTTTCCCAGAAGATGTATTTTTGTTGCCGCTATAACAACAAATACTCAAAACAGAATAAAATAAATATTTAAGGCTCCCCTTAAATATTTATTTTATTCTGTTTTTAGTATTTGTTGTTATAGCAGCAACAGAAATACAACAAACGTGGTTTTTTTCAGTTTTTTGCTAATGAATGTTGTATAGATAATACGGAACCCTTCGTGCGCGACACCGACTCGCACTTGACCGGTATTATTTTTTTGAAACTCCCCTGCTACACCACCTGTTCGTGCTTGGCTTGTCCTCCTCCCTACCTTGATGGCGTCGTCGGTGTAGGGCTGCAGCCAGGGCAGCGGGCCGACCTTGGACTGCCACACGAGGCGGTGCGCGTTCGGCACCTTCAGCCGCGCCATGGTCAGCGCCACCGTCGCCGCCACCTCGTGCGGGTACGTGTCGCCGCGCGACACTGCCTGGAAACAACAGACCACCACTCAACGAAAATGGAGGATGAAAGAGAATGCTGTGCATTAAAGTACGCAATGTGTGAAACGGAACAGAGTAGAGTTGGGACACAACAGAATCGACAATTGCCACGATTCATTATTAGATATAGATAAATTACCGAGAGCGTGGAATTGCATATGTAGTGGTTGTATCGTTCGCATAAAAAGGAAACCCATTTAAGTTTTCTTCTTAATTTACTGATATTACCCTAAACAAGTGGAATAAGTATGTCCTTTTTTTTTGCTTTCAGTCGATATCATTGATTTCAATTTTCATCTTTAAGGTTGGAAATTGCTTATGGGACAGATGAAAATTATATATAGGTAGTTCTTCTGATGATTTCTTGATCAAAATCATCTACTGCCGACGGACCACAATGGGGAAAAATGATGATTTAGCTGGCATAAATTCTTATTGTGTTGTTTTGTGTTTGTGTGTTGATAATATATCTATTAATAATATTTCAGCTTAAACTCAACAAGAAAACAACGACTTAAAGAATATACATTTAATATAAAAATAAAAGTTTATAAACTAAGATGATGATGATATCCAAGGCTCGTCGTCAGAAGAAAACTCATCCCCAGAGTCTACCGCTGAATTCTCTGAAACGTTAGGGTCAGAGCTAACATGGTTGGGCTCTGCAGCAACCATCATGTCTACCACTTCTTTTAAATTTAAATAGAATTCTAATTTTGTATCAAATCACCCTAAGTCATTCAAATACGTTTAAAATAAAATTTCGCAAGAAATCGCAGCCAATTTTAAGGTTTTTGTGCAGTAAAGACCCGTGTTAATATGATAATGAAAAAAATAACTTCGAGAAACGACGAGACATGTAACTAAAACCTTTTTGAAGAATAAAAAATGTCTGTTATATGCAAAATATTACTTATGACGTTTGAGGCATTAAAGTAAAAGTAAGTACGTTCAAATAGACAAAATAATAATAAAAACGTATAAATTCTTACCTGGGCTACTAGAATCCATGATTTGTTTATTAAAAAACCCACGCAAACAAGCAATAACCACTTCCAAAGTAAACTGTTTTTCACGAAAGCCGCGAATTGACACAAGCACTGAGAGCGAGGACCAAGTTCCGACTGACAATACAGTTGTCACATGGTCATTAGGAGGAGGGGGGTTTTTTTTTTTGTTCTCCGTCTATTCATAATTGCCAGGTAGTAATTTGTATGTACCTGGGCCGAGTTTTGTGAAATCGATTTTCTGCCAGCTAAATCATCATTTTTCCCCATTGTGCGGACCTTACATAACTTTTTCTTACTTGGAGAGAGGAATTTTTTCGTTGTTTTGAATTTGTCACTCTTACTCTCAGTCATAATTTAATAAATAGTCGTGAGAGAAACACCTGTAGCTTTTTCAACGAATTGGACAGCGGTGTAAGATGAATTTAAATTTTTCATTAGTTCGAGTTCGAGTATTATTTGTTTACTTTGACTCTCATTCGGACCAAAATTACTGTTACTTTCTGCCATAATTTTTGCATCGCACGTGCCCAGACAAAATAATTCTGAAAATTGCGAGTATCCAATAAAATAGTTTTTAAAGTTGTGGGTAATTCTATAGCTCTGCCTACCCCACTCTGGGATTACAGGCGTTAAGGTATGTACGTATGTAAAATAAAATAAGACGTATATTTTAGTGCATTATAAAAAGTATTTAGAATTTGACACTGACATTATTTTTGTACTTAAGTACTTATTTAATATATAACAACTCTTTTTATGCTGATGGTATAAGAAGTAGAGGAAATTTAAATGTAGAATGCCTGTAAAGACATGTTACCACTACATATGCAATTCCACGCTCTCGGTAATTCATCTATAACAGTGAATACGTAAGGTGAAGTCTTGTAATTGCAACTATCTGGTTATTGCGACTAACTTAAATAACTCCTTCTAGGATCACTGTTTTGAACAATGACAGGCGAGATATTGTATTTCTTAGTAAGGAAGAACAATATCTCGCCTGTCATTGTTCAAAACAGTGTTCCTAGAAGGAGTTATTTAAGTTAGTTGCAATAACCAGATAGTTGCAATTACAAGACTTCACCTTAGATATTTGAAATTTTGAACAAAACTTAGCGAAATTTTTCGATACTACAAATTAAATGTATTACTGACATTTACATTGACAGTTTAAAAAATTGCATTTAATTGCACTTTGAACAGCAACGCGCCGTTTACACGTATCATACTAATGTACGCGAACGCTGATAGAAGATTTTGAACCACAGCAAATCTGATAAAATATATTGAAATCTCTCCAAAAGTAGAATGAGTTAGAAAAAAAGATAAAAAAGTCGATAGGCTTTCATAATGGGACATCTCTAAAACTGTCAATCTCGAAACGTCACAGACCCCTACGTAGCTGAAAAACACTGTAGGTGCACTTGCCGTCCCCGGGCAAGTCTAAATGGAGCGAAGCCTACTACAACAAACAACCTTGCGTCAAACGTGACAGCTGTCAATCGTAAGCTCTGCTACAGATTTCTCATCATGTCTGTAACCATGAAGCTTTAAAAAGCCTACGAGCGAAGAGCGCCGCTTAAAATCGAAGTTTCGGCGCTTTTCCTATTTTTCCTATTGAAAGTCTATGGGAACAGATCGGTGATTATTCCTCCGTGGTATGTCCGATTTTCAATTTTATTTTTTCTAAACCATCTATGGCTAGATGTCGTAATCTCCCCTCACCTTGAGCGGCAGGCTGTGCGCCGTGAACAGGATGAGCACATCATCGCGCACGGCTTCGGGGAAGGCGTCCAGCTTGGCCTGGATGCGCTCGGCGAAGCACTGCGCCAGCAGCGGGTGCGTGGACCAGCGCTCGATCAGACTGAACTCAATGTTACTTGGCACTTGTCTGTAATAAGTATATATTCATTAAAAAACCGGCCAAGTGCGAGTCCGACTCGCCCACGAATGGTTCCGTACCAGTATCTACAACATTAGCAAAAAACGGTAAAAAAATCACGTTTGTTGCATGGCAACAGAAATACATCTTCTGTGAAAATTTCAACTGTCTAGCTATCACGGTTCGTGAGATACAGCCTGGTGACAGACAGACAGACGGATAGAAGAGTCTTAGTAATAGGGTCCCGTTTTTACCCTTTGGGTACGGAACCCTAAAAACTGAGTACAAAGATACAAAATGGTAATGTCTGTCATTTCAACCAAAGTAATTAGCATTCGGCGAGGTTAGGGGGCCAGGGCATAGAAAATTTGTAATTATGGATCTGAGAAAAAAAAGAAACTTAATTTAACATATTCTACACGATACATTAATAAAAAACAGGTACCCCATCGTTTCATTCGTATTTAGCCCATTATTAACTAAAGTTCTTCGTGACAATAATTGATAAAGTGCCAAAAATATGGCAATTTCCCCTTTCTTTGGGTTGGGGGTTAAGAATCACCTGCCCTTATAGAAGTCCGCGATGGCGTTTAAACTTGAACCAGTGGTAGCGCAGCTGTATTGCGGGTACTGGGAAAATATTATAGCTCTTTCTACGCCGTCCCTGAAAAAAATAGTAGATTACTGCAGAGACCGGGAAGAAGGCGGTTGCCGGACGAGTATAAGTTTATATACGAGCCCTGCAACCGCTTTTCACGTTCGAGGCTTGGATAGTGCTTTTCTCCAATGATGTGAGAATTTTTATATTTTTCCATTATCGTAAAACAACATTATACCTATACTATAGAGGGCCTCAAAAGAAGGAGAAGAACACGTTTCTAAAACTCTTAGTGTTCGTGTCTGTATGGCTGTATTTTTTTTCACGCATCAATTGAAACCACTGAAATAATGTTGATACGGTTTTCACTAAAATGTTTCAATAAACGGTGATCCGGTTTATATGTAATAAAAAAACAAGATAATTAAAGGGGGTGGGGGGGAAGGATCTCTGCTATTCTTAACGTAAACCCACCGAGTAAGGTCTCAATAGTTTGGTCTTTATAAGCAGACTAGAGGACGCCCGCGACTTCGTACGCGTAGAATTAGTTTCCCGCTACTCCCCCCCATTTCTTCCCGTTGGGGGTCGATTTTCGGAAAATCCTTTCTTAGTGCTCACTTACATCATGAAAGGAACCCATGTACCAAATTTCAAGTTTCTAGGTACAGTAGTTTCGGCTGTGCGTTGATATGTCAGTCAGTCAGTTTAGCCTTTTATATATATAGATATATATATAGATAAAGTTTTTGCTAATAAAAGCACAGTCAGTAACAAAAGCTTGTCCCAAAAATGAAATTTAGACAGAAACTTATAAATAGAAAATATTGCATAAACATCATGTACTCACTTCTCCAGTTGTTCAAAAGTTTCAGCGGTGAAAGGTGGCACATATCTGAAAGCCACGTAGTGCTTGTGTGGGGCGGTATCCGGACACAGCATGTCCAGCTCTTGTGTTAGCAGTTTACCTGGAAGATATAAGTATTATTTTTATTTAAACCCTTAATTCCATGACATTTTGATATTATAACAAAAGTTCAATATTTATTTTAAGACATGGCCACTATGTGTATCGGTCTCCTCCAACTTTCTCCATTCTGTTCTATTTCTTGCTGTTTTCATCCAGTTTTTTTAGGGTTTCATGGACCCAGACTGCTGGGTCTGCCTTTTGTCCTTTTACCGGGTCTATTCCGTTTGGCTAAAATATTTTTAGTCAAATGTATCATTTCCTAAATTTTCATTTCCCATCGCAGTTGATTTATTTTTTATTTAGTTACAAGTGTAACCTTACAGACGACGTAGCAAGTGGTTTCGATATCTCGGATGAAAAACAAAAATAACACAAAATGCTTTATGGGAAATGAAAGTTTGGGAAATGATACATTTGACCAAAATTAACCATCATTTTCCGCTTGGGCTTGTCAATTCTGTTACATGCCTTGACCATCTACCATCTGAAATGTGTGCAATGTGTCCTACCCATTTCCATTTCAGATGCTATGTATATGTTTATATGTTATGTTTGTGCTCTTCAGTTTGTCTAGAAGCTGTATGCCCAAAATGCTTTGTTCCATTGCGTGCTAGCAAGATCTTATTTCATTCCTTAATTGATTATTAAAAATCCAAGTATATAGATGTATAATGATATGTATTAAGTGTTTATAATCATAATAATTTATTCTTTAGGAATGCAATGCTGATTTACGTATTAATAACTGGCTGATCGATCAACGCAGAGCCATAACAGCTGGACCTAGGGGCTTGAAATTTGGAGGCAACATTCCTTGGATAACCAAGGGGCACACTAAGAATGATTTTTGGAAATTCATCCCCTAAGGGGATAAAATAGGCGTACGAAATCGCGGATGTCCTCTAGTCACTAGAGGACATCCGCGATTTCGTACCCCTGTGTATATAGACTAGAGTCTAGTCTATATACATATATAAAAGGCAAACCTGACTGACTTATATATCAACGAACAGCCGGAACTACTGTACCTAGAAACTTGAAATTTGGTACAGGCGTTCCTTCATGGTGTAAGTGAGCACTAAGAAAGCATTTTCCGAAAATCTGCGCACAACGGGAAGAAATGGGGGTAGTAGCGGGAAACTAATTCTACGCTTACGAAGTCGCAGGCGTCCTCTAGTAGTTCATATAATAGTAATGTGTCTATTACCTTACCTTGCAAATTAGTCCACTTTAGTATAGGTGAACCACCTCCGATCTCCTTATATTTCTTCTGTACTTCCTCAGTTCGTCGCCGAGCTATCCATGGCCCGAGCTTACTCTGCATTGGTAGCTGGATCATATCGCGGTCTGTCATAATTCTGTGCAGGTAGCCTCCTACCTGCGGAATAATGTATTTTATGGTACGGAATTACGGATATGTTTGAGATAGTCTGGTAGTAATCGTGCTTGTACGCAGCACAAGTAAAATATTTTTTCTTTATTTTTGTTCTTGATTTGTTCAGTATATGTTTCATTGTACCGTTTAGGAGCTACGATGCCACAAACAGATAAATAGACAGATACAAAGATGAACACGCTAAACTTATTACACCACTTTTTTTGTTGATGTTTAAAAACAGATGTAGGAAAACTTGATCAAAGACTTTAAATCACCTCATCGGTGGTCACCGGGCCTCCCATATTCAGCATAACTATAGCAGTTTTAGGCTTTGCAGCGGTGGACATACTCCTCGCTAGACTTGAACCTGGAAAAAAAAAACAAGAACAGTACTTTTAGGCAGTTTTTGTAACTGTCCGGATTGACACGTGATAATTTAATAGTTTAGGTTAGTTACAGTACAAACAAGTATTTACAAACAATACTTATGGGATCTTTCACTGAGTAAATGCACTGCGTTTAATACAGCTTTGTGATCCTTTTTGACCAACCTTTTGTTTATGAGACGATTTGAACCATCCTGTGCGTTTGTGAGCAAACAGACATATAGACCAGATACTAGTAAGAAGGTTCTGAGTACTATACATATTTTCAATTGATAGAAGCGTGTTGGTAAACCCCTCAGGACTTTAATAGAATGCGTTCATAAGATTTAATTCTCGAATACAGTGTGTTTATCACTATTTAAGAAACATGCTAACTTTCACTTAGTAAAATAATATATTTTAGTACATTATTTTTAGAATTTACAGTAGCTGTAGTAGACATTTGCCAGGGACACCCAAGATTAAGCTTAATTTATGTAAGGTTGAAAAGACTATCAATCAATCAATCAATCAATGAGCCTCTCTTCCTGAGCTTAATTTGTAGTGCATTTGTTTTTAAAGTATGTCTCTTAGCTCAGTGTGCCTCTTGGCAAAGGCCTCCTCTAACATTTTCCATTGATTTCTGTCTTTAGCAACCCATCTCCAGTTGGGACCGGCTGTGAGCTTCAACTCATCTTCCCATCTTTTTCGTGGTCTACCCCGGGTCTTTTTCCATCTCTAGGGTACCAATCTGTCACCACATTGCTCTACTTTTCCTGGTTCCCTCTTAATAAATGGCCGGTCCATCTCCACTTCAATTGGTCTATTTTGATGAGCACGTCTGTCACTTTAGTCTTTAATCTTATGTAGGTGTTTCGTATTTTGTCCTGTATCTTGATCCCAATCATGCTTCTCTCCATAGCTCTTTGGCAGTACTCCAGCATATCTCTGTGTTGTTTTAAGAGAGACCAAGTTTCACAGCCATATATAATGCAAGGGAGATGCATGTTGAAAAGACTAATGCACGTAAAAAACTTTTATATAACCATGCAGCGATACCGGTTTTTGAAGATAACATTTTTCCGATTCTCAAGTAATTTGTTAAGTTGCGTTACGCCGATAAGGTGAATAGATATTCAGAAATCTTTTACCACAAAAACAAGGTCAAACATAAATTAATTCAAGTCTAATATACTTACAAATTGACGAAATCATTGTGCTTTTCGTTGATCGCGTTTTACTAGAAATATATACGTTTTAATATGTTTTTATCCCGTAAACTTTAAGTTGCAATATTTTAGAACAGAAACCTAGTATGATAATGCACAAAACTGCTGATTTTCATTAATGAAAAGATAAACACTGAAACAAGTCACAAGTCACAATTTTCATTGTAGGTAATAAATAAAGGAGGAGAGGAACATGAAAATTGAATGATTGAATGAATGATTTGTTTTGTTGTAAACATCACGGTGGCTGCAGTGTCAGAATGCCGTTTATTTTACATTATTATTTTTACATATGTTTATTTATATAAATACTGATAAAAACAACCAAATATCTACCTTACTATTAATTTAAATAGAATTTATTTGTTTTTCGTCCTTAAATAAAAATCTGTAATAATATATTTGTCAGTAAAAAATTTTTTCAAATATGGCAATAGAGAATTTTACTCACTCACTCACAACCTGTGTTTCCATTCACTCGTACAATATTTATGTCAGTCAACGTCAAAGTATTATTTTTGTAATTATTATTTGTTGATTGTGAAAGCTATTATTATTATCTGTTTCTTTGATCCTTCTATATTCTAACAAAAATGTCCTGTCGCAACGCTTCTCACGCTGGAAGTTGGTACACGGAGAACGGTAAGTCTCTAGTACCTAAATTCCCTATTTGTAACAAAGGGACGTTTCAATTTGAAGAAATGTTCGGGTGTTTATGATGTATTTGAACTATAGGTGTTACTTTAAAAGTAGGAAAATGAAAATGTTTTCGTATTGATGTTAAAAAGACAAAAATGTGTCATTTTCTTTTTGTGAATGACTACGTAAGTCAAAAGTTCAGTGACCTTTTAACATTAAAGAATCATTCTATTTGTTTCCTATATTACGCTGAAATAAAATGTAGCATATAAAAAGGCAGTATAATTAAATCCGTATTAAAAAGAATGCAATTGAATAGAGTGTGGTGCGTCAAAAAACCGTTTTTTTACTCAAGGGAACCAACTTGACTTCCAACTGCTTTCGTTTAGAAAATTCTTTGTGTAGACAGATTTTATACGCAGTTAACTGTGTTTCGTAGAATACAAATTATTTCTACTTTACATGAAATTGTGTTTTCTAGTCTATTTCAATTATTTATCGTTTATTTAATACAAAGTATTGTTTCTGAGCCAATAATTTCCGAACGAACCGGAAACGTCCGTTGCCATGACACTTTTAAACGAACGTCAATCAATTTCTCGTAAACAAACGTTGGTCTTCCAATTTTATTTTAGTGAAAAATCTAAAATCTAACCATCCACTTTAATAATGTCGGATAAAACTAAAAACGTGCCTGCAACGACTTCAAAGACGTTAAAAAGTCGTACATCGACCGTAGGTATACCGTCATCGTCTCGTCGTGTTCCTACAACTGCCAATCCGCGAACCAAAATCAACAAAAATGTAACTATTAGCGAAGGCGATATCTCCATTAGACCTGAAGCTACTTTACCAGATTTTGACGCAGAGAACAAGCAAATTGCGTACGGGAAGTTGTTACGGTCGATGCTCGAGGAATGTCTACTCGACGACAAGATAGAACGAGAAGAAACGCAAATTGATAAAGACATGGCGCTGTTAGCTGATCGCTTTCAGAAAACCATGTCGCAGCTGGACAAAACTAACCGGAGGCTGAAGGATATATCGTTTGTTGTGGAGCAGGAAAGGTGGGTACTTCACATGTGTTTCTTATTGTCAGTATGTTTAAGGGCATTTCTCCACTAATTGGAAGATTTAAACAATCCCCTGCCAACTTTCTCTTCAAATAATAGTGAATTAAACAGTAAAAATGGTTTTGAATCACAACTCCAGTGTTATTAGTTAATCTCATCAATTATTTTTATTTTTATCACTATCAGGCTAGCAGGGGACTGTTTTCGTAGTCTTGGGACAAAGTTTGATTAAAAGTGCTTATAAAATGAGTTGCATATTAATTGGAATATTACTTTACTATAATTGTTTGAGTATTCACCTTCTTAGATAAAATAGAGAAATCTTGTTACATTGTAGCACATTGCTAATATTTTGTCATACTTATCATATTCTGGGTTTGGGACATACCAGGGTACTGTTTTTTGACATGTTCAAATAATTATAACTAAATAGGCCGCATTATTTTTGGTATAATATCAGACACGTTTAAAAATATGGCTATTATTTGACACAAAGAGCTTTTTTATTGACATTTATCTAAAGACATTGTTCCAAAAAACCGACGGGCAGCAATTTTCCATTTGGTGGACAAATACCCTTAATGCAAATCTATTTTTATAATAGAAGAAACTGGCTAACCGATCTATGCACAGCCGCAGGACCCAGGGACTTGAAATATTGAGGGAATATTCCTTGGATATCTTACGGGTACACTAAGAAGGGATTTACAAAAATTCATCCCCTTAGGGGTTGAAATAGGGGGAGAAGCAGGAAACTAATTCTACGCATTCAAAATTGCAGGCGTCGTCTAGTATAGTATAAGTTTGTCGTTTGCCTTTGTAATGTAGGTGTCATCTGTGTCATTAATTTATTCTTTTCATTATCTCGTTTCAGATTACTTAATCTAAGACGTAGAGACAACACAAATATCTTCGAAGAAACAGAAAAGAGCAATGCGCAAACAATACTTAATGACTTGTCAATCACGGAACAAGCAAATTTAGACAAGCTAAGCACCAAAAATGTAGACTTTGGTTACAATCAAAACAACGGCTACTCGCAATTGCTAGATGCCGTTAACGATGCTATAACAGGCTTAGAGGACATCAAAAAGCATTCTAATCTCGACATGGGCAAGTTCAAAGAGTATGAGAAGTCTAAAACGATGCTTGAGCAGATGGAGCTAAGTAAATTGGACATGGAAACGATGAAGGCTGAGTTTGAGGTTAAGTTTCCGAAGTTTAGTGAGAAACTGCTGAAGGAAGCATCGGAAAAGTTTGCGAAGATGATTGAAGATGATGATGATTGATGTTTTCTAAATATTCTTGCATGAATTGTTGTTGGAAAGGCTTTAATAGTTTCACTGCATCGGTCAAATAAAAGGGATGATGACGAGAGCACAGATTAATTTACTATACACGCAACTATGAAAATAAACTTCTCATAATAAAATATCTTGGCTGGCTTTGGTTTTGTGTTCTTTTGTTTTTTTTAAATGATTGGAAAACAAGTGGAATGTGAAAAAAAACTTGTCAGTACAAAATATAAATTTCCAATTTTGTCTATGGTTTTCCAACTTCCTAAAAAGACACTGATTTCACTAGAAGGTTTTTTAATAAGACCAGAAAGCCATAAAATAAGAACTTTTAATACCAAGTAGTATCATATTCTTTTTACCAGTATATGTAGTAGAGCTTGAGATTGTGTTCCTCTATCTAGTGTGTACATATCATGTGTATCTTTTATATGAAGTGCACATGTTATGTTGATACAGTGAAATAGCACATAAAACAATGTTTCGGTTTGTACTCCCTTGCTCACTTTCATACACTCTTATGCTAGTCTAACCGACTACCAGAATTCAAAAGAAAGAAAGGAAAAACATTTATTTGTGACAAACAGACAAACAAAACTCAACAAAATACTGACCCCTAGACAAAATACCTGTTGTCAAGAAATGGTTCCAAACCTAGTATGTCACAAAACTATTTCAAAAACCTAGTATGTGAGTTGCACTTACTACTAGGTTTTGAAAAAAACAGAGAGGTTTGAAAATCATTGGCTCACTAATTCTTTATTTGCATTTAATTTAACTATGGCACTAAAACATGTAATGTACAAAATTAAGAAAAGATATATATACCAACATATTCTTTTTTAATCTAATTAACTGAGAATGTATCAATCACTTCTTGAAAAAATATTGCAAAAGTTTATACGGCAGAGACAAAACATGTTTTTTCGCTCTCCTGTAAAATTAGCTCAATGCTCTTTGCTGAGTTTTAAAATGGGGCAGCCGATCATTCTGAAGAGTGTCACAAAATTATGCCTTCCTAACTTTTTCCAGCGACTCATTCATGCAGAATTTGTTTATTGCTTTTTCTTGAAAACTGTTTGATTTTGTAGATGTAGAAATGAACAAACCCACTTTCGTATTTGTAATATACCACTGAATATACCTAGTCCTCTTGCACTGTTGCACATCATTATAAAGAGTGTCACAAAATCGTGCCTTCTTGGCTTTTGCCAGCGACTCATCCATGCAGAATTCGTTTATTTTTCCTTGAAAACTGTTTTATTTTATAGATATTTTATCCAGATAGGATAAGTTAGATCTGTAGATCCTATAATCGAATTGATAGCCTTACTATGTATAAAATGTTTGTAAAATAAAATGAATGTATTTTGTAACATGAACTGTGTACAAGCCGTTGCCTTCATGTTGTGATTTTAAATATTATGTACGTAAATATTAAATTATTTATCTGTTTTATTTACGCCATACTTTCCCATCATATCTCATATTTAAAGCTCTGCGAGAACCGTAAGGGGCCATGCACGTGGCCAATCAAATAGTTTGAACTACCTACTTAATGATAGCGACTCACGGTCAAACCTGCGCGCTTCTGGACTAGTCTTATTCAATTGCGTAAGGATATTTTTTGGGGATGTATTATGCACCGTGTTACAAAAATACCCAAAAAAAAGAAATAGTAAAAATAATGTCAACACAGTCATTTGGTTAGGGCGCATAACGTCCCACTCGCAAAACGTCCCTCCAGCAAAATTAAGTACCATTCGCAAAACGTCTTCTCTGCAAATGCTCCCTTATGTAAAATACCCCATTCGCAAAACGTCCCTTTCTTAAAAGGTCCCACCCCTTTCGCAAAACGTCCCTATTGCATAACGCCCCTATCGCAAAACGTCCCGTCTGCGAAATGACCCATTCGCAAAATGTCCCGTCTGGAAAAACTTGTTTAAGTAGAGTCTTCTCATGGAAAGGAACGTTTTGCGAACGGGTCATTTTGCGAAAGGGACGTTTTGCGAACGGGTCATTTTGCGAAAGGGACGTTTTGCGAACGGGACTTTATTTATGTGAAGGGACGTTTTGCGAACGGGACCTTTTGCAGAAGGGTCATTTCGCGTAAGGGACATTTAGGAAAGGGACATTTCGCGAAAGGGACGAAGGGACATTCTGCGAGTGGGACGTTATGCGCCCTAACCAGTCATTTCAATCATTGAAGTTGTACGACTGAGATGACAGCTTACTAGGGTCTTTTTTGGGTAATTTTGTAACGCGTATTATTAGCTACCCGTCCTCGATTCGCTCCGGCTTATCTATATAATAAAAATGAATCGCTAAATATGTTGCTAAGCGCAAAACTCGAGAACGGCTGAACCGATTTGGCAGATTTCTTTTTTGTTGTGTTCGTTATTGTCAGGACAAGGTTTATATGTAAGGAAAAAATACAACGGGAAGGTCGGAAATTAGAAGCGGGGCGAAGCCGCTGGCGGGCAGCTAGTATACCTATAATAAAAATGGCCGTTTTCTCATGGTCCTACTATATTTGTCCGACTGACTTTCGGCGGAGACCCGGGAAAGGGTTAAGAGTCAGTGGTATTTTTTTTGGGTGCGATTCAATCAGTATAAAAACATTTTGCATAATTTCATTTAACTAACCACGAAAAGCATAATGAACGTTTAGCATAAAAACCAATTGTATAATTTTATCTGGCATACGAACGAATAACATAACATAACAATTTAGCATAACTGTTATTTTATTGTTATTATGCATTTTAAGTCAATTTCTTCTAACTAGGTTAGGTTAGGTTAGAACTGTGACCACATTAATAGTAATGAAAGCAGTTAGAAATAATTTTTTTTTTAATTTATAAACATTATAGTTTTTGAAATTATGCATTTCGTTTTATGCATCATGACTATTATATCGATGGTTTATTATGCAGATTGAAATTATGCAATTAGTGTTATGTAAAATGATCATTTGACCATTTGTTTTTATGCTAAACATTACACACCCATTTTTTTCGTGTTTAACATCAAGTCTGGCTTTCCAAGTTTGTTTTTAATTCCACTTGTTGTTGGACTATAGTTAGCCATAATTATTTATTACAGGAAACGAGCTGACGCGGCAACTAGACCTATGGCTGTCCAAGGCGGACTTATCACACGGGCCCGCGAGGGCCATCATTGCCCCGTAAGTTACCTTTATCTACACTCATATCATAAGTCCTCTATAATGCGTTCAGAACCCGTAGACAATGACCAGCATTACAAGATACGATTTTACTATGATATGTTTTCTTATCTGTAGCTGTAATGAAAAGTTAAAATTACGATACAACTTTTGATAAAGTAATGTTGTTCAAATTTGGAACATCTTCCAAAACCAACAAAATTCAAAAAGGGGGCCAATTCTAGTATCAATTGAACGTCGACTCGGTATATTTGAAGTAAAGTGTCGTACGCCATTTTGATTTCGAATGACATTAGAATAGGGACTTTGTTAGTTTGTCATTGATTTAAAAAAAAACATTCATATTCGTGACACAGGTTAGGTAGCTTTGCCGCCATTTGTTTGTTTTGCCGCCTACTGAACGCATCTTAGAGTACTTTATAATATGTGTATAGATAAAGTAATGTATGCAACTGTACATAACTAGGCCTTAAAACACTCGTGTGATCTTATTATGAAACTCGCCTTCAGCTCGTTTCATAAAACCACACTCGTATTTTAAGGACCCTCTTTATGTATCAGTTACATAAAATACTATAAAAAGTAGTAGTTCGTCCCAAACAGAAGTCTCACTACTCCCCCCTTATAAAGTTACGCCCACACCAATGCTTAAAAAACGGTGACGATACGGAATCGCAGTGACGCGTCGTATCCGTACCGTTTTTGACGCATGCCTACCACACCGCTGCTTAACGGTGCGTATATTACGGTGCGTCAAAAACGGGGCCATGTTGTTACTATGACCCTGTCTTTTGTTTACGCAACGACACCGTTTTTTAAGCAGCACTATAGGGAGCGTGCGTCAAAAACGGTACGGATACGACGCGTCACTGCGTTTCCGTACCGTCGCCGTATTTTAAGCAGCGGTGTGTGAAGCATGCGTCAAAAACGGTACTGATACGACGCGTCACTACGATTCCGTACCGTCGCCGTATTTTGAGCAGCGGTGTGGTCGCAGCTTAACTCAGTAACCCCCTGAACTACCTTGCTCATGTTGGAACTTACACTTTTTAACGCCGGGCAGTGCTTCTCGACGTTATCATTCCGCATGACTAGAACCTTGCGAGATTTTGACGTGTAAAATGACTTTTCACAACATTGCTCGGAAATATGGCCATAGATGGTCTTGTTTGGGGTCACAAAACGTCACTTATAAGGACACACCAAGAATGTTTTTGTCGGCATGTTTGCTGATTGGTCGAGAACATTGTTGTCCAAAATCAATCAATCAATTTATGTGCCATAGCTCCTTAAAATGAAAAATTGAAATCGACCAATCAGAACACACCATTTTGTGTGGTAAAATATTAGGTGTATTTTTGCTAAAAGATACACAGACTAAAAACTATGTCACTGCTTTTTTTAAATGTAATTCAAACTTGGCCCCTTATCTTGAACCACTAGAGATGAAATTACATGGGAGATATGGCGAAACAAATACAATTTTATATGGAGTTGACATCTTCATCTCGAATGTTAGTTTATTAATTTCGAGTGCCACGAGAATAGGGGTCCAGATTAAAATAGTTAACTATGGTAAAATTGGCGGTGATACAGCTTCTATACTACCTTTGAAAAACCGACGCCAAATGACTAAGTAACACTATTGAAAGTGAATTGAAAGTTTTGAATATGAATTTTTATTTTATTTCCTCTCAGTAGTTGTGAAAAGCACTATGTCTGCCTCGGTAGAAAGTGCAATTTATGGACTCGTACACTAGAGGACCTCTATATTACTCGTCCAAAAATCGCGTACTATCTATCATCTGCGACAATGTACAATGTCAAAGTCAAAATATATACGTTCCCGGGACGTCAAAAACATCTACACGCCCCTATCTCACTGATTAATAAGGTCTATGTATATTTAACGCGATGGCCGTATAGATATAGAGACTTTTGACTGGACATCTATATTTTTATATTTTTTTAAATGTCAACATTAGAACGATTTATTTTGCAGACACGCAGGCTACTCTTACTGCGGGGCGTGCGCAGCCTTCGCCTACAGACAAGTCAGCCCTGTGGTTGTGTGAGTATTTATAATCTATAGCAGTAGTTCTCAAAATAGTCCGGACCGCGAACAATTTAAAAAGTAAAAGTTAAGTTCGGGCGCCACACTACGGTCTGCCAGACGTTTTTTAAGGGTTGGAGAAGGCAAACGAAAACGATAGCGTCTTTCAAAAATAACCTCTAGAAACTTGTCTTATCAACCCAAATATCCGGTACATAAGCAGTCGTACTGACACTCATTTATACACACACACACGCACACGCACACGCTCACACGCACACGCACTCACTCACACACAAACAGACACTCGCATATGTACGTTCACTCACACGTATGGGTAGTTGTATGCAATTGTATTAGTTAATTGTATGCAATTGTATTTGATTTTGGTTAATTTTAAAAAGTGTAGTTATTACGGTGCACCATTCATCTCTCCAGGTCTCACTGAAAACCAGCGTCACGGTATATCTGAACAATATACTGTGGCATAAAAGCTGAGTGGAGACCATTTTGGGTTTGATGCAATTAGGGTAGTAATAATAATCTAGGATAAGTCGATTTAGTTAAGCAAATTGTATTATTTTTTATCTTAAGTGCTTCAAGTGCCAAATAAATTTTATTTCATTTCATTTCAAAACACAGTCCACCTGATGGTATGATGTCGACCCTGAGGGGAAAGGCCGCAACACCTGCAAGAAATTGCAGCTGTAATCGCAGAAGTTTCCTTGCAGGAAATGAGGCCTAAAAGATAAAAGATAAAAAAGATAAAAGTCATTTATTCAGTAAGTAGGCCGCACGGGCACCTTTACACGTCAGGAGTCTACCAGCGCTTCCCAAGAGGAGATCACTGCCGAGAAGAAACGCCGCAAGAAACTCAGCAGTCAGTCATTTTTTAACCATATTTCTTACTACAATGATACTACTTAGTCTAGTATTATTATAAAGCTATAAATATTAAATTAAATATAATATCAAATATCATGCGTAGTTCAGCAGGAAAACATGACAAAACATTAGGAGAGAGAGATAGAGGGAGAAAAACGAAAAAAAAAAAAACAACAAGATAACCACATAAAAGTTTCGACATGTTTTCCTACATCAACGGTGTCCCCTAGACAAGATACAACTTTTGCATTTGTACAAATTATTAATGAATGACTAAGTTTCGGGTTTAGGCCAAGCATTTTTGTCTGTTAGGTAGTCCTCGACCCTATAGTACGCTTTTGACATTAACGACTTTTTTAAGTATTTTTTAAGTGCTGGAAACGATAGCTTTAAAACTACGTCAGGTAGTTTATTATAGAAATGAATGCATTGACCAACAAATGATTTATATACTTTACGTACGCGGAATTTTCGAATAGCAATTTTATTTTTATTTCTTGTATTTAAATTATGTATATCAGAATTTTTGGTGAAAGAATCTAAATTTTTAATAACATAAATAATATTCTCATAAATAAATTGAGATGCTACAGTTAAGATATTAATTTCTTTAAATAGTTCTCTTAAGGAGTCACGAGAATTTAAGTTATAAATAGAACGAATGGCCCTTTTTTGTAAAACAAATATAGTTTGTATTTCAGCTGCCTTACCCCAAACCAGAATACCGTACGACATGACACTATGGAAATAACTATAATAAACTAAGCGAGCTGTTTCAACATTAGTTAGCTGTCTAATTTTCCTAACGGCATAAGCTGCCGAACTTAGTTTACCTGCCAGTACAGCTATATGGGGACCTAAGATATGTATCTATGCTAGTCTTCACCGGTTGTTTTACGCGCACACTGTAACAACAATTCAAACATTTACATACAAGTTATGGTATGATGGTGGTAGGGATCCGAACTCGCCACTATTTTTATTTTTTATTTCCTGTCACCAGCAAACGCATCTTCATCCTGGGCCCGTCCCACCACGTGCGGCTGGGAGGCTGCGCTCTATCCTCGCTCGACAAGTACCAGACGCCGCTCTACGATCTCACAATCGATAAACAGAGTGAGTCCTCATCTTTACACTAAACCATCTTCATCCTGGGCCCGTCCCACCACGTGCGGCTGGGAGGCTGCGCTCTATCCTCGCTCGACAAGTACCAGACGCCGCTCTACGATCTCACTATCGATAAACAGAGTAAGTCCTCATCTTCACACTAAACCATCTTCATCCTGGGCCCGTCCCACCACGTGCGGCTGGGAGGCTGCGCTCTGTCCTCGCTCGACAAGTACCAGACGCCGCTCTACGATCTCACTATCGATAAACAGAGTGAGTCCTCATCTTCACACTAAACCATCTTCATCCTGGGCCCGTCCCACCACGTGCGGCTGGGAGGCTGCGCTCTGTCCTCGCTCGACAAGTACCAGACGCCGCTCTACGATCTCACAATCGATAAACAGAGTGAGTCCTCATCTTTACACTAAACCATCTTCATCCTGGGCCCGTCCCACCACGTGCGGCTGGGAGGCTGCGCTCTATCCTCGCTCGACAAGTACCAGACGCCGCTCTACGATCTCACAATCGATAAACAGAGTGAGTCCTCATCTTTACACTAAACCATCTTCATCCTGGGCCCGTCCCACCACGTGCGGCTGGGAGGCTGCGCTCTATCCTCGCTCGACAAGTACCAGACGCCGCTCTACGATCTCACTATCGATAAACAGAGTGAGTCCTCATCTTCGCACTAAACCATCTTCATCCTGGGCCCGTCCCACCACGTGCGGCTGGGAGGCTGCGCTCTGTCCTCGCTCGACAAGTACCAGACGCCGCTCTACGATCTCACTATCGATAAACAGAGTGAGTCCTCATCTTCGCACTAAACCATCTTCATCCTGGGCCCGTCCCACCACGTGCGGCTGGGAGGCTGCGCTCTATCCTCGCTCGACAAGTACCAGACGCCGCTCTACGATCTCACAATCGATAAACAGAGTGAGTCCTCATCTTTACACTAAACCATCTTCATCCTGGGCCCGTCCCACCACGTGCGGCTGGGAGGCTGCGCTCTGTCCTCGCTCGACAAGTACCAGACGCCGCTCTACGATCTCACTATCGATAAACAGAGTGAGTCCTCATCTTCGCACTAAACCATCTTCATCCTGGGCCGTCCCACCACGTGCGGCTGGGAGGCTGCGCTCTGTCCTCGCTCGACAAGTACCAGACGCCGCTCTACGATCTCACAATCGATAAACAGAGTGAGTCCTCATCTTTACACTAAACCATCTTCATCCTGGGCCCGTCCCACCACGTGCGGCTGGGAGGCTGCGCTCTATCCTCGCTCGACAAGTACCAGACGCCGCTCTACGATCTCACAATCGATAAACAGAGTGAGTCCTCATCTTTACACTAAACCATCTTCATCCTGGGCCCGTCCCACCACGTGCGGCTGGGAGGCTGCGCTCTATCCTCGCTCGACAAGTACCAGACGCCGCTCTACGATCTCACTATCGATAAACAGAGTAAGTCCTCATCTTCACACTAAACCATCTTCATCCTGGGCCCGTCCCACCACGTGCGGCTGGGAGGCTGCGCTCTGTCCTCGCTCGACAAGTACCAGACGCCGCTCTACGATCTCACTATCGATAAACAGAGTGAGTCCTCATCTTCACACTAAACCATCTTCATCCTGGGCCCGTCCCACCACGTGCGGCTGGGAGGCTGCGCTCTGTCCTCGCTCGACAAGTACCAGACGCCGCTCTACGATCTCACTATCGATAAACAGAGTGAGTCCTCATCTTTACACTAAACCATGTTCATCCTGGGCCCGTCCCACCACGTGCGGCTGGGAGGCTGCGCTCTATCCTCGCTCGACAAGTACCAGACGCCGCTCTACGATCTCACTATCGATAAACAGAGTGAGTCCTCATCTTCGCACTAAACCATCTTCATCCTGGGCCCGTCCCACCACGTGCGGCTGGGAGGCTGCGCTCTGTCCTCGCTCGACAAGTACCAGACGCCGCTCTACGATCTCACTATCGATAAACAGAGTGAGTCCTCATCTTCGCACTAAACCATCTTCATCCTGGGCCCGTCCCACCACGTGCGGCTGGGAGGCTGCGCTCTATCCTCGCTCGACAAGTACCAGACGCCGCTCTACGATCTCACAATCGATAAACAGAGTGAGTCCTCATCTTTACACTAAACCATCTTCATCCTGGGCCCGTCCCACCACGTGCGGCTGGGAGGCTGCGCTCTGTCCTCGCTCGACAAGTACCAGACGCCGCTCTACGATCTCACTATCGATAAACAGAGTGAGTCCTCATCTTCGCACTAAACCATCTTCATCCTGGGCCGTCCCACCACGTGCGGCTGGGAGGCTGCGCTCTGTCCTCGCTCGACAAGTACCAGACGCCGCTCTACGATCTCACTATCGATAAACAGAGTGAGTCCTCATCTTCACACTAAACCATCTTCATCCTGGGCCCGTCCCACCACGTGCGGCTGGGAGGCTGCGCTCTGTCCTCGCTCGACAAGTACCAGACGCCGCTCTACGATCTCACTATCGATAAACAGAGTGAGTCCTCATCTTTACACTAAACCATGTTCATCCTGGGCCCGTCCCACCACGTGCGGCTGGGAGGCTACGCTCTGTCCTCGCTCGACAAGTATCAGACGCCGCTCTACGATCTCACTATCGATAAACAGAGTGAGTCCTCATCTTCACACTAAACCATCTTCATCCTGGGCCCGTCCCACCACGAGCGGCTGGGAGGCTGCGCTCTGTCCTCGCTCGACAAGTACCAGACGCCGCTCTACGATCTCACTATCGATAAACAGAGTGAGTCCTCATCTTCGCACTAAACCATGTTCATCCTGGGCCCGTCCCACCACGAGCGGCTGGGAGGCTGCGCTCTGTCCTCGCTCGACAAGTACCAGACGCCGCTCTACGATCTCACTATCGATAAACAGAGTGAGTCCTCATCTTCGCACTAAACCATCTTCATCCTGGGCCCGTCCCACCACGTGCGGCTGGGAGGCTGCGCTCTGTCCTCGCTCGACAAGTACCAGACGCCGCTCTACGATCTCACTATCGATAAACAGAGTGAGTCCTCATCTTCACACTAAACCATCTTCATACTGGGCCGTCCCACCACGAGCGGCTGGGAGGCTGCGCTCTATCCTCGCTCGACAAGTACCAGACGCCGCTCTACGATCTCACTATCGATAAACAGAGTGAGTCCTCATCTTCACACTAAACCATCTTCATCCTGGGCCCGTCCCACCACGAGCGGCTGGGAGGCTGCGCTCTATCCTCGCTCGACAAGTACCAGACGCCGCTCTACGATCTCACTATCGATAAACAGAGTGAGTCCTCATCTTCACACTAGACCATCTTCAACCTGGGCCCGTCCCACCACGTGCGGCTGGGAGGCTGCACTCTATCCTCGCTTGACAAGTACCAGACGCCGCTCTAAGATCTCACTATCGATAAACAGAGTGAGTCCTCATCTTCACACTAAACCATCTTCATCCTGGGCCCGTCCCACCACGTGCGGCTGGGAGGCTGCGCTCTGTCCTCGCTCGACAAGTACCAGACGCCGCTCTACGATCTCACTATCGATAAACAGAGTGAGTCCTCATCTTCACACTAAACCATCTTCATCCTGGGCCCGTCCCACCACGTGCGGCTGGGAGGCTGCGCTCTTTCCTCGCTCGACAAGTACCAGACGCCGCTCTACGATCTCACTATCGATAAACAGAGTGAGTCCTCATCTTCACACTAAACCATGTTCATCCTGGGCCCGTCCCACCACGTGCGGCTGGGAGGCTGCGCTCTGTCCTCGCTCGACAAGTACCAGACGCCGCTCTACGATCTCACTATCGATAAACAGAGTGAGTCCTCATCTTCACACTAAACCATCTTCATCCTGGGCCCGTCCCACCACGTGCGGCTGGGAGGCTGCGCTCTGTCCTCGCTCGACAAGTACCAGACGCCGCTCTACGATCTCACTATCGATAAACAGAGTGAGTCCTCATCTTCGCGCTAAACCATCTTCATCCTGGGCCCGTCCCACCACGTGCGGCTGGGAGGCTGCGCTCTGTCCTCGCTCGACAAGTACCAGACGCCGCTCTACGATCTCACTATCGATAAACAGAGTGAGTCCTCATCTTCGCACTAAACCATCTTCATCCTGGGCCCGTCCCACCACGTGCGGCTGGGAGGCTGCGCTCTGTCCTCGCTCGACAAGTACCAGACGCCGCTCTACGATCTCACTATCGATAAACAGAGTGAGTCCTCATCTTCGCACTAAACCATCTTCATCCTGGGCCCGTCCCACCACGTGCGGCTGGGAGGCTGCGCTCTGTCCTCGCTCGACAAGTACCAGACGCCGCTCTACGATCTCACTATCGATAAACAGAGTGAGTCCTCATCTTCGCGCTAAACCATCTTCATCCTGGGCCCGTCCCACCACGTGCGGCTGGGAGGCTGCGCTCTGTCCTCGCTCGACAAGTACCAGACGCCGCTCTACGATCTCACTATCGATAAACAGAGTGAGTCCTCATCTTCGCGCTAAACCATCTTCATCCTGGGCCCGTCCCACCACGTGCGGCTGGGAGGCTGCGCTCTGTCCTCGCTCGACAAGTACCAGACGCCGCTCTACGATCTCACTATCGATAAACAGAGTGAGTCCTCATCTTCGCGCTAAACCATCTTCATCCTGGGCCCGTCCCACCACGTGCGGCTGGGAGGCTGCGCTCTGTCCTCGCTCGACAAGTACCAGACGCCGCTCTACGATCTCACTATCGATAAACAGAGTGAGTCCTCATCTTCACACTAAACCATTTCCATCCTGGGACCCCACAATTTGTATAACACTTTAGTTTATTAGAAAACCAAATAATAGTAATGAGGTAGTCTCTGGGCGCTCGGTGCAGTCTTAAATACTTATTATGCCTATATACCACAACCTGTTTTTTTTCCAGTATACATGGAGCTGGAGGCGACGCGCCAGTTCTCCTGGATGGACGTGCAGACGGACGAAGACGAGCATTCTATAGAGATGCACCTGCCGTACATAGCCAAGGTCATGGAGGAGTAAGTCGCTGAGTACAAACCCTTACCATGAGTTGCAAAAGGGCGTATTCCAAAAAAAGTGTACTTCATACAAAAATGTGACGATCTGGAATGGAATATTTGGGACACTTTTTTTCTTGTATGAGGATCGATAATATCAACGATTCTGAGTAAGAAAAAAAACCGGTCAAGTGCGAGTCGGACTCGCGCACCGAGGGTTCCGTATTGAAGATAATAATATTATCTTAGTAACCGCAAAAGAAAATACTCATTTTGTTATAAGCTATATTTTCCAAGTAATAAGGTCGATTTTGACTAGCCCAAATTTTAATACAGATTTTCTTAGTTTTTTTGTTATTTCTCAAAAACTGTAAATAATGAACACTTTATTTTATTTTTCCCAGAAAATATAAGTAATTATCTATACGGCAGGATTTTTTTCAGATTTTTTGATTATTAAACTTCGGAGATAAAGGCGGGGGAACGGTCATTTTTTGTACATTTTTGGCTATAAATCAAAAAGTACAACACACAAATTTTTCAAAAAAATAGTTTTGAAATGTGCAGATTAAGACCTTTCATATGACACCCCATTTGCTATAATCGAACCACTTTCATTTTTGAACCCTCCATTCTAGACCCCTTTTCAATTATTAATAAAATTAATTTCATTTTTTTTTACTACCAATAGATGCGGGCAAGCAAGTTGTACAACTATGCCAAATTTCAAGTTGATAGCATTTGTAGTTGCTGAGAAAACCTGCTGTGACATACAGACAGACAGACAACGAAGTCTCACCATAAGGGTTCCTTTTGTACCATTTTGGTACGGAACCCTAAAAAAGGAATTCTGAAAAAAAAAGTTCAAGTACTCTTTTTTTTGGAAAACGCCCATTTACCGTACTACCTCGCACTAGATATAATAATTCTATGAGCGACAGAGCATCCGACTCGCTAGCGAGTACGGTAGTTGTTACTCATGGTAAGGGATACTGTTCCCTTATTACTATTACCCTGTTGTGTATTTCACCATCCCGACTGGCTACTTAGTTAGCCTAGTTGGTAGTGACCCTGCCTACGAAGCTAGCGGTCTCGGGATCGATTCCCGGTCAGGGCAAACATTTGTGTGATGAGCACGAGTATCTATCTATATACCCATATAAAAGGCAAACCTGACTGACTTATATATCAACGCACAGCCGAAACTACTGTACCTAGAAACTTGACATTTGGTACAGGGGTTCCTTTCATGATGTAAGTGAGCACTAAGAAAGGATTTTCCGAAAATCAACCCCCAACGGGAAGAAATGGGGGAGTAGCGGGAAACTAATTCTACGCGTACGAAGTCGCGGGCGTCCCCTAGTTTATATATAAATCTCTCACAGACTTATGTAAAGATTTACAGCCAGGTAAAAATTTAAATATAACAGTTGCTACTATTTTGTTTCAGATATAAAACCGGTTTCACGATCATACCCATACTCGTAGGATCGTTAACTCCTGAAAAAGAAGCCAAGTGAGTATGGCTACCTCTCTTTCACAGATGATTTTAGTGGTATGGTCGAACTCATAAGTTGCTGAACATTTTAGTACCTTGTCACAGCTACTGATATACTAAAAACAAATTCCTAGCAGTTTAATACGTTATTGCGACATGGTACTAAAATGTGCAGCTACTTACGAGCTCGACTGAAACGAATGGTAGATGAATTTTGTAATGTGAGCTTATGGTGTTGATCGCTATCCAAGCAGTGTCATAGGCTATTTTACTTGATGCTTTGATGCTGACAAATGCTGTAAAAGGCGGGGTTTGTTAATTTTAATTTCGTTTTGAAGATTAATGAACGAGTTTACCAATAAAATTCAAACAACTCCTCAGTTCTGATGCTGTAGAGATCAACGTCCAAATTCTGTTGTACAAAAGCAGTTGATTTTTCAAAGCTTGCTACTCTAAGATTAGATTGTAAGATTGCAATCTTCAGGTGGTCGCTTGCCTTCTCCATGCCATGATTTTTTTTTCCAGATACGGCGCCATCCTAGCCCCGTACCTAGCAGACCCTCAAAATCTGTTCGTGATCTCATCAGACTTCTGTCATTGGGGCAGCCGCTTCCGCTACACGTGGCGGGACGCGTCACGCGGCGCGCTGTACCAGAGCATCGAGTGGCTCGACAAGCAGGTATAATATATTAAAGATACAAGTACAACACGTATACAAGCAGGCACAACATAGATACAAGCAATCACAACACAGATACACGCAGGTCTAACAGAGATATAAGCAGGCACAGTAGAGGTACAAGCAGGTATAAGCAGGCACAACACAATACAAGCATGCACAACACAGGTACAAGCAAGTACAAAAGAGCTACAATCTGGTACATCAGAGATACAAGCAAATATAATATATACAAGAAGGTAAGTATAATAGATAAAAGCAGGTACAACAAATACAAGCAGGCACAACACAGTTACAAAAGGGCACAACAAAGATATCAGCAGGCACAGCAGATACAAGCAGGTACAAATGGTACAATACATATACAGGCAGACACAACACAGATACAAAGGGGACCGCACAGGTACAAGCAACACAGATACAAGAGGGCACAACACACAGGTACAAGCGGGTACAACACAGATATAGGCATAAGCAAGCACATTTAATTTTCGTCATCTCGCAAAATCTTTTTGTCGTAATAATTACTTCTTTACTTTTTTTATGAGATTGAATTGATTTACTTTTAACAGGGTATGGATATAATAGAAACTATGGACCCCCGCTCGTTCACGGTATACCTCAATAAGTATGGCAACACTATATGCGGCCGCCACCCCATCGGAGTGTTGCTACAGGTAATATTTTATTAACACTTATCACCAATACTGGGAATAGAGATCTTGTTTATAGTCAAGATAACTGATTACGAAGTATTTGTCACTAAATCTTGGATGTTTATGTATTTAAGTATTTATTTTTATATCTTCTTTTTCATTTTTTTTTACATCCATGACATCATTTTATTCTACAATTATTTTTGATTTAATAGTTTAGTTTAGATTAGTTCAATATTTTATTCATCAATGTAATTAATGTACTTATGAGATGTACTTATGATAGATTATAGACTTAATACTTGAAATAAAGAATTATTATTATTATATTATTATAAGTATTTATATCGTTGTGTAGTGCCCATAGTACAAGCCTACAGCTTAGTTTGGGACTAGGTCAATTTAGAATAGAATAGAATAATTTTTATTTACACAAATCACATAGTTACAGAATAATTTATTAATAGAAATTGTTATACTTGAATCACTCTATCTATTGATGTAAATCGCATTAAAATCCTTTGCGTAGTTTGAAAGATCCAAGCGTACATACAGAGGGACAGACAGCGGGAAGTAACTTTGTTTAATACTATGTACACACACACACAACATTCATCATCTACATCTCAGAGGAACTGTAACTAAAGGCTCCGCTACGCGTCGGCCCTCGAACTAACTCGTCCATCTATTTCTTACTTTCTTACCTCTACAACAATGTACTATAGTATGTATTTATTGTAATTTACAGGCCGTATCAAAACTGTCAGGCTCCCCCAACGCTCCAAAAATGTCAATGAAATTCCTCAAATACGCGCAGTCCTCCCAGTGCGTGACGCCGCAGGACTCCTCGGTCTCTTACGCGAGTGCCTCTTTGGTCTTCGAATAGGGTACAGTAAGATTATAAATATCTCTTAGATATGTTTAAACCACGGAATAGAAAAAACAGTGGAAGTGGCATGAGCTTCGCTTAGTATCAGACCTGTTGTCGCCAATACTCAAACTATAATAAAAGCAACACGCCACCATGGAAAATGTTTTTGGTGCGGCTATCGTTTTTACACTCCTAAATAGCACAATAAGGCATGCTTCTGGATATATTTCCTATTTTAGAAATATCTAAATATCGAAATAAGCGATCGCGGCAAAAGTATGGTAGGTTGCGCGGAACTCCGCATAACTATGCCACACGTTACACGCCCACTTGACACTTCTACTGTTTTTTTCTGTTCTGTGGTTTAAACCAAAGACCTTATACCTTAATACTAGAATGTGTAGCAAACAATTTTGTTTAGCTTATGAGATCTGTCGTCATTCATCTAGGGTAGGTATTTTCTTATAAGCGGTAGCTAGGACAAAAGCGGTCCTGGGCGAGAGGGCTCCCGCTGGTAGTGTAGTAGTAATTGCAGTTGTCTCTATATTTAATGATCTTAAAGCTAAAGAAAATTTCACTTTATAATGAATTACCCTACAAACTGTATGGAAAAAGTCTTCTTTGATTTGTGGGTTTTCTAGTACTCTAACCTTAGTTGGTCCCAAAGAGTGTTTTAATCCTTGATAGAAAGGGGACAGATTGGCATTATCTGTAAATATCTGTGAATGTCGATTTTCATTACTTAAAATTTTTGTAAAGGTCTTCTAAGAGCATTTTCGCGTAGCAGCAAGGGATCTAGTAGCTGCCCTTACTGCCCCATCTTAACTTTCCACCCTGTATATATATGTATAGTGTTTTATGGTTAGAAAAGGGACACGCTACCAGCGGAAGCCCTGTCGCGCGGACCGGTTTTTGCGCCATAGTGCACAGTCTAGTAATAAGGTATAAAGTCTTTGGTTTAAATTGTTGCTCTGCGAATACATTGGTACAGATAAAGTTGTCATATAGTTCAAGTTATAAGGTCTGTTATGTTTTGTATGATTTTGTCAAGCTGGCAACATTTTTTAGGTTCCATATTGGATCGCATATTTTTTTTATGCATAACGTTTGACCTAAAACGGTTTTTACAATAGAAATGGTTTTATTTTAATTATTATAAAAAACTAACCTACCCTAACCTAACCTAATCTACACATTTATTAAATTTTGCAATGTAAGCCTAAAAGGTTTTGTTATGCGAAAAAATATATAAGTATGTGAAAAGTAAATATGCGTAAAAAAAATATGCGTTCCAAAGGGTTCCCCATTTTTTATCGTTATCTAATTTCGTACATTGACTCACCGTTAATTTTCTCTGTCACTCGCGCACAATTATGTTGCCGTCGCGCTCGCACAGCGAGGATACGGCGCCCTACAGTAAAGGTCAATGTACGAAATTATTTGTCGTCAGCGTGCGCGCTTGAATTTGATGCAAATGCAATTTATAAATTCCAAAAATGAGCTGGTTCGATTAGGGGGTTATGGAGTTGCGGAAGGGGGGTGGGGATCACGAGGTGTTTGTTCGGGGGAAGTCTTAATGCATTTTCAATAGACAATAACGTTTTATTTTACATGTTGCTAGCTTGATAGAAATGTACGGAATGAACGCTTTGAAAGTCGAAAATATCAGTAAATTAAATATATCGCTATGTAAAATAAACTAAGAAGAGCCCAAATGAATTCTGTACTAGGAATTAATTTAAATTAGCATAATAATAATGAATGTGTTTCTCATTTAACTAGGTTTTCTAAAAAAAAAACATGAAAATTCATCGAATATTTTACCTAATTAAATTACACTCACTGCCAATATTTTCCATCGATCATTTTATGCTTTGTTTAAGATGACGTCGAGCGTCCAGTGGCACCCTTATTGCTATGTGTTTTCTAATAAACTGAAGTATTTTATTGAATTCGAACGATGGTGTATGGATGTACAAATGAATATGCAATGCATTGCATATATGACAAAGTTTAAGAGGCCGTATACGAAATTTTGCCGATTTCGCTGATTTACGTGATTTTACAGACGCGATTTTACAGTTGAAATACTGTATTTCTACAAGTTTTAATGCACAACACGAAAGATAATTTCTAATTTTAACTTATGTATGAGCTACTTTTTTGTTTTTATTATTTTATTTTGATTAATCGACCTGACACCGGCGACTGTTATGTGAATTTTGCTGGAAGAGGTTTAGAATGTCACATATTCATGAATCGTTTTGATCGTTTTGACGTCTTAACGGTATGAAAAATTAACAATGTATTGCTGTGAATGTCGTGTAAAAAATGTATGAATTACTTTTTACCACTTTCATATAAATTTTTCGAGTAAAAAAAATAATAAACTTGGTAATTTTTTATAGAAAACAGGCAAAAATTATTTTTGATTTCGGCTACTCAGAACTCTCGTTCATAAAATTAAAACAATAGAAATAAAATTTAGTTCAAAATCAGTCCAATACCTAATAATAAAAAATATCGAAAAAAATAAAAAGAATTGGCAATAAATAATGTTTTAAAACAACCTAAATCTCGCATTATTATACTCGACAAAAATAAAAAAGTGGCACATTTATTCGTAGCTCATTTATACGAACATAACTAAAATTCATTTGTACAACAAAAATCTATCCTTAGATTTCAAGACAATACCTACTTTCGTTTATTAGAAAACACAATAGTAATGAGGGCGCCACTGGACACTCAGTGCAGTCTTAATTGATAAGTTGACTGGTGGAGGTCGCTTTTAGCTTTAACAAGTCTGGTGACATATTTGATGAATTTCCTAACTATTAAACAGAACTCGGAATATGTGGGGCAATATTAAATGACAGCTAGGGATCGCTTATATCGATAAACTCAATTATCGATGCTTTTCCCATATTCTAGGAATCCCTTCAAGTTTTGTTTGTATTTTTTTTTAAAGTATGCAAATGAACAAAATAAAAATATAATTCGAGCTTCTTTATTTTAAAAGGATTTTTGAACCTTCATTCATCATAAAAAAAAAATATCATTGTGTATTTCAGAATTACTGTCCCATTTACTATTGTTAAAATAAACGATCAGAATTCAATTCAATTCAATTCAAAAATCCTTTTAAAATAAAGAATAACCAGAATTATATTGCTATTATGTTTCATTTGCATACTTTCAATAAAAAAATATTTTTACAAACAAAACTTGGAGCGATCACTAGTATGTGGGAAAAGTATCGATAGTTGAGTTTATCGATATAGGCGATCCCTAGCTGTCATTTAATTTTGGCCCGTATGTTCCGAAATCTGACTATAACTAATAAAAAACAGTAACGTTAAGTATAATAAGAATTTATTTGTTTTAAGCAGACGTTGTAATATTGTAGGCAGCTGTTAAAATTAAAATAATTTCTTTTAGCATTGTTGTTATAATGCTAACTTGGCGAGGTTGAGATTATTTTGCGGTCTTTTTTTTAAGGACACACACACACTCAGGCCACCAGCTCCCTATTTCACCATTTTGACACTGACAGGTGACAGGTGACAATTCGGTATACATCGCAAAGTTAACACGCTGATACATCACTGGGTTTCATATAAGTCCTTCTTTTAAAAACCGCATCCGAATCGGGTCATCCATTTAGGAGCTACGGTGCCATACGCAGATACAGAGACAAACAGACACACAATACACTACTTGAAAATTGTGCAAATTTTTTCGCGTTATTTGTGAAAAGCACTATGTCTGCCTCAGAAGCAGAAGAAATCGCAATGCTTCGGTCAACTATATAACTTCTCCATCAATTACGTACTTTCAAGCCTGTGCAACAATGTAGGTACTATTTCGTGCGTATCTTATGACGTTGGTCGCATTTCGTTGTGCATAAAGTTACGCCCACACCAATGCTTAAAATACGGCGACGGTACGGAATCGCAGTGACGCATTGTATCCGTACCGTTTTTATCGCATGCCCTCCACACCGCTGCTTAACGGTGCGTATATTACGGTGCGTCAAAAACGGCGCCATGTTGTTATTATGACCCCGTCTTTTGTTTACGCAACGACACCGTTTTTTAAGCAGCAGCGGTGTGGGGAGCGTGCGACAAAACGGTACGCATACGATGCGTCACTGCGATTCCGTACCGTCGCCGTATTTTAAGCAGCGGTGTGGTCGCAGCTTAACTCCGCCAATGCAGTAGGTACAACTGAAACTTGTTGGTTAACAATTCCTCGATGAATTGGTTTTTGGGAACGCCTTGTTTAGAATCCTAATAGCTCTTAAGATCCAGGGAAATCAATTTTATTTTTTGTTTTTAAGTATAGCATAATATACGTACTACATACACGCACATAAACACAAAAAAGTTCCAAGGATTAAAAATATCCCTACACTAACTTCTGCCCGCGACTTCGTCCGCGTAAATTTTGTTTATCGTTATTCCCTGTACTTTTTAAATTTTCCCCGATGTAAAGTAGCCTATGTGTTAATCCAGGGTATAAGCTGTCCATTTATTGTGTATTGACACCACAATAACAGACGAATCAATAATGTGGGGATAATTTTGATCTTTATCCCTCCGTCGTTGGATATCATTTTCGCAAAACGTGATATTCTCAAAATATCATACGAGCCATCATATTCGCAAAACATGACATTCGCAAATCATTAATAATTATTAGTAAGACATAATTAGACAGTGTCGACGGAGCTCCGCTAAGCGGAGCTCCTATTTCTGGGTGGTTTCGCCCTCCGGGCCTACTGTAAATCTAACATAACCTAAAACCCGACTATTTGTAAATATCATGTTTGCGAATATCGTGTTTTGCTAGTTTGATGTTATGCGTATAATGACGTTTTGCTAGAATGATGTTTTGCGAATGTGATATTCTGCGATGTACAGCTATTTATACGCTAACTTACATTTTGTGTCTATATTGTAACGAACTCTTTAACCGCCATTTCAAATCCATATGCAGCTGAAAATCTCGCGTTTTGTAACCTTACAGGGCTGTTATTCCATATAGTTTATACTCCTATTGTTAATAAACTGTCATGACGTTGACAATACGATAGCCGGTAGGTGAAAAGAGAATGTAAATAGGGTCCCAGGTTTATTGGCTTGTGCAGATTTGGACATCCAAATCGGTCCATCCGTTTGGGAGATACAATTCCACATACAGATACACAGATAAACAGACAAACATACTCAGATACACACGTTAAACATAAACTTAAGTGTCCGCTCAGGTTCACTTTGTCCATATTCCCATGTCGTAAACATTCTCATCTCGGCCACATTCCCAACTCGTCCACATACCAATCCCAAATTGTCCACTTCATATCTCGTCCATATTCTCAACTCGTCCTCATTCCCAACTCGTCCTCATTCCCAACTCATCCTCATTCCCAACTCGTCCGCATTCCTAACTAGTCTGCAACCTAACGTAGGACTGTAGGGCTGTTCGATATAAATTCGACCACTCGGTTGTTCACTAGTTATTGGGAATGTGAACGACATGGGAATGTGGACGAGATGGGAATGTGGACGAGATGGGAATGTGAACGCAATGGGAATGAAAACGAAATGGGAATGAGAACGAAATGGGAATGAAGACGAGATGGGAATGTGGACGAGATGGGAAAATGGACAAAGTGAACCTGAGCTAACTTGTCCACGGTTAAAAAGAATACTTTCCCCAACAGTATTTTTTTTGGTTGTTACATTTCTAACCTAACCTTTGTAATAAATAAGTTAACTTATGTAATATGTAACAGTTTAAGCACAAATGTTTTTGCGAAATTAAAGTTTATTTCGTACGTTTGGTAAACGTACGATAGTGTCTTCAATTCACGATGCCCCCGCCCTACTATCTCATTTTTCAAACAAAAAAAAATTGCCGTGGCGCACTGTGGGTTGAAAATACTATTTTGGTATAATAATATAAAAAAAAAGAAAACTATCGGAATATTCCCACCTGTTACCACCAATTTGTTACATATAAGTAACGTCGCGTACTGAATGAATTGAAAAAGATTTTCCCCATATTTATGTTTTTATTTTATTGGTATTTAAGTAAAAATTAAACGCGTTGTTACTACTGGAAATTAATTTAACCATCTGTTACCAGTGGTAACTCCGGGATTGAAAATTCCTAGTAGTTACGACCTATTCATGTTAGAGGTAACAATTGGGAATTTTTATTCCTAGTAGTAGTTACCACTAGTAACAAGTGGGATTAAACGTTTCCAGCTGTTACCAGTGGTAACAAATTGGTGGTAACAGGTCGGATTCCGTTCTATTAACTGTAATTAAGTTTAAATTGTGACTCTCTAGTTTTAAAGTTTATTATTGTATGATTTGTACAAATCACAGTACACAGAGCTTGGAACAACTAAAAATTAAAAGATCTCCCATTTAATTTATATAATTAATGGCTCCATATTTTTGTATAAAAGGCTTTTTAGATTAAGCGTGTGTTTTTTTAAATCAAAATTGTCCATCAGATGAGTTTTCGGTCTCAAAAGCATTTATTTTCATCTGATATAATGTGTCTCAATTATATTAAGTTTGCTTATTCAACTGTGTTTTATTTAAACATAATTTTGCAACGTCCGTCTGTCTGTCTGTCACAGTACTTTTTTTACAGAAACTATCAAAGTTACAAAGCTGATATTTTTTAGGGTCCGTTCACACAGACCGGCTCGGAGAGGAGAGCAGATTTTTATCACGTTGGAAACAAGTTTTGAGTCATTGTAATAAGGTTTATTTTTGCATGTGCACTTCTTTCGCCATTAAGAATAGGCTAGTTGCCTCTGTTTTAAAGTAGGTCACAAGTTATTAATTATTGTCCGATAAGATGAAAAAAAAAACCCACATTTTTTTAGGACCTACAAAACCGCAAAACTTTATTTTAAAAGTTTAGTTTTCGTTAACGGGCGAAAACGTATACAGCCATATTAGTCTATAGATTATCTGTGCTGTGACGTCATGCGGGCCGAAAACAAACATTTGTTTGACAGTTGACGAGAGCATTTGACATATAGATAAACGATCATAACACAACCTCAAAAGTCCATGAGTCATAAATGACAATGTCATGTCACAGCACAGAATACTTGCAGAATATACCATTGCGAATTTCACTCGTATAAGAACCGACATGAAGTTTGCTTCAGGTCCTATGACGTCACAACATGCCCGACAGCGTTTTCAGAGTTCAAAATAAAAAATAAAAATGAACAATTTTTAAATAAAAAATATGTAGCCATCTTACACTTTTAATATCTGAAATCGATAAATATTGGTTTCTTAAGTCTAATACTAAAGAAAATATTAATTTATTAAGCCAAATTTAATATGAGGCAAGTAGCCTATTGACTGATTGAATTGTTTTTTTTTAATCACACCCTCTATGGATACTATTCAGACTATTTTACTTTAATGACACTTTTGTTACAGTGACAATTCAATTCAGGCATTGTCAATTATTTGTTTTGTTGTTTCGCGGGAAATAGAAAATCTCTTTCTCTCAAGTAGGTTGACCATACTGTTTACAATAGGTACACTATTCCGTGTCGATATGTTTGATATGTCTGGGGAGACCCTAAGTCTCAATACTACATCTAAACACCAACATACAGTAAAACACAACTGATATGGCTTACCGATGCACCTGGGCAGATGACATATTTTCGAAGCGCGGGAACCAATCAGCATGATCCATGCGTGGCGCGTCTGTCTGTATTTGTGCTATTATTGGTTATTAGTGACGCAATGTTGACGCGCGCCGGCGTGTCATTCAGTCAGCCGTGAGTGAGATGGAAAAAGTAGATGCAATTTAATTTGCACCTTATAACTATTGTACAAGTCTGATCGTGGGTTTTAATCATGCTTTCGGAAATCATCGGAATCGTCTGCGCGAACGAAGATTCACGACACGCCATATAAATTGTGTTCATCATTAAGATCCCACTAGCATTAGCATTAATAAAGATAAGATAAAGATAAAGATACATTTATTCACAACAATACAAGATTACATTAGGTAGATACAAAAAGAACAAGACAGAGAAATTGTTGCGAAACGGTCCCAACTCAAGCATTCGCTAGCCGTAAAGCCAGCACTGGTCTTCCGTTGGAACCGCTTGGTGAAGAGAGCGTGAAATTAATGCTTAATTGAGTCATATTACTTTTGATAACGTCATCGATTTCACCCTGTAAAGGTGTAATTAGGAAAAACCTGTTTGATTCGTCTATAACCGCAAGGAAATCCCTTCAGTGATCCAAGAGTGATCCATAAGACAATAGGTGTGTAATTATGAGAAAACCATCTTAAGATTATAATGACTTGTAAAACAGGTAGGTAATGTAGAAGGGAAACCCAGCATAGCTTTCTATGAAACGAAAATTCTGCGAAGTGCTACGTTCGATGAAATTAGTAGTGTGTGTTAGAATTGCGAACCCTGCACAAAACAAAGTGCTACCAGAAAAGTAGTTAGGGTAGGTAAATAATACAATATGATTTTTATATCAAACTAAAGGACGCCCGCGACTTCGTACGCGTAGAATTAGTTTCCTGCTACTCCCCCCGTTTCTTCCCGTACCAAATTTCAAGTTTCTAGGTACAGTAGTTTCGGCTGTGCGTTGATATGTCAGTCAGTCAGTTTAGCCTTTTATATATATAGATGATGATTATACCAAATGATGTTTATAATAAATAAGTGATACCTATGCCAAATGATAATTATAGTAAATAAAAATAGATATTTTGATATTATACTAATCGTTTATTATATACTTAAAACTAGCTTTTGCCCGCGACTCCGTCCGCGTAGAAGTTGTTTATCGCTGCTCCCTCGGGATCTGTCTAATTTTCCGGGATAAAAAGTAGCCTATGTCCTTCCCCGGGACTCATCTAAATCGGTTCAGCGGTTTAAGCGTGAAGAGGCAACAGACAGACAGACAGACAGACACACTTTCACATTTATATTATTAGTATGGATTAGTATGGATGAGTGATTATATCCTTTGAAATTATACCAAATGTTATTATATCAAATGAAATTATATTAATTATTTTTATACCAATCATTACACACCCACTTATGAGTGTGGAGGAGGAAGCGAGAGAAGTGTGTCTGGATCATAGCAAGCGGAAGGAGGTGGTTTTTGCCTACCCCAGCGGTAGAGGCGTGATTGTATGTACGTATGTACTTATTGAAGAACAAAAATATTCAACAATGAGTCAATGAGCGAGCTCCCAAAATTGAATACCTACCGGTATTTTTTGTATGAAAATTATACCTGAATACGAACCCTGATCCGGACGGACCCCGCACAAACATACCACCACTATACCGCTAGGTGTTGGGATAAGTACAGTCGAGTTCATAAATGTGTACACTTTAGTACCATTGTCACTTTAATCACTATGACAATTCATGTATGGCAGTTTAAACAATTTAAACATGACATTAAATAGACAATAGTGTACACATATTTTATGATCTCGACTGTACCTAAACACAGACAGACGATCATTGTTTCAATTTTGGAAATTAAACAGATCAAATTATCGTTTAAAAATAATTTATTGAAAAACCACCGACTACTGTTGAACAATGGCGCATTCACGACGATGCCATTTGGCTTGGCGCGGTGGCGTGGCGGGTAGGCGTGTTCCAACGTTGAATTTCGACATTCACGATAGTTCCATTCGACTTGCGCGTTGCGTTGGCGCGTCGCGCTGGCTTTCCGTCCATTTGGAAATCCAACCGACCGCGCCAAGTACTTTTAGACGCTACGTTCACGGATCGATTTTGGCGCGTCGCTGCTCTATTCGGCTTGTTAGAGCGGTCGTGAAAGCCCAGCTTTAGTTCGCTGTTCACTGGAAGCGTTGGTCTAACGATGATTGAGTAGTGAAGATCGCGGAAATCGATGGACGCGAGCGGCACAAAACTGTCGTTTCGTAGAGAAGGTCTATGTCCAGCGTGGTAATGGTAAGACTGCAGCTGCTTGAATATATAGTTGTAGTCGGCTGTAGATTGCTTCAGGCGCTGTTAAAGCCGGTAACAATTCATCCCTCCATAGCAGTTAGCGTAGGAGGATGCGCCGTGAGCTCTGCAGCACTCGTTTTTAACCTGATCGCTCTGGCTACACGCTCGATCACACGCCCGAACTCTCACCCAGTTGTTAATAGCTTCAGTATTAGCTATCATGGCACACGCTATCACCAATAGAATTAAACTGGTTTTGATGACGGCCATTTTGTTTTTTGCTAAGGTGTCTTCGTTTCAACGCGAATGTTTGATATGGTATTGTTGTTAGTGTGTTGCGGTATTTATACCTGTAAGAGAGACTGTAGTTAGAAATGAGTTAGAACGACTTTTTTTATTTGTTGATAGAAAATGCAGTAGGTAATAGTTGGGGTTGTCACCGCCAAGTTCGACCTGTTGCCGGCGACTAACTACACTGCAGAGGCGCTAGACAAGATGCATTACGCTAACCAACGTTTCTATTCATTTCGTTTTTAAACCAATCGCGTCACTGGTAGATCACGTGACTTTCGTATCACGTCATCTACCAGTGACGCGATTGGTTTAAAAACGAAACGAATAGAATCGCTAGTAAGCGTAATGCATCTTGGCAAGGGCGATGTGATCAGTAGGCGATGCATTTCTATATTCTATTTAGTAACAACATTTAATTTAAAATGCTAATTTATTTATTAGCTACATTGGTGCCGTGGAAACTGGGTAGGGCACTGGTGTGGGACGCGACGTGTTGGCACATTCGCCCTTTCCCACATCCAGTCAACCCGTAATCGGGCCGGTGCAGCAGCTGATCAGGCCCAAACCATCAAGCGCCGCAAATATTCATCATTATTAAATAATTAAGAATTTGTGCCGATATGAAAAGCTTTATTAAGGCCCTGTCGTCCCGGCTCATAGACACCTCCGGAGATCCTAGAGCTGGTGCTTACCTCTCCCAAAGGATTGGGCTAGCTATCCAGAGAGGTAATGCAGCCTGTGTCATAGGGACCACGCCGCGAGAGGACCTGCTAGAAGGGGTGTTCTTCAATTACCCCCTGCCCGGTAGGATAAGGTACAGTCGAGGAAATTGATTCATAGACCACTTTGGACTATGTCAAAGTGGCACTGTAAATAAAATCATAAGAAGTCTCTCACGTTTTGATTGATTACGTCACTTTGACACAGTCCAAAGTGGTCTAGGAATCAATTTCCTCGACTGTCCGCACGGAGCCTGGATAAGGTCTACCACCACTATGCCGTTACGTAGTAACTTGTTTATAATCTGTGCCAGAGGGCCCTGCGAAGATGCACTACGCTAACTAGGGTTTCTATTCGTTTCTTGTTTAAACCAATCGCGTCACCGGTAGATGACGTGATACGATTGGTTGAAAACGAAACGAATAGAAACGCTAGTTAGCGTAGTGCGTCTTGGCAGGACCCTCAGTTATCGGGATAAGTAAAGATGGATATACAGACAGACAGTTTTCACCTATGGAAATTAAACAGATCAAATGAAATAAAGTTAATGAATAATTTATTGAAAAACCATTGCAATACCGACTACTATTTAAGATTTAATTATTATATATATAACTTTACAATATTTTTGGTTATGACAGTCAGTACACTACTAGACCCCAGTAAATTTATAAACAGAATCCTATTTTTATAACAGAATGCTTTGTCACTTTCTGTCTAATTCAAATAGCACAATGAAAGACAAGGTCAGAAAATATCTGAAGGATACCTTATCGGATTTTACAATTTTACCATGGAACATGATTCCATTTTCGACTATATTCAGCTCAATTTTCCTTGTTGGTGTATTTCAAACTGGATTTTTTCTGATTTGACGTATCGTTTCGAGTTGCCGATTTTTCATTTTTACTTATTGACAGTAAATGCATTTGACAACGGTAAGACTGCAGCTGCTTGAATATATAGTTTTAGTCGGCTGTAGTTTGCTTGAAGCGCTATTAACGCCTGTAGCAATTCATCCCTCCACTACAAGTAGCATGGAAGGCATGCCCGTGAGCTCTGCAGCACTCGTCTTTTTCCGCATTGCTCCGGCTGCACACTTGGTCACATGGCGGAACCCTCACCCAATTGTTAACAGCTTCAGTATTAGCTATCAATGCACACGCGACCACCAATAGAATTAAACTGGTTTTGATAACGGCCATTTTGTTTTCTAAGCTGTCTTCGTTTCAACGTATGTTTTGTTTATGATATTCTTGGTAATGTGTCGCCGTATTTATAGCTACCTGTGAGAGGGTATTGAGGAAATACCTCATGGAAAAACTAGTTAGCGGGTTTTTCCCTTGTTGATAGACAATGCGGTAATAAGTTGGGGTATTCGCCGGGTGTCTAATGATCGTTATACTTAACACCCAAATTAAACCTGTTGCCGTACCATCTAGCATCTGTACAGTAGTGAAGCGTATGCGATTAGTTGTCTTAATACTGTCGGCCTTAGTGTTTTGTCACTTTAACGTCATGTTTGAACTGCTGCACTACTGTCAAAGGCGTTGAAGCGACAAGGTACAAAAGTGTGCAGCTTCTTATAAGGCCGACTGTACCTGAGTAGGCCTATTAATTGAATAATCATCTTTCATCTATTTCACCGGCCTCAAAAAAAGGAGAGGTGCTCAGTTTGTTAGGTTTTTTATGTAGGTATGTTCCCTGATTAGGTCGAAGACGGCTAGACCGATTTGGATAATTATTTGAAAGTTAATTATTAGGTAGGTATTAGGTAGGTTTTATAATCTGTATATAAAAGGCAAACCTGACTGACTTATATATCAACGCACAGCCAAAACTACTGTACCTAGAAACTTGAAATTTGGTACAGGGGTTCCTTTCATGATGTAAGTGAGCACTAAGAAAGGATTTTCCGAAAATCGACCCCCAACGGGAAGAAATGGGGGGAATAGCGGGAAACTAATTCTAGGCGTACGAAGTCGCGGGCGTCCTCTAGTTATTAAATAAGTATACTTTCCAGTTGGTCCCATTGTCATCAAGTCAAAATTTGAAATGAGATTCTAAAGAAATCGAAGGATACTCTTCAAATATTTTATACGGACACAGCGATTTGGGTACATTTTTCAAGAATAGGATGGTCCTATTAACTCGTCAAGATAAATTTAAAGTCAGTTGATGAATTTTTAAACATTTATTCTGAGTCGTAATTTTGTTAATAAAAAAATCACCTGAGTCCAAAACTCACGTTAATCCTGCCTGTTTTATAAAGCTACAAATTACAATTTACAGGTTACAAGTTTCCATTTGACACAACCTCGACCAATGACGACCAGCCATTTGAGCAGTGTTGCAAGTTTGGACCAGTAAAACTGTAACTTGTAGCTTTATAAAACGTGCCCCTGGTGGTAAACTGACTAGTTACATGATTATTACAAGGCAGTACGCCTGGTCTTTGTAACAGTAACCGGATACTTTATCATTAAAGCCTTGCGCAACGCAGCACGCCTTCCTCTCTTCAGTAGTGCTGCTGCAGAACTGGTCACAGGCTTTAACCCGCAAAGCCGAGGCGCTGGCCAGCACGGTCCCCAGGATAACCATCACCAGAAAAGTATTGAGGGTAGCCATCTTGGAGTTAAAGATAAAGATGAAGAGATATTTATTCACAACAATAAAAGATTACAGTAGATACAAAAAGAACAAGACAGAGAAGTAGTTGCGAAACGGTCCCAACTCAGCATTCGCTAGCCGTAAAGCCAGCAATGGGTAGTGATTCTTTCAAAAACAAAGGTGAGCGAACGTAGGAGTGAATGTCCAAGCGGCGAGTTTAAGTAGTCCCGTCAAAGCGAACTAAACACATTTAAGCGCGTGTATTCAATATGGCAGCATGGCTTCTCGAACTTATAAAGCTGACTTATTGAGAATGCACGCGCTAAAATGTGTTTTGCTCGCTCTGACGGGACTACTTAAACTCGCCGCTTGGACATTCACTCCTGCATTCGCTCACCTTTGCTTTTGAAAGAATCACTACTCTGGTCTTCCGTTGGAACCGCTTGGTGAAGAGACGGAAAATGACACACTTAACACAAAACAACATTAAGAGAAAAAGAAACCAGAGTATTATTAAATACTTAAAACTAAATTTTGTAGGAAATATGCATGGATTATTTAAATCGCAATTCTCAACACTATACGAAAACACCGTAAAAGAGATCACCAAAATTGGCCAAGAAATACAAACGATACAAGCATTTTAAACTACTAATTAGACAGCGATTAGACAAAGATATCCGATACGCCGTGTGACGTCATGTAACACGTCGGCCATATAAACTCCATGTTAAATTCTGTTTTACTAGAAAGATTATCTAGGAACAAATATTTGTTGGCTTGGCTTATATCTTGGTTATTTTTATAGTTAAAAAAAAATAATCTCAACTCTGTTACAATAAAAAAAGTCATGAATATCCATCGCTATTAACGGGGACCCCTACTTTTCATGAAACCTAGCCAAGAACAAATCTGATTAAAAAAGCTTTCTATTAAAAAAAACTGCGCCCGAATCTGTTCTAGTTTGGGAGATACGTAAGATACAAGAAACAGACACAGACGTTAAATTTTAAACACCCCTTTTTTGGGTTGGGGGTTAAAATAAGAATTACTCAAAAAATAGAACATATTAATCACACTTTTATCTATATATAGAAGGCAAATCTGACTGACTTATATATCAATGCACAGCCTATCATGATGTTAGTGAGCACTAAGAAAGGATTTTCCGAAAATCGACCCCCAACGGGAAGAAATGGGGGGAGTAGCGGGAAACTAATTCTACGCGTACGAAGTCGCGGGCTTCCTCTAGTCCATGCATATTTCCTATTGTAGTATTATATTTATTACTCAGTAGAAGAGAAGTACGACGAAGTCAGGGGTTATGCTTAGTAAATTCATATCGAATAGATACCAAATAATTTTCATTTACTCAAAAATGCTATGTAATCTTGCCATAACACCAGTAAAAAGGAGCCAGTAGGTTGACGTTCCTGGACAACTGGAAAAGTGTCCAGTAAAGTTGAGAAATTTCGAATTTGGAATCAAAAAGTGTCCAGTAAGTAAGTATGGAAATTCCATAACATATCATATTATTTGAATTTGGAACTATCTGTAAAGACTGAGAGCCTTCAAAAAGGCTACATGAAAAGCTGATCATTCAGCTCCAAAAGTACCAGGGCACCAGAAACCAAAAGCGTTATCTCGTTCAGACCAGACATCGCGCGATTTCTCTTCATTTCAGCATCGCTTGCTCCGCACCATCTGTTTTATGTGCGCCTAGTACATCTTGGCCGGTATGACGAGTTGAGAATCGTTAAAAAAAATAAAAAAACCGAGTAAGCGACCGGCTAAGAGTCGGACTAGCGCCCTGAGGGTTGTGCACATGTGGTCATCAATATTTTAACATTTTTTTTTAAATCATTCTACTTGTTCTATTTTTGAGTAAAGCACTATACATGCTTCGACCATTAAGAGCCATCCTGGACTCGTATGTATAAAAGCCCTCGCCTGGCGGCTCGGGCTTTTACCTCATACTCGTCCAGGAACGCTCACTTACTGGTCTTTGCAGTAATGTACTATATCCACCCAGTCGGACTTGTTTTCGAAATGTCAACGGACGCTAATGAAGTTATTATCAGAACTGCAGCAGTAATAAAATTTTATGACCCCTTATACGGAGCCAATATCTTCTTCTTTACATAGTATGCCTTTCCGCTTCCTTTTTTCCTTCACCGTAAGAAAAAAGTAGTATTTTACCTGCGAGTGTTCATTTGAAACACGAGCTAGCGAAAGGTTCTATGATTCAAAAATACAATCCTGAGCGTAGCGGTGTTTCAACACACGAGACGTAAAATAACTTTTCACCCGTGTATAACACAAAACTTTTCACCTCACTACAGCAAGGAAAATAATAAAAAGGGTTTGTACTATCAATTATTATTTATTTACCTCTTTGTCAATACATTTTTTTTTAATATTTTTTACTCGATGCAATTCATTAATTGTGATGTTAAAAATTCAGCAATTTAACGTTTTACGTTTTGTTAGCTGTCAAAATATCACTTAAGCTGCCTTCACTAGGCTGTATGGATCAATGTCCTTAGCCTTTCCCTCTGGGATAAAACACAAGAAAAAAATAGAAGTTTCCTTCAAATGTCAAAACTCTTTATTCACATGTGGATAAAAAGCGATTTTCTCAATAGATATCAAACAAACAAAAAGGGCTTTCCGAGCTAGTGAGATGAAAAAATTCTTTCACCATTACAATCCTATATTATCCCCGATGAACATAGGCTATGTTTTATTTTTCTACGCGGACGGAGTCGCGGGCGACAGCTAGTTGTAAATAAATATGGATTTTCTTACCTGAAAATGTCTTATTAAGGCCGAGAAGTTGTAAGTTATGTAGAGAAACGTGAAATCAAAGACTATTTATAGTAGACTGATAATAATTCGTTTACGTGACACTATTATCTCTGCGCTTCCACAGTATAAACAACCATAGGATGCATTTTGCATACATCTGTATGCACTAACCAAAGGATATAGTCCAAGAGCTCTTAATCATTTGCAACTCTGGACGCAAATAGAGGGGTGTGATTAGTTTGACCGCTATGTGTGTGTGTCTGTTTGTGGCACCGTAGCTCTTCAACGGGTGAACCGATTTGGATGCTGTTCTTTATATGTGAAAGCAGGATTTTTAGCGGTGTTTTTTAGCTAGATTTCATGAAAATCGGTTGGGCCGTTTAAGAGATATCAGATCTGTAAGAAGGGGTCACCATTGTTAAAATTTCAAAGTGTCTCAAATAAATATTTTCATTTTTTTTTAATGGTTTTGGAATCACCTGGCTTAACTTTAGGCCCGACTAAATGATCTGGAATAATCTTAAATTTCTCAACTTCACATTCAAATTAACGTTTTTAAATGTCCCAAAAAGCCATAACCACAATATTGCAAAAAAAAAACAATTAAACAAAAACATGGCGCCTAATATGGCTGCGTTTATCGCGTGAAAAAAGTGGATAAAACAACCGTCACTTTTTGACACGTAATAAGTAAGAGAGTGAACATACTAACCCACAGAACTCGTTTTAGCTTCAATACCCTCGGCCTCTTAATAATTAAATTTAATTAAAGAAGTACTGTACAAGTTTCCACGGTGCAGCTCTCCTACTAATATGTAAACAGACCAGACATTATCATATTATCAATATTGTGTAGAGTTTACGCACGCCGTCGCGCATGCACCATTGTCAAATTCCAAATAGGCATGTTATTCTCTCAACCAACTCGCGTTATATACAAATTGACAGACCATTTTTTCTTACTCAGTAATCGATGGCAATTACATTTCAATTGAAAGTTAGTAAAACAAACACGATGTTTAAGAATCCTTATTTTTATTTAGGATTTAATTTTAAACCGAAATTTATTGTCATCCTATGCCTATACTACGTTCTTTAATTGTCTAACTGCCGCGCTCAGAGACGTCAATTAAATTTAATGCTTGTTTAGTGACGTGTTGTCTTATTCTATTGCTGTAGCAAAGAAAGTGACAGCAGCAACTTTAATCAAGCGTTAAATTAAATTGACATCTCTGAATGCGGCAGTAACTGACGTATGCACCTTAAGAAATGTAGGGTGAACATACAATTAGTGTACATAATGTATTATCACTTTATCTATCTATATAATATATAAAAGGCAAAACTGACTGACTTATATATCAACGCACAGCCGAAACTACTGTACCTAGAAACTAGAAAATTGGTATAGGGGTTCCTTTCATGACGTAAGTGAGCACTAAGAAAGGATTTTCCGAAAATCGACCCCCAACGGGAAGGAATGGGGGGAGTAGCGGGAAACTAATTCTACGCGTACGAAGTCGCGGGCATCCTCTAGTCATTAATGAAATAATTCAGGAATTAATTAATAATATTGTATTTAATGATTGAAACAAAGACCTGCGCCTCTATTCCCGACAGTAAAAACGATATCGTAGTTGACCTGCGGGCTTAGCACGCGAGGTGAGGATTATACGTCAAAATTCGTCAAACGAGATTTAGTATCAAATATGTCTATTCCATATTCTAACGTAAGAGTAAACGTTTAAGGTTTTAAATAAAAGTGTAATTTGTGTGACTTGAGTCCTTTTATTACTAAGCATCTTGAAGTGGGATTTAATGTCATGATTATATGTCATTTTCGGTATTGCTAATTGACACTAATTCATGGATAACGTCAAATCTGACCGTAAATCTCGCCTCGCGTGCTAAGCCCGCTGTTATGGTATTGTTATGACGTCAGACGCCATTACTGTCAAGTAAATAAGAGCTATCAAAACGTTGACAAAACGTTAACAGATCAAAAATGATATTGTTTTTACCGTGATGAATAGAGGCCGTGCTGGAGTTTCTTCCGGCACTTCTCCGCAATGATGATCTTGTCCGAAGCGCTAATAGATTCACTCCATATTTACCGACGTTTAAATACTGTGGCCAATTTACTGAGTAAATATTTTGTATTTTGATTATGATTCTACACTTACGAAATCGCGGGTGTCCTTTAGTATTATCAACTAGAGGACGCCCGCGACTTCGTACGCGTAGAATTAGTTTCCCGCTACTCCCCCCATTTCTTCCCGTTGGGGGTCGATTTTCGGAAAATCCTTTCTTAGTGCTCACTTACATCATGAAAGGAACCCCTGTACCAAATTTCAAGTTTCTAGCTACAGTAGTTTCGGCTTTGCGTCGATATATAAGTCAGTCAGGTTTGCCTTTTATACATATACTAGAGGACGCCCGCGACTTCGTACGCGTAGAATTAGTTTCCCGCTACTCCCCCCATTTCTTCCCGTTGGGGGTCGATTTTCGGAAAATCCTTTCTTAGTGCTCACTTACATCATGAAAGGAACCCCTGTACCAAATTTCAAGTTTCTAGCTACAGTAGTTTCGGCTGTGCGTTGATATATAAGTCAGTCAGGTTTGCCTTTTATATATATAGATGTCCGGCTCTTGACCCCAAGGGCAAATGTGACAATAAACATGCAATTTGCAGTCTGGTTTTTCCGAAGAATCCGCATACTTATATCAGGTTATCGAACGATGATGTCGTTAAAGTCGAAACACGTTTCTATTTGCGTTAACTAATATTTTCCTCGTACTGACAAGCCGGCCATACACGCTACGGTTACCGGAGAGGTCTACCTGTGCAGGCCGGCTTTAGTTTTAATAATCCAAGGCCCTACATGCCCGTTTGGTTGCCGGGTTAGAATGGTACCACTCCTTGTCTTCCCGTGGATGTCGTAAGAGGCGATTAAGGGAGTAAAGGCCAGGTTAGTCCAAGCGGCGAGTTTAAGTAGTCCCGTCAGAGCGAGCAAAACACATTTTAGCGCGTGCATTCTCAATTAGGCAGCCTTATACCTATGCTTATACGTTCGAGAAGCCATGCTGCCAAATTGAATACAAGCGCTGAAATGTGTTTTGTTCGCTTTGACGGGACTACTTAAACTCGCCGCTTGGACATTCACTCCTGCGTTCGCTCACCTTTGCTTTTGAAAGAATCACTACCCTGTAGTACAGTTAGGTGATGTGCTTGCAACCTGTCACTAATGCACTGGTTAACATATTGGCCTAATTGTGCAAAAATTGGTTACATTTAATTATCAACAGGGTTTGGAGTTGTTGGTAATTCTGTAGCTCTGCCTACCCCACTCTGGGAATGAAGTCGTGGGTTTATGTATGTATGTATGTGACTTAATTTTTAGCCTTCGAGAAATAACCAAGGGTGTTATAAGTCTATAGTTTATAATCTGTGTAAGGGTTCTGTTTTTTCCTTTTGACGTACGGAACCGTAAAAATCGGACTAGGTTTAAGGGGAAGAAACTTTATCGCATTTTCCTCTTCTCTTAATTGTTATACATAGTATAAAACAAAGTCGCTTCCCGGCGTCTGTCCCTCTGTATGTACGCTTAGATCTTTCAAACTATGCTACTTTCTAATGCGGTTTTCATCAATAGATAGTGATTCAAGGGGAAGGTTTGTACGTATGATAAATTCAGGTTTATGTACGGTTGTTACCACAGAACAGAAAAAAACAGTAGAAGTATCAAGTGGGCGTGTAACGTGTGGCATAGTTATGCGGAGTTCCGCTTAACCTACCATACTTTTGCCGCGATCGCTTATTTCGATTTTTCGTTATTTCTAAAATAGGAAATAAATCCAGAAGCATGGCTTATTGTGTTATTTTGGAGTGTAAAAACAATAGTCTCACCAAAAACATTTTCCATGGTGGCGTGTTGTTTTTATGATAGTTTCAGTATTGGCGACAACAGGTCTGAGGGGCTAGACAAGATGCACTACGCTAACTATCGTTTCTAATCGCTTCGTTTTTAAACCAATCACGTCACTGGTAGATCACGTGACTTTTCGTATCACGTCATCTACTAGTGATGCGATTGGTTTAAAAACGTAACGAATAGAAACGCTGGTTAGCGTAATGCATCTTGTCTAGCCCCTCTGATACTAAGCAAAGCTCATGCCACTTCCACTGTTTTTTCTATTCCGTGGTTGTTACAGAAATGCTTGTAACAACTAAAGCGGAAACTGCATTTATCAAAAAAAATACCTTAAGGTAAAAGTGTCCTATTAAGTATAAAACCTTGTCTTAGAAAGCTAACGATTCTTTTCAACGTAATTTCTTACACGTGATATGACACTGTCATTGTGAGAAGGTTCTACAGTTTAAACACTGTAGACAGATAATTGATGTGTTTTGAAACTAAAGCTATAAGGAAAAATGTCTCGTCAAACAATTATTTACGCTTAGTTATTTTAATGAGTTTATTATCTCTAAAATGTGTTCAATAAAAAAAACGTAAGTATCTAAACAAGGAAAATATGAACTAAAACAATTTACACCTAGGTTTTCCTAACACCTTAGGTATATAAAAAGAAAAATCACACCTCTTGTATTCACAGTTCATACCTGACTTCAACACAAAATGGCGTCTTTCACGACCGTCTTCATTCTTCTCGTGGCGTTTTCCATGATGGCCGCCACCACGCACGCGGTGTTCGTGGATGCTTGCAATGAGGTCTGCAAACGAAGCTTTCCGGAGAAAGACGAGTGCTGCCGAGCGCACGGTCATTCCAGGGGTCACGCTGATTGCCGCTATGGAAGAATGAATTGTTGGGATAATTAGTGGGTTTTTGGGATATCTATTGGAGCGAATACGGAAGAAAATTAAACATACCTGGCTATTCCACTGATTTTTCGATTATTAAACGATTACTTAATAAATACTGTTTAAATTTTTTTATGTACCTACCTATATTGCGTCAACCATTTTATTGTTCTTTACAGTTGCTTATTTTTAGGGTTCCGTACCAAAATGGTAAAAAAGGAACGCAGAACCATTTAGTCTAACTTCTTGTACATGCTTCGGGCCTCTTCCCGCCGTGAAAACAACCATTTCTGTTTTGCCCACGTTATACTTCAATCCGTGTGAACTTGCATATTCCTCACAAATTGAGAGCAATTTCTTTAGGCCTTTCACTGAGGGGCTGAGGAGCACCATGTCATCCGCGTAGCTTAAATACTATTGATGCAGTCTCCGCTAACGTGGCATCCTACACGTGTACTCCTCAGCTGAAGAATGAGGTCATTCACATAGACGTTGAAGAGGTGCGGAGACGTAAGCCCACCCTGGCGAACACCGCATTCTAACCTGTACGTGTTAGATGTCGCTTCACCCCATTTCACACTGTTAGTTTGACCGCCATACCAGTACCTCAACAGGTCCACCACCTCTTCTGCCACCCCTGAGCCGTACAGTTTGTTCCAGAGAATGTCATAATTAACAAGATCAAACGCACGGCTCAGATCGAGGAAACACGCGTACACAGACGTATTAGGTACGGCATGCGGCAGCAACCACGTCTCTTGCAGTGCAATTATGTCACACATCCCGCATAGGTCCCTCACGTAGTTTATAGATCTTTTAATTGCCTTACAATTAAAAGAGACCAAAGTGGTTTTAGGGTCTAATGCACTATCCATTATTAATAGAAATTTCGTTCTCAACACTCTTTGCTTTTCGCACGTACTTCTCCCGGAAACGGTATTTGATCCCCTCTGGCCAGAACTCATTCGACAAAAATTTGTTTAACTTGCTTTTAGGTAGGTACTTTAACTTTAAAAGAATTAAATGTTGTGGGAAACTTTTGCTGTAGCAACTCGATAACCAGACATTTTTCGCCCATCTCCTCAATGTGCTCTTTAAGGTGTTCAACATTCGTCAGTTTGGAAACCCGCGATACATAGATCGCAACTGTCATGTCTGCAGCCATTATTTTGCACGAACGTAACGCTGTCCCGTTCATATTAATTTTAGATTTACGTTTTTTGCGCTCCACAATAGAAAAGTCGTCTTCAGTTAGATTACGTATTGGCCGCAACGTACGGTTGACTTTCGCTTGCTGTTTATTACCGCGTTGGATAACGTCTCGGTACGACGGCGTGTAATCAGTAACCGGTAACCCAAACAATTTGCACCTGTTTTTTCCTTATCGCATCTAAGGGTATAAAAAGAAACTTGTATCTAATGTAAACGCAGTTCCAACCTCACTTGAACACAAAATGGCCTCTTTCACAACCGTCTTGATTCTTCTCGTGGCGTTTTCCATGATGGCGGCCACCACGCACGCGGCGTTCGCGGATGCTTGCAATGGGCTCTGCAACCGAAGCGTCCCGGAGAAAGACAAGTGCTGCCGAGCGCACGGTTACCCACGTTACCGTGAATGTCGCTTTACAAGAATGATTTGTTGGGATAATTAGTGGGTTTTTGGGATATCTATCGGAGCGAATACGGAAGAAAATTAAACATACCTGGCTATTCCACAGATTTTTCTTTAATTAAAAGATTACTTACTGTGTCAAACATTTTGTTTTTTTTACAATTTAATTGTTGTAAATAGTAATATAATTGTGCATATGTAGATAACAGTCCAAAATGGCCGGGGATGATGATCCTGGCGAGAATTCCGTGGGTCCTCCTCGAAATCGGCCGTATGAGGTACTTACCTGAATAAATTAAATTATTTAAAAACAAAAAACCCGACTGCAATAAAAAACCTGGAAAGCGAAAAACAAGCTCTATAATTTATAGAAAATTGTAAGAGCAATGTACTTATTGATATTTATAACAATTTTAATTTAACTTGAATATTGGAAAAGTTATTGCAGGCCGGGACAAGCAATGAATTACAAATCCTATTTCTTGATATAATTTAACATTTGGACTAGCTTGTCCGTCCCCGCCTATAAATTATAGAGCTTGTTTTTCGCTTTTCAGTATTTTTATTGCAGTCGGGTTTTTTGTTTTTAAATAATTTAATTTACTTCACTCTTTTTAGTTTTATTAATAAAAAAAAGAACGGGACGTTTTCCCGGGATAAATTGTAGCCTATGACACTCTCGCCGCGAAGACGAATCCAATGATAGGTACCCCATTTGTCAAAATCGTCCAAGCCGTTTTTGCTTTAGCGGGGAACATAGAACTGCACATACATACCTACATACATACATACATGACGGTGAAAAACATAAGCCTTCTTTTGGGCTCCGCCGCAGTCGAGTAAAAAGAAAGCGAAATTCATTACAGATTTTAACATAAAATTATAAATAATATTATCCTAGTAAGATTTAGTAATAATGTGTAGTTTTAGAAGTAGTTAATTAACATTGTACCGTCTCGTAGTTTCAGATAAACCACTAGAGATCAGAATCCAGAAATCCAGTCATCTCGCGGGAACTATACACCGATCACGCGTACCTTCCAACCTTGACACTGGCAAGTTGTCCCATTGGAGAGAAGCCATAAAAAAAACTGTCAGTCAAAGAAGTAAGTTGTTTAGTTTTTATATTTTATCATTTTATTATGTATTTTTACTCAGATATTATCGAAGAAATAAGAATAACAAAATTTCTTTGTAGTAAAATACTACATCATCATTTCAGCCGAAAGACTTCCACTGCGGGACATTTTTTCTCTCCCATTTAAAAAAAAAAAGACAATTTTTCAATTGTTGTGTTTACGGTGATGTTTATATTCATAATACTTACCTACTGTTTAAGATGCCAGCAAGGCCGATAGTCCCGGAGAGACAATGGGAGGTGCTCCTGCATACATGCATTAGCACCCCGATATGGCTAGGGGTTCTGCTATCAACAACGGACCCCTAGCGAAAATAAGAAATAACGAACTGTGGGAGGAGTTGGCGTTCCGGCTAAATTTCGTAGGTACCGGTGCCACTAAAACTCCGAACAAATGGAGAGACGTAAGTAAGACAAATTAATTTTCCACAACTATAGTGTGCGTATCTTAACCTAATTGTGCAAAATGTGGTTACTGAATAATCAGCAAGTTTTTAGAGTTGTTGGTAATTCTGTAGCTCTGCCTGCTCACTCTGGGAATGAATGTAATAAATTGTTTATTTCTATCTTATAATTCTGATACTATTAATGCATTTTTTAATGATCTTTGTTCTAGTACTGGAATATAAAATACGCCGCCAGGATGAAAGCTTGGGCGCGGCGGCAGCAGGCGTATAGGACGTGGGTCAATGACAAAAAAGCTGTCAGAAGTAACGTAGAGGGAAGATATAATTCTTTCCCTTATTGGAAGAGTGGCGCATGGGGAGGAGAGCGTGCGGATTCCGTTCAATGCAAGTTTTGTTTTTAGGGTTCCGTACAAAAAATTAATAAACGGAACCCAATCACAGCCAATTTGCTCTGACACTGCGTAATGCGACGTTGTATTTATATCGGAGCATCGTTAATAATGGCCGAAGCGCCACCGAGAATAAGGTCCGTTTTCATAGATAACGCCACATATAATTACTATACGTAGGTTAGGTTAGGTTTAATTAATAAGCAATATCAAAAAGTAAAAGCTTCTATCAAAATACGCATTTGGAATTATGAAAATTCGGGTTTCTCAGCGATTCGGAATTATGACATTTATGACTCTTCTCTCATCTTTATCGCGGTGGATATAGCATCCGTCGCTCTCGCAATTACAAACTGGTGAGAAAGTGACAGATGTTTTATCCACGTTTATTCATATCGATAAACCAGACCATAATAGGCCCGCTGATACTAATAGGGCTGGGTTTAAGGGTGCGGCTCCTCTGAGGCGGAGACGAGCGGAGCGGAGCAGAGCTGTGCCAGTATTAACCAATAGAAGGCGCATGCGGTCACGTCGAGCGCGCCTTGTGCACGTTAGTTTAGATTCTATTGGTTAAAATTGGCACAGCTCCGCTCCACTCCGCTCATCTCCGCCTCAGTGGAGCCGCAGCCTAAAGGGCATATACATATTTTATCTTTTTTTATCTTTATCATAGCCACGTCCTAGAAATTCTAGCTCTGCCCTTGCACAAGGCTACCAAAACCTACTAATTTTTAAAAGTGCTTGGTCAAAACTCATTAAATATAATTGGTAATTAAAGCCGCTCACGCGCGAGTCGGGCTGGTGTGGAGAGGGTTCAGTATAATATTGAAGGAAACTAAAACTTTAAAACATGAGAGGGTGAATATTCGGGCGTTTCAACCGCCGTCAATGTTGTCTTCAATATATTGACGAAAATAATAACTACCAGCAAGTTTTGATGTCAAAATCAACGGACCCGGGGGCAGTATTCATTCCATTTAAAAGAAAAAGAAATTCATAAAGTTTATCTTGAGTAATATGCGAAGACAATAATGACGGCGGTTAAAGGATGATTTCCACCAAACGGCTCGCATCGCATCGGATCGGTACGGATTTTACAATCTTTAAACGATATTAAATCATGTACACAGTATTTAAAGTCTATATTACTGAGCCGCACGCAGCAGCTTGACGGCGGGCGTCTTCAGCGACACGCGATCGGAGCCGTAAGTAAGTATGCTGCGACACGCGATCGGCTCCGTTCGCTTGTCGTCGTGTGCGATCGGAACATTTCGGCCGTGACCGGACCAGCCCACTCATTCTCGAAAGTGCACTATTTGACTGGGTGCGGATACGTTCGCAAGCAACCGTACGGTGCCGATCGTGTGCGTCGACATCCTGTCGACCGCGAACGGCTGTTACCGCCCGATCGTATGCGTCGACACGCTGCCGGACACGATCGGTAGTCGCCGCATCCGTTCGTATTCTTTCCGTTCCGATCCGTTGCAGGCCGTTTGGTGGAAATCATCCTACGCCGAATATTATTCACCCAGGATCGCAGGATTCGCAATGTAAGTTATGAGGTCTGGGTGATTATTCCGAGTTTTATCCGCCGTCATTATTGTATATTGGAACCCTAATAACAACCGGAGCCGACGAAATCGAAGTCATTTTAATTGGCTAGTCACATTTACATTGTTATAGCTCTATAATGTTTGATGTTTGAATTAACCATGAAATATACCGTTTTTCTTGTTTCCTGCGGTAAGATTTGATTATTTATTATTAATTTACTCTTATTGGCGTAAATGGGGTTGATACTAGTAGAACAAATTAACTATAACCACGAATTAAACATATATTTCGATAATTATGATGGTATAGAGATTGCTTGAGTTCCAGGGAACATAGAATACTTTTTATCGCGGAAAATTGAACAGTTTCAGAGGGAATAGCAACAAATTACTTTTGCGCGGAGTCGTGGGTATTAGTTAGTTAAATATATACAGGGTGTTCTGTATTTAGAGGAATATGCCTGTTTATAGACGGCCCCTTTGCTCTATCAAAAAAGCCCACTAAAGCGAGGTTTGGACCGCCGACGATGAGCGGGAAGCGAGTACAGCCAGCCATCCATCATCCATTTGTCTGTTTGTCACGAATAAATGTTTTTCTTTCTTTTCACTAGTTTGTCGAAACAAGAAATATAGATCGCGTGTATTGAAACGAGATACAAATATTACTAGTTGATCGGTGGGCCTCCGTCGTTGGATATGATATTCTCAAAACATGCTACTCTCAAAACATGATATTCGCAAAATATGATATTCGCAAAATATGATATTCTCAAAACATAATATTCGCAAAACACGATATTCGCAAAACATGATATTTAAAAATAGTCGTGTTAGTTTTGCAGCAGGCCCGGAGGGCAAAACCACCCAAAAATAGGAGCTCCGCGAAAGCGGAGCTCCGTCGACACTGTCTAATTCATATCTTACTGTTTTGGGAATATCATGTTTTGCGAATATCATGTTTTGAGAATATGATATTTTGCGAATATCATGTTTTGAGAATATCACGTTTTGAGAATATCATGTTTTGAGAATATCATATCCAACGACGGAGGCCCAGCGATCAACTAGTAATATTTGTATCTCTTTTATTGACACGCGATCTATATTTCTTGTTTCGACAAACTAGTGAAAAGAAAGAAAAACATTTATTCGTGACAAACAGACAAACAAAATACTGACATGGACAAAATACCTGTTGTCACGAAATGGTTCCAACTCAGCGTTATGCTGGCGTTAAAGCCAGCGCTGGTCTTCCGTTGGAACCATCCAGTTAAACCACGGAATATTACACAGCACACACACACACACACACACTAAACTAATAAAAATATGAATGTTTTAAAACACAAAAACCGCCTTCAAAAACGCAAAAAATAACTTCATTAAAATTGTAGATACCTAATAGGTTAGTCCAACTGAAGTCGGCGACCACAATATTTTCAACAAAAAGCCGACGGTTTTTTGTTTTTTAAAACATTTATTTTATTTTATACTTTTTAGTGATCATAATAGGTACGCTGTTACGTAGTCCCACTTCTTAGTTGATATGAAACTTTAAGTTAGTTCACGCGCGCCGCAAGCAACGCCGCGGGAAAGTCATAGTCATATTTCAACAAGTAAATATTCTTCGCTGTAGTTGCTCAACTATCTTAATCTTATCGCCACCCTTAAAATAGGTACCGTTGAGGAGTTCCGGTGGCCATCTGTGGTCTTCATCATCAGTTCCACTTCAGCAAGTGATACTTTCTGAATGCAAATGATAGACTTGTTACTAAAACTACTATATACTAAGCCTACAATATTTGAGGAGTTCCCTCAATTCCTCACTGATCCCCTCATCAGATTCAGATTTGGTGACCACCTCGGAAGTATACCAAAAGAATTTTTAAAATCGGTCCACAATTGACGGAGTAATCGGTGAACATACATAAAAAAAAACAGTGGAGCGTATAACCTCCTCCTTTTTTGAAGTCGATTAAAAAGTGAAACAAGTTACAATTCCAGGTCTCCTAGCCCTTGAGATTCATGGCCTCTCCACGCCAGTCGTGCCCCATAGGTCTGAGGAACTGTTCCCCGTCGAGGTGGACCAGTTCGTCGACACCATGATGCGTGCACGAAGCTCTGAAGAAAGTGAGTGCAGTGGGTAAGTCGATCCACTGTTTAACACTGAATCAGAATATTATAGTTTTTTGTGGGTTTGTGATATGAACCAATCGCATCACTTGTAGATGACGTGATACGAAAAGTCACGTGATCTACCAGTGACGTGATTGGTTTAAAAACGAAGCGATTAGAAACGATAGTAAGCGTAGTGCATCTTGTCTAGCCCCTCTGGGTTCGAAAGACGAAAGAGAGCTGTGCAGTCGACATCGACATTAAAATTGAACGCTTACCTACTCATACTCATACTCATTTGTTTATAAAATTCCAAAATTCGCCCTGAGCCCCTGGGTAAAGCTGCTAAGCTAAGTAATTAAATATTACAATTTTAAACAAAATGATTTTCATATACATATTATTTAATATTAATCACACAATGTGAATATTAGAAGTGAAAGTCATTAACCATATTTATAATAAAATAAAATATTGCAATTAAAGTTACTCCCACACCGGTGCTTAAAATACGGTGACGGTACGGAATCGCAGTGACGCGTCGTATCAGCACCGTTTTTGACGCACGCTCCCCACACCGCTGCTTAACGGTGCGTATATTACGGTACATCAAAAACGGCGCCATTTTGTTACTATGACCCCGTCTTTTGTTTAAGCAACGACACCGTTTTTTAAGCAGCGGTCTTATGAAAGGTCATCTGCACAATTCAAAACTTTTTTTTTAATTTTCTGTGATGTACTTTTTGATTTATAGCCAAAAATGTACAAAAAATGACCGTCGTTAGAAAATCTGTATTAAAATTTAGGCTAGTCAAAATGGACCTTATTATATAGAAAATTAAGTTCATAAAAAATGTGTATTTTTGCGGTTACCAAGCATATTATCTTCAATACGGAACCCTCGGTGCGCGAGTCCGGCTCGCACTTGACCGTTTTTTTTTTAGGGACGAGGGTACGGACTCAGAAGGCAATAAATGTGAGTCAAAAAATAACACTAAAGAAAGACCTGGTGCCGAGGACCAGGACCTCGACAATAACCTTGAAGGTGAATACGAAAAGAGCGTTGACAAAATCCTAACTGGAGTGAAGTTGATCATGGTGGACGACGTGCCTCTATTATACGGTACCGTATTTAGATGTGGAAAAAGGGTCACATTCAAGTGTCAATATATGAGTAATAGTAAGTATTACATAATCTTACTATAGTGCCGGGCCGATAAGAAGTCAATCCTGACAGCTGTCATCGCAGTACAATTTATAACCTATTCTTGGGTTTGAGGTTATAATTTGTACTGAAATGACAGGTGTCAGGATTTACTTCTTATCGGCCGGGCACTATAGCCCCCCTAGCCCCCTATTTCGGTTTACTAATGTTTGGTCAAAAGACTTTTCCCAAAGAATCACTTCCCAAACTATTTTACTCAAATTATCTTATAAAAACAACTTTTCGCAATTTAACAGTTAGCAAATTTTGTTTTGGCAAAATATTGTTTACTTACTTAACAAATAATTCGCGATCGCGATCGTCATCGAGATCGTGATCGTGATCGTGATCGTGACGACGACGACGACGACGACGACGACGACGACGACGACGACGACGACGACGACGACGACGACGACGACGATGACGAAGACGATGACGACGATGACGATGACGATGATGATGATGACGATGACGATGACGATGATGATGATGACCTAATCTTAACCGTGACCTAAAAAATAAGGGTTTTATAAGTTTCAAGTGTGTATCTGTGTATGAGTGTATTTGTATGGCTGTATGTCTGTGTATCTGTCTGTGGCTTCGTAGCCCCCAAACGGGATGGATCAATTTGGACGCGGGTTTTTTTTATAGTAAGCTAGCTGCTAGTTACTAGGTGTTTTACCCTATTCTAATTTCAGATGACACGGACGATTATCTGTTCTATGGTTACCAGACGGTCCCTGGGCAGAAGATGCTACGAGTAACAGATGCGATCAATTCGGTTGTCAGCAACAGCCTGGTATCGATCTTCGCCAGTTCGATTGACCAACAATACAGGCAAAGGTGTTTAAAAAAACAAAAACCGCCTTCAAAAACACTGCACTTTTTTGCGTTTTTGAAGGTGGTTTTATGTTATTTAAAACATTGTTATATAATTATGCTGTTATGTAGTCCCACTTCTCTATAAGAAACTATACAACATTTCAAGCTCGCCGTAAGCAACGCCGCGGGAAAGTATAGTCATAACATAATTATATTGAAACCATTTAAAAGTGCTTCATCATAGTCGCTCAACTACCTTAATCGAGATATCTTATTGCCACCCTTGAAATAGGTACCGTTGAGGAGTTCCGGTGGCCATCTGTGGTCGTCATTGATCGTGATCAAATGCATAAGTTACTATGAAAAATACCCAAATAATAGACACGCTATAGGTGTGCCTATAATACTTGAATAGTTCACTCGATTTCTCCAAGATCCCATCATCAGATCCAAACGTTCTAACAATGAGACGGAAAGCAAGCGCGATGCGCCAACGCAGCATCTGGATGAAACTGTCGTGATTATCGTTAATGTCGAAATTCAACGTTGGGCCACGCCATGCCACGCCAAATGGCATCGTGGTGAATGTTTTCTTTAAATGCAATTATCTAATCAGTCTCCGTGATGTCGCACCGTTGAGGCATGGCGTGGCGTGCTGTGAATGCGGTCAAAATATTACGCCCAACCAGTTGTATGCACTCTATCTGTGGCCGAGACAAACGGCGCGTATCTACACACATATCATGCATAAGTCCTCTATTATGCATTAAAAACCCGTAGGCAATGACCAGCATTACCTGTGGTAGTAGGTGACAGCGATGACAGCTGTTATGCAAGATGTAACAAATTTGGATCAAATTACCTTACAATGTTCGATAACGTTATGAAATTACGTTAAAGCTGTCATTGTCACCTGGCACCTTGTCACATGGCATTGCTTTTCGGCTTCTGAACCCATCTTAGAGTACTTATAATATGTGTGTAGATAAAGTATTGTACGGTGTAACGTTGCACGTACATGTAGTTATTAAATTATAATTATTTATATAATCTGAATGTTTTAAAATGAAATCTTAATTATTTAAATGTGTTTTTATTTTAAAAATACATTACTAAATTAATTGCATGTTAATATAATTTATAAAGAAAATCTTATATTTATTATACATATTTTAAATCTAAATTAACATTATTAACTTATACTAATTTAATACTAAAACTATGAAATAAATAAATTATAAAATCAAATATTACAAAAGTAAATTAATTATATTATTGCACTACGTTAACACTTGATCGGCGCGACTGTACATGCGCGCGCATCTCGATAAGTTTCCTGCGCGGCCCGCGGCCTGCGCCGCTGCGCCAGCGCCAGACTGCACCGACGCTTCTTCTGCGACGAACCTGTGCCGGTCGCGTTCACGAGCCCTGCTACGTGTCGTCTTACGCTACCGCGCAGACAAAGGAATTCTTATTGAAGCTCCAATTAAATAGTCGGTACTTCCAACGTTCTTGGAAGAGTCCACAAATACATAAGTACTAAGTTTAAGTGTCGTTTCGCACCCCAATAGGGTAAGTGTTGAACAAGTATTATTTGATTCCGTAGTGCTTAGTTTTAAGTTAGTGCTAATATAAATCATATCATGTGTGTGCATAATGTTTAACTGCTTAAAATAAATAAAATAAAAAAAATAAAATGCATTTATTTCAGACCACAGAATCCATATATTGTTAGTATTACACACAGAACTTAAATAACTATGTTAGTACCTAAACTTAAATGAAGAGAGGTCCAGTGCCTGATCAGGCTACTGTCCCACCTCTCTGCGACGACGGTCAGGAGACTGTGGCGGCTGGCGCGAACTCTGCAGAGCGTCGCGGCGCAGCGCTTGCGCAGCGTCGCGTGGAAACCGTCCACGTGCGCGTCCGCGAACATACCCGACGCACTGCAGTATCGCGGCAGCCGCAACAGAACCCTGAACGCGTCGTTGTACTGTACACGCATTGAGTTTATAGCCCGTTGCGTGTACCTCGTCCACAGGCTGCAGGTGTACAGCGATGTACAGTACGCTCGAAATAGTGTTATTTTAACTTGCGCTGTACACCGACTGAACCTGCGGGCTATCATATTGGCCCTGACGGCTAGTGCCCGGCGCTCCCTTTCAATGTCTTCGTCATCACGCAAGTCATCGGTAACCAAGTGCCCAAGGTATTTAAATGAATGAACCCTTTTTAGTGGCACGCCATTCAAACGAATAGGTGGGACATGCGATGGGCACTTGTTTCCCGCCTTAAAAACCATATATTCGCTCTTTAGCACGTTATATTTCAAATTATGACTTAAGGCATAGGACTCACACTTTTCAAGAAGTATTCCTAAATTAAACATCTTCATTTGCAATCTAATTTCGCTAAATCATAATAATATAGTCATAGCCACGGCTATATATTTCTTGGCGGTATAAATGTAATTAAATTTTAATAAATGTTACTTTTGTAATTTACGTAACATTATAGATTAAACCACTTGTCTTATGCCTAGCTTGGAAATAATAAGCCATTCATCTAGACCATCTTTTAGTAATGCTCATAGTTTATTTGTGTCTTTTCTTTATTAAGAAAAGTGCAAGTCACTCTGCTTTGCTCTTCCCGCTTTATTGTAATGCTCCGTTCTGAAAGTGAACACCCACACCACCTGCTTTCGGCTTCTCCTCTATAAATTAGGATCACACCTTCATGGGGTTCACGATCAGCGGAGGCGACTCTGGTCAAAACTCTCACTGTGGACGTTTATTCACAGGGTGTTATGCTACGGCTAGGAAGCCGAATTGACTAATTATCCGACCTGCCTTGCAACGTCATTGCTGGAGGTTGAGGAGCACGACGACCACCAACTGCCACGGCGACGCCCGGACCACCCAGGGACACTCACGCACGGCGGCCATTTTGCCAAACACCTCACCGCCGCCAGCGTCCACACGTCAGGGGAGTACCGAAACTCACGAGGCAAAATCAGACGGGCTCTATGTACCCCGACCTTATTTATTAATAAATATTTTATTTATTGTTGATGACTTCGATTGTTTTTCTTTATTAACCACATTCTGGGTTCGAACGTCACAACGGTTGCGTAATTGGCATTACGCAACCGTCACGTAAACTAATATTTGTTAACAGCGCAGAAAATGGCTCGAGTATACCAACCGAAGAAATTCTGGAAACCGTGCAATCAATAGTTGACCGAGATCCTGATCGCGTCCCAGAGAAGTTCTTTTGTGGATACCAAGTCAGAAAATATATGGAATGTTCATATGGTAAGTTGTTAAGGTCCCGTAGCCAAAGGTTGCCAAACGGGACCCTAGTGCGTGCGTGCGTGCGTGCGTGCGTGCGTGCGTGTGTGTGTGATAGTTATTAATTACCTGACTACGTCAGAGGTCACACTGAAAAGGGGCCTGGGGGGTTATTATGACCTACCTATGCAGTTTAGTTTACTCTGATAGAAAAGGATAGAGCTATATACCTGCTATACCTCTGTCGTCTACGCTCGCCGTAAAATGAACTGCTGCTGCTGCTTCTTCGGTATAATGGTCCCTTCTTTCCGACCTAATATCTCTTAAACGGCCCAACCGATTTTCATGACACCTAGCTAAAAACCACCGCTAGATAACCAGCTTTCGTTTTAAAAAACTGCATTCAAATCGGTTCATCCGTTTAAGAGCTACGGTGCCACACACACATATAGCGGTCAAACGTAAACCATCCCTCTTTTTAACCGACTTCAAAAAAGGAGGAGGTTATACGTTCCACTGTATGTATCTTTTTTTTTTTTTTTTTTATGTATGTTCACCGATTACTCCGTCATTTGTGGACCGATTTTAAACATTCTTTTTTGGTTTGATAGAGTATACTTCCGAGGTGGTCCCATTGTCACCAAATCTGAATCTGATGAGGGGGTCAGTGAGGAATTGAGGGAACTCCTCAAATATTGTATGCAAACATATAGCGATTTTAGTATTTTTAGTAGCAAGTGAAGCATTTGCATTCAGAAAGTGTCACTTGGTGAAGTGGAACTGATGATGAAGACCAGAGATGGCCACCGGAACTCCTCAACGGTACCTATTTTAAGGGTGGCGATAAGATATCTCGATTAAGATAGTTGAGCGACTACAACGAAGAATATTTACTTGTTGAAATATGACTATGACTTTCCCGCGGCGTTGCTTGCGGCGCGCGTGAAATAAGTTAAAGTTTCATATCAACTAAGAAGTGGGACTACGTAACAGCGTACCTATTATGATCACTAAAAAGTATAAAATAAAATAAATGTTTTAAAAACAAAAAAACCGCCTTCAAAAATGCAAAAAATAACTTCTACTACTAGGTACTTAGTAGTAGGTACCTATCCTATTAGGTTAGTCCAACTGTAGTCGGCTTTTTGTTGAAAATATTGTGGTCGCCGACTTCAGTTAGACTAACCTAATAGGATAGGTACCTACTACTAAGTACCTAGTAGTAGAAGTTATTTTTTGCATTTTTGAAGGCGGTTTTTTTGTTTTTTAAAACATTTATTTTATTTTACACTTTTTAGTGATCATAATAAGCTTATGTAGTCCCACTTCTTAGTTGATATATGAAACTTTAAGACATTTCAAGCTCGCCGCAAGCAACGCCGCGGGAAAATCATAGTCATTTTAAAACAATTAAATGTGCTTCGTTGTAGTCGCTCAACTATCTTAATCGAGATATCTTATCGCCACCCTTGAAATCGGTACCGTTGAGGAGTTCCGGTGGCCATCTGTGGTCTTCATCATCAGTTCCGCTTCACCAAGTGACACTTTCTGAATGCAAATGCTTCACTTGTTACTAAAAATACTAAAATCGCTATATGTATGCATACAATATTTGAGGAGTTCCCTCAATTCCTCACTGATCCCTTCATCAGATTCAGATTTGCTGACAATGGGACCACCTCGGAAGTATACTCTATCAAACCAAAAAAGAATTTTTAAAATCGGTCCACAATTGACGGAGTAATCGGTGAACATACATAAAAAAAAAAAAAAAAAAAAAAATACATACAGTGGAACGTATAACCTCCTCCTTTTTTGAAGTCGGTTAAAAAACAAAAAAACCGCCTTCAAAAACGCGAAAAATAACTTCTTTAGAATTGTAGAAACCTAATAGGTTAGTCCAACTGAAGTCGGCGACCACAATATTTTCAACAAAAAGCCGACATCAGTTGGACTAACCTATTAGGTTTCTACAATTCTAAAGAAGTTATTTTTCGCGTTTTTGAAGGCGGTTTTTTTGTTTTTTAATTACAAGCTTTTATTTAACGTGCAATGTATGTAAGTATGTATGTACAGTCAAGGACTAGACTATGTCAAAGTCAAGTAATCAATCAAAACGTAAGAGATTTTTTTTGATTTTATTGACAGTGTCACTTTGACATAGTCCAAAGTGGTCTACGAATCAATTTCCTTAAATGTATGTAAGGGTCTAAATCTTGCAAGTTAAATTTAAGCTACTTCCCTCCAACGGAACGAGTTGAAATTTGGCCCACGTATGTAAACCCGATAACAATACAATATTATTTTATCTAAGAGCTGATCTGATGATGGAGTCGGAAGGTGGCGACAGGATCTCCGCTATACTTCACGTAGACCTACCGTGTTGGGACTCATTAGTTCGGTCTTATTAAGCAGATAAAAATTTGCAAAAAAAAAGTACAGTCTGCAACAAAAGCTTGTCCCAAAAATGTATTTTTGACAGAAACTTATTGCATTGTTTGGTTATTGAAATACATAATTATAAACAATGATGATTTGGTTTCAGATAAAACTGATGAAATTCTCGGACCCGAATTAGATTTAAATGAGGGAGTCCAACGTATGGTCAACTCCGAAAAATTCAGGAGTGGTGTGATCAGATTTGCAAAGGAAGGATCTAGCGCCTTTCCCGCTTTAAAGGATAATCTTAAGGATAAAATAATGGCCATATTATTAAAGGCTTAATAAATACGTATTTTATCTTGTTTTCTAGATAAGTACTTGAGTTTTATTTCATTCTAGGATTCCATACCCGAAGGGTGTAAAAAGGGGACCTATAATTAAGACTGCGCCGAGCAAACGTCGACCGTCCAGTGGCGCCCTCATCACTATTATTGTGTTTTTAACCGACTTCAAAAAAGGAGGAGGTTCTCAATTCAACTGTATGTTTTTTTTTTTTTTTATGTTTGTTACCTCAGAACTTTCGACTGGGTGAACCGATTTTGAAGATTCTTTTTTTGTTTGAAAGCTGGTGCTTCCCATTTGGTCCCATTCTTATTAAAATGAAGATTTGATGATGGAGTCCATGAGGAATCGACGGAACTCTTCAAAATTTATAGTCACACCTATAGCGATTTTGGTATTTTTCATTGTAACTTGTGTATTTGCTCTTGGAAAACACTATTTGGTAAAGTGGAACTGATGATGAAAACCACAGATGGCCACCGGAACTCCTAAACGGTATATATTTCAAGGGTGGCGACAAGATATTTCGATTAAGATAGTTGAGCGACTATGACGAAGCATATGTATGTTTAAGTATATGACTATGACTTTCCCACGGCGTTGCCTGCGGCGAGATTGAATTTCAATGTTCTATAGTTTCTTATTAATTCTTATTAATTAAAGTGGGACTACATAACAGCATAATTATGATCACTAAAAAGTATAAAATAAAATAAAAGTTTAAAAAAACAAAAAAACCGCCTTCAAAAAGCAAAAAATAACTTCATTTAAAATGGTAGGTAATAGGTCAGTCCAACTGAAGTCGGCGTCCAACAATATTTTAACCAAAAGCAGACTTCAGTTGGACTGACCTATTACCTACCATTTTAAATGAAGTTATTTTTTGCTTTTTGAAGGCGGTTTTTTTAGAAAACACAATAATAGTGATGAGGGCGCCACTACATCCGGCGTACGGTCGGCGTAGTCTTAAGCCAACGCTGTCCGTCCGTCCGTCCTTTGAGCTGTTCTTTTGAACTGTAAGAGACAGCGAATACGATTGTAACAATGGCGAGACTACAAGGGTTCCTTGTTGACTACGGAACCCTTAACATATACTTTTAATTATGTGGGATTTAACCCTTGAACTTAGAATCCAATTTTTAATTTAGGTTAAACAAATCCAAGGCAATAACAGCATTTATGGAATACTTTTAATACATAAAATAATAATTAAGAATTGCTCTTACAGGGAATTGAACCCGGGACGGCAAGCCTAAATAACTACATAGTAAATAACTACATTGTTACATGAACGAACGGTATGTTACGAGGCGGTGCCCTTTGTTTGGCATAATATTATTGTGCCTAATGTATTATTTCGCATACTTAATTATGATATCATACTTGATTTTTTGCTGAAACAATGACATTTTTAAAATCATTGCGTGTCTGTTAAGTATTACAATACTCGGGAACAACCCTTAGGCCGGCGTTACACTCGTGAGTTTTACTTACGTAAGTAGGGACACGGCTATCTGTTAGAATGAGAAAAAATATTTCTATCTAATTCTAACAAATAGCTGCGTCCCTACTTACGTAAGTGAAACTTACGAGTGTAAGGCGAGTGGCGGTGTGGTTATTCTAACTTCAGCACTCGATATCTTATAGTTATGAGACTTCATTATATAACTGTTGCATTAACCACTATTGTTACGATAATATCAAACTATCGGAACGGAATCTTGCCGGCGTTAAACCATAGAATTATTTACAAATTGCGTCACATACAACATTTACCTTAAAGAATAAGGAAAATATCTAATTAGAAAATCGGCAAAACCACTCCGCATCTGGGCCCGTATTATGGTCGCCTTTATCGCGGTAGATAAAGCTTCCGTCACTCTCGCACTTTCATACTGGTCAGAAAGTGACAGATGTTTTACCTACGCTTATCTACGTCGATAAACACGACCATAATCGGCCCGCTGGGTATATAAACTCGCCACACTGTCTTCACAGTTTAGAATGCAACTGACAGTTGAATCAAGATGGCCGCTCCGAGGACCTTGTTCGTGCTGGCGTTGGTCGTGCTGGCTCTAGCCGGGCCAATGGCCGCCGTGTCGGTCCGCGTCCCGGCCTGTGACACAACCTGCATCCCGTCCGCGATGGAAAGAGACGCTTGCTGTCGCGCGCACGGTTATACCCGCTCGGTCAGCTGTATCGCTGGGCAAATGCTATGTGAATAAACGTGATTTAGAAATTTATATTATAATTTAAGTCGAATTTGTTAAATAAATCCTTTTGATTCAGCACTAGGGTTTAATATCGATGAAAATACTAGAAGAATACGTCCTTACTATACAACACAACTTATGTTGTTTCACCCTACATTTGTGATTAAGGGCTGATTTTTCAATCCCCAGATAAAACTATCCGTCAGTTAAATGTATTCCTATCCTTTTCTGAAGTCATATGAAAGAAAAGGACAGCTAAAATTTACCTTCCGGATAGCTTTATCTGGGGATTGAAAAATCAGCCCTTAGTATGTAAGTTACTCCTCGACGCTGAAACGGCTGTACGGATTTGGATACGATTTGTAATCGAGATAGCATAGACAACGTCTGTCACAATATTATTTGAATTTGGAACCCAGAGTAGTTTGAACTAAGATTGATATGATTGATTTTTATGGAGTATCTGATGTTGATGAATTGATCTTGAAATAATATAATGGCATGTTTTTTTTAAATATAGTATTCGGTTATAATATTTTCCTTTTTGTTATAAAATTTGGAGTTAGCGAATGCTTAGAGCTCTATTTTTCTTTTCACCTGCCCTACCGCACTTCTGTTTCTTGTGGGCGACCCTGAGTTCTCCATATTTACTGTGTTTTTCTATTTTGTGGTTTTATTCAAGAAAATTTTGTTTGACGCCCCTTCACTTAGCAACCGCCGTACCTTCGTCTGTCATAACAACTTTTATTTTTGATCTCCGTTTCACTAAGCCGTTTCACCAAACTATTTGAAGTTATTCCAGCCAAATTTGTTGTTTCGTGTTTTTTTTAAGTGTTTTTGATAATGTAGTTCTTATTTTTTTCCAAGTGGATGTATTTTTTAAACAGATAAGTGCCTAGTTTTTAATAGTGTTCATGCAACCCGCGACACAATCCGGTAATGGCACGTCGGGAAAATTACACTCGTGCCACCAGTGTTCAAAATCATTCCAGAGTATCAGAGGTTTGAATATTCATGTCACCAAAACCCACAGATCATGCATTAGTCAAAATTGCACACCTTTAAACGTTATTCCGCTTATTCCATCTTTAATTCCTGCTGCCATTGACCCACCTGCCTCTTCTTTCCATTTTCATCTTAGTAAACTTAAAAATAACTGTTTAGTTTTAAAAAGAATTCCCCGCGGTGCCAGAATCTCCGTCGCGACTCATCTTTCTAACCTTATTGATAAATGCACACAAAACAATAGCACTGAAGACTGGCAAAACCTTTTCCTTTTCTCATACCGCACCCTCCATGTCCACGAAGACGGCTCGAAAGTTTCCCTCACACAAAAAATAAAAAACAACTGTGTAATTCATTCATCTCCCTCTCCTAGTTTTAAAAAGAAATCAGGTACATTTTTTAATCTTCGCAGAAACGTGGAATCCAAAATTAGCGACGGAGATTTGAAAGGCGCCGCTCGTCTCCTCTTCTCAAGCGATGTGCTGTCACCGGATACTACTGACACCCTTTTGGCCCTATAGACTAAACATCCCCCAGCTCCTCCAACTCCATATTTTTTCGACCCTCCAACGGCAATCCAGGCTTGCTTAAAAATTCAAAGTAATCATGTAGTTCAAGCGATTAATTCTTTTAAAACTGGTTCTGCTGCTGGTCTGGACGGAATCTCACCCCAACACTTGAAAGACCTCATTTCTCATTCGGCGGGCGATGCGGGGACGCATCTCATTAATTCTATCACCAATTTAATTAACTGTATGTACTCCGGCTCTATCAATCAAGAAATTGTTCCCATTTTATACGGTGCTAACCTAATCGCCCTCACCAAAAAAGATGGAGGGGTGAGACCGATTGCCGTTGGATCAACACTTCGACGCCTAGCCTCCAAAATTGCAGTTCGGCACATCTCTTTAAAATTACAGGCTCTGTTCGAACCTATTCAGCTAGGATTTGGCATAAAAGGAGGGTGCGAGGCAGCTGTCCATGCTTTACGCACGTACCTCTCCATCGGAAATTGTGAAGTGTTGATCAAAATTGACGTCAAAAATGCATTTAACTCGGTGAACAGGGACACCCTACTGGCAGAAATAAAACAGAACGTCCCGGAAATTTATAATTACCTTTTACATTGTTACGCAGACCCAACTAAATTGTTATACCGCGGAAACGCATTATCTTCAGAAGTGGGTTGCCAGCAGGGTGACCCTCTTGGGCCGGCAATTTTTAGTTTAGCTATAAATCCAATCATTCAAAATTTAAAGTCAAAATTTAACGTTTGGTATTTAGATGATGGGACCTTAGGTGGCGATGTCGATACCGTTTTGTCCGACCTTTCGTCCATTCAAACTAAATTCCAAACCATAGGTTTGGAACTAAATTTCAGTAAATGCGAACTTTTTATTCAAAATTCTTCCTTAAATTGGTCTGTTATAAAACAAAAATTTGAAAATCTAACACCAAACATTAAAATAGTTGACCAAAAATCACTCAGCCTCCTAGGGTCCCCTGTTTTTGAAGACGCAATTCCAGCTTTTATTCAAAACACCATTTTAAAATTTCAAAATTATTAGGATCGCCTTCTCGAAATAAGTCCACATTATGCTCTTTCGGTTCTTAAATTCTGTCTTTTTGTACCTAAATTTATGTACCTGCTTCGCTGCTGCCCTTTTTGGAAATATCGAAATCTCCTTACGCAAATTGATGACATTATTAAATTAAATTTGGAATCTATCTTGAACATTCAGCTAAGCGAGCAATCCTGGACTCAGGCATCCCTCCCCATCCGCTTTGGTGGACTAGGGATCCGCAAAATTTCCTGTGTTTCTTTTCCAGCTTTTTTGTCTTCCGTTCATAGCTCGGCCAGTCTAGTAGGTAAAATCCTTTGCGCTTTGCCCTCAAACTACATGACTGCCGACATGGAGGAAGCCAAAAATGCCTGGAGACTTGCCTACCCAAGCAGCGATTATCCAGAAAATTTAAAGTCTCAGAGGAGTTGGGATGACATAACCTCTAATTTAACTTATGACACCCTTGTAAATAGCAACTCAGGATCTGAGCGTGCCAGGCTTTTGGCTGTGGGAACCAAAGAGGCTGGCTACTGGCTTCATGCACACCCATCGCCAAATACTGGTACTTTCTTAGATCCTGAAACTCTCCGTATTTGTACTTGTTTGCGCCTTGGTGTCCGGGTCTGTACTCCACACTTATGCCCCTGTGGCAACGAAGTTGATTATCAGGGTCACCACGGACTTTCATGCCAAAAAAGTGCAGGCCGCTTCTCTAGACACGCCGCGCTCAATGACATCATCCGCCGGTCTCTTGCCTCCGTCAACGTTCCGGCTTTACTGGAGCCAACCGGTATCGCTAGGGACGATGGCAAGAGACCTGACGGTATGTCTTTAATTCCGTGGAGTATGGGGCGAGTGCTGGTATGGGACGCTACTTGTGTAGACACCCTAGCCTCGTCACACCTCCGCGGAACCGTAAATAACCCAGGTTCGGCAGCTGAAGCGGCCGAAACTATGAAAAAGAATAAGTACAAGGGTCTCGGCGCAGAATATAACTTCGTTCCATTCGGCGTCGAGACCCTTGGTCCGTGGGGACCCGGTGCTATCAGCCTTTTTAAGGACATTTCAAAAAGGCTGATAGAAACAACCGGAGACCACAGAGCTGGCAGCTTCCTCGGGCAACGAATCAGCATTGCTATACAAAGAGGAAATTCTGCCAGCATCTGTGGTACTTTGCCACGGGGGCCCTCTCTTTTTTAGCTTTTATTTAGTTTTAATTTCATTGTACTTTTTAGTTTAGTTATAATTTTTGTTTTAATTTATCTTTTAATTTGCCATAGTTTTAATTTTTAATTTTTAATGTAATTTGTAATGTAATTGTTTTAATAAAAGTATTCAGATTGATATTGTAATACATATGTATACATAAACATAACATTCCAGGGGTTAATCCCAAAATAATTAATAAATTATAATTATTAATAATTTGTTGTAGTGAATTAATTAGGTAGGAAAAGCCAAACGAGCACACAGGCAACTTGATGGTAAGTGCGATCTCAGACCAATAGACATTTTATTTGTCACGACTACAATCCCAAGACTATAATCCTGAGACCCCAAATGTGTTGCCAACCCTAATGACTAACCGCCGAACCCTATATTCAAACCGCGGACGGATAAGGCTTACTTACGGATTAAAATTTGACACTTGCCCATACAAAATGTGTCAAATTTTAATCCGAAGTAAGCCTATCTATCCACGGTTTGAATACAGGGTTTGGCCATAAGATGGAATGCCTGTGGCCCGTTTCACGAAGCTACAAGTTACAAATTACAAGCGGAAGCCTCTTTCTAGCAGTAGGAATTAGAAAGAGACTTCCGCTTGTAATTTGTAACTTGTAGCTTCGAGAAACGGGCCACTGGAATGGAATGGGTGGTAGGAGGGCTGTTAGGGTCTCCCCACACCTATCGACGCGGAAACGGCGTTAGCTGATCAAAAAACTCTTTATGTCGACGCAATAAGAGCTCGGCTCGCTTTGGCGTTCCGAACGGAACGACGTCGTTTTCGCTCTTATTGCATGGACATAATAGGTTAGGCGTCGATAGGTTTGGGGAGACCCTTAAGCATTTTTGAGTAGGCAGGTACTTGAGGCGTACGTGGAAACTTGTACATTACTTCTTAATAATTTACTATGAGACCGACCTGGTTGAAGGGTATTGGGCCTAAAAAGACTTATATTTTTTTAAAGTAGTGATTGCAGAGGCATTTTGAAACATTTAAAAAAGTTAAAATGAATATCTAAGACGTGAAAAAATCAACAAGCCAGATCATTTAGTCGGGCCTAAAGTTGAGCATTGTGATTGCAAAACTATTTAATAAAAAGAGCAACGGTGGTAACCCAAATAAATATTCTCAATACATAAAAAAAAATACGCGTCGACTTGAGAACCTCCTGGATATTATTAAGCTAAATGAAACTTTACACTCTAAGTTCAAGGGTTTAATTCCACATAAATAATGGTACAAATCAGCTGTATGATAAAAAGTCACATTTAACTTAAACAATACATTCTACCGGCCCGACAAGCGACATAGTTGGCGTATCCTTGTGCGCGGCAGCATTTGGCTTGGTCTGTTGACACGATGGTGCAGGCTTTGTCACAGGCCGGGACGCGGACTGACCCGGCGACTGTCGATCCGGCTAGAGCCAGCACGACCAACGCCAGCACGAACAAGGTCCTCTGAGCGGCCATCTTGATTCAACTGTCAGTCGTAGTCTAAACTGTGAAGACACAGTGAGGCGTTTATATACGGTTGAGTGAGGTGGCTTTACGAGTTTTCCATTAAGTTTCCTTATTTGTAGCTCGAGCATTTTAATTATCGGATACGTATACAAAAATGATTAAAAAGTAGTGGGTAATGTTATTGATACGCGGCTAAGTACCTAATAAACGTCTGTTGTAACTCACTAAGTAATTACTTTTTTTTATGGTAAAGCAACGGGCCAACTGCTAAAGAAGAAGAAATATTTATTTAGTGCTTATACAGTGTTATATAGGTTGTATTAACTAAAAACGTGTTATTAAAATAACCTGTAGATATTAAGCATAAGTCACGGCGCTGATTTTCAGAGCGTTAATTTGCAACTCATGGTTAGGCTACAGTACCCCTACCATGAATCACAATTACCGCACTCGCTAGCTAGTCGAATGCTCTGTTTCTCGCACTCTTTAACAATACAGCGAGGTCTGCGAGCGACAGAGCATTCGACTCGCTAGCGACTACGTTAATTAGTAAGGGTACAGAAAACAGTAGGCCTAGCCAAGAGGCAAACGCTAACGGTTCTGTTTTCTATAGACTCGAAATGTATGGAGTTTACACCCGTCGACGCGATCTGTCATCAGTTAACGTCAATCCATTTTATCGATTTACGAAAATCGCTAACTTATCGAGCGGGAAGCGAGTACAGCCAGCGATCAACTATTAATATATGTGTCTCTTTTATTGACACGGGATCTGTATCATTTGTTTGTTTCTTGAGCGAGAAAATAGTCGATAGCTAATCGCTTCCTTGCCGACAGTGGGATAAGTGCCTTTAACTTAGCATCTTATGTCCCGTTATGTCGCGGACACTCTCGACAGCGTAAGGACCTACGCTAGCTGACACGGATTATCCGTAACGGACGCCCGTCTAATAAGAAATGGTATGAACACCGCTAACTGGCGCGGGCGCGTGCGACGGACTTTAATACGCGCGGCGGGCGGCGGGCGTCCGCTCCGTGCGCACGCGGCGGGCACACGCTCGCGGACTTGTTATTATACTGGTACTGGTGGTGTATTATACGAGTGTCCGGAGCGGGACCCGCGAGCGTGCGCACGCGGCGGGCGTCCGCGTCAGCTAGCGTAGGCCCTACAACATGATTCGCTTAATAATTAGCCGCAAATTTTGCCTTCAGGTAGGTAGGTAGGTAGGTAAGGTAAAAGCTTCTATTATGGACAGTGCTCCAGTTATGAACAATTCCAAAAATATAACCTTCCGCGAGATTGATATTAAGTTTTTAGCTTAACAATTAGATTATATTTAAATTATTCGGGATTACCACTATTAGACTGAAATGTTCGGTATTGCAATGCTTTCATTAAAATAATGTTAATGTTCATCACTGGAGCATTGTCCATAATAGGTGCTTTTACCTTAAGTAGGAGATATGTGGGCTTTCCTTGTCAATATTTGTTCTAACACACGCATATAAACCCAGAAATGTATCATACATTTTTAATAGTTTTAAATCGTAGACAAAACATACAATAAATTAAATTATCACCAAATTACATTAGAATATAAAAACTAAATTAATAACAAAATTTACTTAAATTCCTAACTTTACTAAACAAATTAATTTAAAAAATATGCGCCAGTCGCTACTAATGGTGCCCAGGAGGCTGGCAGCATTGCTATTTAAACCGCAAGTCTTAACCTTTAGTCAAAGAAACGTCATTGAGGCGCAAGGAAATGTGCCTAAAGAGTTCCCTCGGGTCTGCTTCCCAATGCCTAACTAAGAGCTACTACGCACTGTCGCCACTGTCGACTGATCGCTGCAGATTTGGTCTCACTGTGACCAAAACATACACCTATACATATAAACTATAGAAAGTCACACTCGCCGTCGACAGTGCGTAAAGGCTCAAAGAGTCAAATTTCCAAACGGGACAAACATGTAAGTAGTCGAATTTCCAATGTTTCGAACTCTGCGGTTTGCTGCGTCATGTCTTATTCGCACTGCCAAGGAGTGGAATGCTCTCCCTGCCTCTGTATTCCCATAATCGTATAGGTAACCTTGGTGTTTTCAAGGCAAGAGTGAATAGCCTTTTTTCTGGGTAAGCTTGTTCCACCCTCAACCTCGTCGTCACTTATGCCCACTTTCCACTTCAAGCGTTGCGGACTCCGTACGGACTCCGTTTGACTTACAACGGTGTCTCTTCAAGACAACCGCGTTTTACTGCGAGCAAACCTCTTGAAGAGACACCGTTGTAAAACAAACGGAGTCCGTACAGAGTACGCTCCGCTTGCAATGGAAAGTAGGCATTAACATTAGGTCAGGTGAGGCTAAGGTCAAACCCATTTTGAATTAAAAAAAACATGTAAATTCGCCGAGGGCAACATATTTGCGCCATTTCAGTTGTTTGGCCGATGCACCCGCAGCTCCTGGTTTAGAGGAGGAAGCCTGAACGTGGGACGGTGCCAGCATATCGACTCGGGTAGCATCCGACGCAAACTTCCTCCCTATTTACCACGGAACGAGCCATGCCGTCGGGCCTTTTGGGTTCCGTCATCACGTAGAATACCGATGTCTAAATCATAGTGAAAACAGTAAAAATCACATCAAAATGGGTACTCCTCGAATCACCGACACTTTTTTGGGTGGTCACAAGTCTAACCTAACCTACGTAAACCATGCTTAAGATAACCTAAAAACAATAGGTTCAGCAGAAATTTGCAGTCGATGAAATGAAAATTCGGTGAAATGAGGTCGGCGATTCGGGTAAACCCATGAAAATCCGTTGCGCAGTTAAGAAGTAAGCAAACAAACAGAAACAGACACGGATACCGGCTTTTATTACTCGTCCTTATTGAGGATTTCAATCCCGCCTTCTTTATGTATCCTGGCCAACAATTTGGTATGTAGACGTCGGACGTGCTTGCGGCAACACTCATTCTTCACAGGGTCGATTGGGCTGGGCCCTTCGTCGCAGGGGCCGATGTGAATGGCCAACGTGCTGCTCAAAGCCAGGACGATCAACGCCAGCACGAACAAGCTCCTCAAAGCGGCCATCTTGATTTAACTGTCAGTTAGGTTTCAGTGAAATACGCCAAGCGAATGGCTTATATACCTTTTAATTACGTCAATTGAACAGCATTTATAATCAAAGTAATTAACATGTGCTAATATTTAATGTGTCAATTAAAGCTGAGTATACAAACGCTTTTGTTAAGACGGCATGCATTGACCTGTGTATGTTGATGACTAATGTATGAAAGGAAGTTAAATGTAAACAATTTATAATCATTGTCACGCTCTTTATTAAGTTAAGTAATAAAATCGTAAGCTGTATTAATTTCCGCTTTAGAATATCGTTAAGAGGCCTTATGCAACTACGGCCTCACAAAAATCATAAGGGATTAAAGGGATGGGTTTGTGATTCCCCGCGAAGAACGCGAGATAGAGATAGTTTGCGCGCGCCTTGATTGCTGCGTTAAATTTAAATATTTGCTGTTTAATTTAAATCTATATATTTATTAAAAACTGGTTTACCAGGATTAAGAAGTTATACTGAAGTACTCAACTATGAAAACAAAAATCATCGTTAAAGATCGTAGGGTTTAGAAAATTCAACAACTCAACAACAACTTCTCCAACTACAACTTCTCTCCTCTTGTCTTGTCTTGTCTTGTTCTCTTGGTGTAGCGCGGCGTGTGTGCCTGCGTTTTCTGTTATTTCTTCTATATAAATACTTTGTCTCTATCGATGAGAACCTTTAATTGGCTTTTTGTTACCTATTTTAATTTCTATCTTGTTTTTTAAGCTGTTGGATCTCCAATAAATCATAAATAAATAAATAAAATAAAACTATCGTGGATTGTTTCCAATCGTGCTTTCATGTTCAACAGTCCCAAGGAAATATGACAAAGTTTAAGATATCCAAAGAGCAGACACACGGGCATTATGGTTATTAAGATCCAGATCGCAAAACACAACAGACTTTATCATTATGTGGCCTCTTAAATCCTGACTCATAGATATTTCAAATACGAATGTTGCTTCGTCTTCAAGGGTTACCGCCCTGCGGTGGTAAACATAGTAGCACAAAAGATAGTAGACAATAATTTAATTCAAAATGATATGTAATGTTTGTGGAACTACACATGTATACAAGGTGTAATAGTTAAGTGTGTCCAGGCGATTATTCCGTAACTATTACGGATATCAAAAAAAAAAAGATATCTGCGTTACTTAATCAAAATTCAAAATTCAAAATATTTATTCAGTAAATAGGCCACATGAGGGCTCTTTTACACGTCGGTAACATGAGTGAATCTACCAGCGCTTCGGACAAGACCATCATTGTGGAGAAGAAGCGCCGCAAGAAACTCCAGCAATCAGTAAAATGACATCAATAACTTTTTAAAAATCAAACGAAGTATCCAAAATTTTGACATTAAACACTCCCATACATTTAGTGTGAGATTAGTAGAAAGGTTTTAGTTTCCTTTTTTTTTTAAGGTTATTTTATCTTAGTACTGATATTAAAGGAAACTGTTTATTAACCTAAAAAAGGAATAAAACTATCTTTTAATGAATAATATTTATTTCTTAGTAAGTACATAATATTGTACTTAAAGCAGATGTTACAAGCGACGTCCTTTCTACTAATCTCATACTAAATGTCATTGCATGGAAGTGTTTAATATCAAAATTTTGGATACTTATCGTTCAATTTTTAAAAAGTTATTGATTTCATTTTACTCATTAGGTAACGTACTTTCGATATCAGTTTAAAGTTTTTTTATATCTGTAATAGTTACGGAATAATCGCCTGGACACACTTAACGATTACACCCTGTATAGATAAAAACTCCCGATATATTACAAACCCGCCTTACAGAGCTGATATCTCATAAATGGCCTGACCGATTTTCATGAAACTTAGCTAAGAACCACCGCTATACAGTGTGTAAATGGTATACGGGCGTTTATTAAAAATGGACATAGATTAAGACTCTAATAATCATAAACAGAAAGAATTATTTTGATTACGCTAACGTATACACCGTTATTAATTTTTAACCGACTTCAAAAAAGGAGGAGGTTATACGTTCCACTGTATGTATTTTTTTTTTTTTTTTTTTATGTATGTTCACCGATTACTCCGTCAATTGTGGACCGATTTTAAAAATTCTTTTTTGGTTTGATAGAGTATACTTCCGAGGTGGTCCCATTGTCAGCAAATTTGAATCTGATGAAGGGATCAGTGAGGAATTGAGGGAACTCCTCAAATATTGTATGCAAACATATAGCGATTTTAGTATTTTTAGTAACAAGTGTAGCATTTGCATTCAGAAAGTGTCACTTGGTGAAGCGGAACTGATGATGAAGACCACAGATGGCCACCGGAACTCCTCAACGGTACCGATTTCAAGGGTGGCGATAAGATATCTCGATTAAGATAGTTGAGCGACTACAACGAAGCACATTTAATTGTTTTAAAATGACTATGATTTTCCCGCGGCGTTGCTTGCGGCGAGCTTGAAATGTCTTAAAGTTTCAGATATCAACTAAGAAGTGGGACTACATAAGCTTATTATGATCACTAAAAAGTGTAAAATAAAATAAATGTTTTAAAAAACAAAAAAACCGCCTTCAAAAACGCAAAAAATAACTTCTACTACTAGATACTTAGTAGTAGGTAGGTACCTATCCTATTAGGTTAGTCTAACTGAAGTCGGCGACCACAATATTTTCAACAAAAAGCCGACTTCAGTTGGACTAACCTAATAGGATAGGTACCTACTACTAAGTATCTAGTAGTAGAAGTTATTTTTTGCGTTTTTGAAGGCGGTTTTTTTGTTTTTTAAAACATTTTTGAACATACCGTCGACCCGCAATGTACATCTAATTCCATCTGTCATAACTTTGAAACATCATTAATTGCGTTTTTAATTAATTGCTTTTTTCTTATACATTGCGTGTTAAATTATTTTGTATGGTTAATTTTTTTTAATTTAATTTTAACAAAAGCTGCCTAAATGTGCTCATTAGGGGCTATACTAACCACAGTTAAAAGGAACGCCCGTATACCATTTACACACTGTATAACCTACTTTAAAATAAAATAAACCGCATCCAAATCGGTCCATCCGTTAAGGAGGGAGCGTTCCCTCAGGATCCCTAACAATGTTTGTCCTAACACATCGTTTGTCCGAATTTTCATTTGCCCCAAACTAGTTTACACATGAGTCGGGCAACTTTTTAAGTTTTCCAATTATATCTGCGGTTCGGTTAGGTTAGGGTTGTATTATAACAACACTAAAAAGTTTTAAAATTTAAGCGGAAATGGCTTTAGGATAAACGAAAATTGGGACAAACGATGCATTAGGACAAATGACGATTAGGGATTCCATAGGGGAACCGTTAAGGAGCTACGATTCCACTAACAGATACACCCTCTTTTTGCTTTGGGGGTCAAAAAGATAAAACCCTTTATACAACGTGCTACAAAATACCCCGTAAAAAATATAATAAATTATCAAAGCCAAAAATATTGTCAACCCTAGTAAGCTGTCATGTCAGGGAACCGGAGTTAGCATAGATTATTTAACAGAGAGGCCAACCTACCAATTTAATAATTGTCAACTTTAATGGTTTTTCTGGTTTTCATCCACAAAGGTTCAATACTATGATGTCATTATGCTTAAGTACTGACTTCAAAAAACGTCAAGATGGAAAAAATGTTATGTTGTCAATTTCAAATCTTCTTATCCCACACACTATTCTTATTCTACAATTGTTTCGTGTTTTTTCCAAAATGACGATGTTTTCTAACTCAGAATAAGTATTACGACTCCAAAACTCGACTTGTAATATCTATCTAATCGAATTCTGTACATTTTGTTAGTATGTCTCTTGATCATTTTGGTATAGAAGCTTTCCGTCCACATCTCGATATGACTAGGTAGATAATACGACCAGATCGCTTTGCGACTACATCTCGATCTGACTACATCGCTTTGTGCCTAGATCGCAATACGACCAGATCGCTTTGCAACTACATCTCAATAATTCTGAGTCGCTAAATGACCACTTTGTTTTTTCATGTTATGTCTGTGTTAGCAATGTCGACGGAGCCCCGCATGGCGGGGCTCCTATTCCTGGGCAATTTGCCCTTCGGGCATTTGAAGTTACCTAACGAACCTAACCTACCTAGTAACGCAAGCGAAGTGGTCATTTTGCAACTCGGATTTTTTGAGATTTAGTCGCAAAGCGATTTGGTCGTATAGCGATCTAGGCACAAAGCGATGTAGTCAGATCGAGATGTAGTCGCAAAGCGATCTGGTCGTATTTGCTACCTAGTCATATCGAGATGTGGACGAAAAGCTTCTATCCCTAATGTGGGGTATTTTTTTTGCCGGTACCTCATACGGTGATAGTACGGTTCTCAAATATTGTAAATGGACTTGTTATAAGCCACCATTTAACCCCCTTTCGGCTTTACGGGTATTTTTGTAACACCTTGTATATTGACACATACGGATATACAAACACACAGAACCACACGTACTACACACCTCTTTTTACGTTGGGGGTTTAAAAACCGGTCAAGTGCGAGTTGGACTCCAGCACCGAGGGTTCCGCCCAGCCGCATGGTATATTATATTCCAATTTGAATTCGATTTCGGACGGACAGCGTAGCCATATGAATAAGGTACCGTTGGGCTCCCTTTGGGTACGAAACGCTAAAAATACACAATGTCTATGTGAATAATGTACCTTTCAAATGGTAAAAAAACGAATTGGTTCCGTGGTTCTGAAGATTATATTGATGAATAAATACAATCTTACAAAAGTAGCACTATCTCTTTATAGGTAATACTAGCTTTCCGCCCGCGACTTCGTCTGCGGAGAGTCAGAACTTCTGTTAAAAGTACAGTTATAGTTTACATTTGAAGGCTTTTAAAAAAAAAGTCTAGAACGTGAATTTTAAGTAAGCGGTCCACATAAACTACTTACTTTAATTTCATGGCACTAACCTTTAAAACAACAAAATTGACATACAAAATAAATTCACTGCCTCTCTTTCACCATTACGTTTTTTTAATACGATTCTAGATAAATTTGCCATATTTCTATACAAACAATTAACCCACTTAGCAGAAGATTTTCGAAAAACACCGAAGCTGAATATTTTCTGTATGTAATATAGTAACTTTGAATATTACATAATTTCGATACAAAATTTACGGTCAGTAGTCTTAGATCCCAAGTTTTACCCTTTAGTTTTTTTTTATTGATAATGGATTTGCTCTTAACTAAGTATTCCTTTAAGGTGCCAATGTTGAAAAAACACTGAAGATTGCAATGTTTTAGATTCATGTACCTGGCTAAAAAAAAAACTCCTATTCAAAATTTCACCCGCTTTTCACACTGTTCAAGGATTGTTTTAAAAAATGGTTATTATTTAATTTATATTGGTGTTGATACCGAGTTCCATGTAGGTATCTAACTTCAGTCATAATTTTATTTTGTAGGTAGGTAGCTTTTTTATAGGAAGGTAAACATTAGGTACCAATTTCCACATTTCTCACTTCAAAAATGACCAAATTTCTACCAAACTTCTACCCCCCATTTAACCACCTTTGGGATAGTTTTTTCTAAATCGCCGAAAGTAACTTTTTTTGTTCATAAAAACAGTAGCGTAAATATACATTTCCACATTTTTATCTTCAAAAATTATCATTATCCCTTACAAACTTCTACCGCCAATTTACCCCTAAGTGTTTCCAAAATCGCCGAAAGCAATATTTTCAATTTATAACTACAGTAGCCGTTACAACATTTTCCACGTTTCTCACTTCAAAAATATGCCATACAATTTTCTACCCCCCGTTTTACCTCCTCAGAAGTAGTTTTTCCTGAATCGAGCATTTCTACCAAGTTTCAAGTAAATCAGAACATAAAAGTATTCGTTCCTATAGAAACTTTGCAACCCCCTTTCATCCCCCAAGGTGTCGAATTTTAGTTATCACGTGACTCATTATTTTCATTGAAGCGCATTTCTACCAAGTTTCAAGTTAATTTGATCATAAAAATATTTTATCTAAGTATACACATTATGCAACCCCCTTTCATTCATCTAGGGGTTGCATTTTAGTGATCGCTGGAATACGTGTCTCATTATTTGCATTGAAGAGTGTTTCTACCAAGTTTAAAGTTTTGACCATAAAAGTATTTTTTCCATTCAAACTTTGCAACCCCTTTCATCCCTCTGGGGGGTGACTTAGTAATCGCTGTGTCTCATTATTTGCATTGAAGAGTATTTCTACCAAGTTTCAAGTAAATTTGTGCATATCAAATATTTTTTCCTGAACAAACTTTGCAACCCCCTTTTATCCCTTTAGGGGTTGAATTTTAGAAATCGATGAAATACGCGTTTCATTATTTGCATTGAAGAGTACTTCTACTAAGTTTCAAGTAAATTTGATCATAAAAATATTTTATCCATACACACTTTGCCCCCTTTCATCCCTCTAGGGGTTGAATTTTAGTAATGGCTCAAATACATATGTCATAATTTGCATTGAAGAGCATTTTTACCAAGTTTCAAGTAAATTTTACTACAAAAGATTTTTTTCCATTCAAATTTTGCAATCCCCTTTCATCCCTCTAGGGGTTGAATTTTAGTTATCACTGATATACGTGACTCATTATTTTCATTTCAGAGCATTTCTACCAAGTTTAAAAGTAAATTTGAGCATACCAAATATTTTTTCCTAAACAAACTTTGCAACCGCCTTTCATCCCTCTAGGGGTTGAATTTTAGTAATGACTGAAATACGTGTCTCATTCTTTGCATTGAAGAGTATTTCTACCAAGTTTCAAGTAAATTTGAGCACATCAAATATTTTTTCCTGAACAAACTTTGCAACCCCCTTTTATCCCTTTAGGGGTTGAATTTTAGAAATCGATGATATACGTGTCTTCATTATTTGCATTGAAGAGTACTTCTACTAAGTTTCAAGTAAATTTGATCATAAAAATATTTTATCCATACACACTTTGCAACCCCCTTTCATCCCTCTAGGGGTTGAATTTTAGTAATGGCTCAAATACATATGCCATAATTTGCATTGAAGAGCATTTTTACCAAGTTTCAAGTAAATTTTACTACAAAAGATTTTTTTCCATTCAAATTTTGCAATCCCCTTTCGTCCCTCTAGGGGTTGAATTTTAGTTATCACTGATATACGTGACTCATTATTTTCATTTCAGAGCATTTCTACCAAGTTTAAAGTAAATTTGATACCAAATATTTTTTCCTAAACAAACTTTGCAACCGCCTTTTATCCCTCTAGGGGATGAATTTTAGTAATCGCCGAAATACGTGTCTCATTATTTGCATTTAAGAGTATTCCTACCAAGTTTCAAGTAAACTTGATGATAAAAATATTTTATCTATACACACTTTGCAACCCCCTTTCATCCCTCTAGTGGTTGAATTTTAGTAATAGCTGAAATACGTGTGTCATTATTTGCATTGAAGAGCATTTCTACCGAGTTTCAAGTAAATTTGACCATAAAAGTATATTTTCCCATACAAACTTTGCAACCCCCTTTCATCCCTCTAGGGGTTGAATTTTAGTAGTCGCTGAAATACGTGTCTCATTATTTGCATTTAAGAGTATTCCTACCAAGTTTCAAGTAAATTTGATCATAAAAATATTTTATCTATACACACTTTGCAACCCCCTTTCATCCCTCTAGGGGTTGAATTTTAGTAATAGCTGAAACATGTGTGTCATTATTTGCATTGAAGAGCATTTCTACCGAGTTTCAAGTAAATTTGACCATAAAAGTATATTTTCCCATACAAACTTTGCAACCCCCTTTCATCCCTCTAGGGGTTTGAATTTTAGTAATCGCTGAAATACGTGTCTCATTATTTGCATTTAAAAGTATTCCTACCAAGTTTCAAGTAAATTTGATCTTAAAAATATTTTTTCTATACACACTTTGCAACCCCCTTTCATCCCTCTAGGGGTTGAATTTTAGTAATCGCTGAAATACGTATCTAATTTTTTGCATTGAAGAGCTTTCCTACCAGGTTTTAAGTAAATTTGACCATAAAAGTATTTTTTCCCATACAAACTTTGCAACCCCCTTTCATCCCTCTAGGGGTTGCATTTTAGTAATCGCTGAAATACGTGTCTCATTATTTGCATTGAAGAGCATTTCTACCAAGTTTCAAGTAAATTGGACCATAAAAATGTTTTTTCCCAAACAAACTTTGCAACCCCCTTTCATACCTTTAAGGGTTGAATTTCGAAAAATCCCTTCTTAAACGACGCCTCCATTACAAAATCAACTTCCCCTCAAAATTTCAAATTTGTATCTTTAGCGGTTTAGGCTGGGCGTTGATATGTCACCCGGGACATTGCCTTTTATATATATAGATAATTAGGTATATACCTACTCATAGTTTAGAAATATAAATATGGTCCAAATGCATTCTCAAGACAGCAATCTCAAGACTGCAATCAGGAGTTTGCAAACGTGTTACCAAACCTAAGAACTAAGATGGAATGTCTTTATTCTTGTTATTCCACCAGAGACCTGTTTTATAAAGCTACAAGTTACAATTTTACAGGTCTAAACTGGCAACACTGCTCAAATGGCTGATCGTCATTGGTCGAGGTTGCGTCAAATGGAAACTTGTAACCTGTAAATTGTAATATGTAGCTTTATAAAACAGGCCCCAGTTGTCTTATGACCAAACCCTATATTCAAACCGTGGACAGATAGGCTTACTTTGGATTAAAATTTGACACATTTTGTATGGGCAAATGTCAAAATTTAACCCGAAGTAAGCCTTATCTCTCCGCGGTTTGAATATAGGGTTCGGCCGTTAGCCCCACGCCAGACACAACAATGCGAAGACTGCTTTACTTTTTGCTAATATTTATTTTGTAATGAACTTTATTTTCTATGCAATAATTAATTGTTATTTCTCAAAAATGTAAATAATGAACACTTCATTTTATTTTTCCCATAAAATATAATTAATCATCTATATGTCAGGATTTTTTCAGATTTTTTGAATCATAAACTTCGGAGATAAGGGGGGAAGGGTCATTTTTTTGTACATTTTTGTCTATAAATCAAAAGGTACATAACAGAAAATTAAAAAAAAAGTTTTGAATTGTTGCCATTTCATATGACACCCCATTTCCTCCTTTACCATTCCTTTTTTCCCATTTTGTTACGGAACCCTAAAAATGTATGGGATCGACGTAAGCGGCCAGACGAACGCATCGATCGCTTCTGTCAATTCACATGTTGACAGTTTTCGTCAATCGTTACGTTATTTTTAAGCAACTTGTCTAGCCTATAACTTTCGAAATTTAAATTAAATTAAACAACTCCATTATCATCCGTTCTATTAATGATCAACAATAGTTCAAACTACTCGTCGCGTTCACAGTACATCTGTCCCTGCCAGCACCCCGTCGACCGCGAGTACCCGCTGCTCCGGCAGCACTCGTCGGCCGCCGGGTCGATGCCGTTGCAAATGTCGCCGCACTCCGAGAACTTGGCCGCCCTCGTGCCCGCTAGAGCGATCACGATCAATACCAGAACGAACACAGTCCTCGTGGCGGCCATGTTGATCAAGTGATCATGTGGAGAACGGTGGCGTTTTTATACGGTTTAAATGAGTATTTGTTATCGGTTGGTTAATTAAAACAATTGAATAACGTGTTTTTTTGTATTGCTTTAAATGTGAAAGGTTGTGGCGTTTGTATGTTTCATGCCGGCCGGCCGCCATTACAGTCAAGTAAATAGGAGCTATCAAAACGTTGACACAGCAATTAGTTTACTATTTATGTCCTTAGATCTCTGTCCAGCGTTGTCTGGAAGAGATCGCTATTTAACGGTAAGACCGCCAACAATTAAAATGTGCTGTTCCGTATTTTGTTTTTTGTTGTTCAATATAGATTTGTATTTATTGTTGACAAAACGACAACATGTCGAAGGCAATAGGAAATATTTATGACTTTTATTCATAGCTTCAATAAAGCTGATTCATGTAACAAACAATTGAGAAAAATATTTTTTGAATAGCTATAAAAATAACCAAGATATAAGCCAACAAAGATTTGTTCCTATCTTTCTAGCAAAACATAATTTAACATGGAGTTTATATGGCCGGTCGGCAACAGGGTAGTGATTCTCTCATAAGCAAAGGTGAGCGAATGCAGGAGTGAAGTCCAAGCGGCGAGTTCAAGTAGTCCCGCCAGAGCGAACAAAACACAAATTAGCGCGTGCATTCTCAATTAGGCAGCCTTATACGTTCGAGAAGCCATGCTGCCAAACTGAATACACGCGCTGAAATGTGTTTTGCTCGCTTTGACGGGACTACTTAAACTCGCCGCTTGGACATCACTCCTGCGTTCGCTCACCTTTGCTTTTGACAGAATCACTACCCAGGTCTGTTACATGACGTCACAGTGCATATCAGATCTCTCTGACTAATCGCTGTCTAATTAGCAGTTTAAAATGCTTGTATCGTTCGTATTTCTTGCCCAATTTTAATTTTAATTTAACTTTTGGTGATGTCTATTAGGTTTTTTCATATTTTGTTGCGAAATGAGATTTAAATTAACTTTTCACTTCTCATGCTCTTAAAATGTTACTTTAGTCTCTGCACATCGGGACTAAAGTTCCTTTTTTAATCTCTAGGGATTAAATTAAAATTGTTTTAATTTACTTTGGAATCCCCTAAACATCCAATCACGGTGTTTGTGAATGGAGGATTTATTGCTAATTTCAGTCTATTTGTATAGACCACAGAATAAAGACTAAAGGCATAGGAGCCGTGCAATAAGATGAACGTTGCACTAGCTACTTGTCTCTACTTTATAGATTACATTTTGATAAGAGGAAAAGAAACAAAACCTAGGTGTCTTTTCTTCTTTAATCTGTCATGATCAGAAGGTGAAGAAACGTCAAATCAACGACCGGTCTTCTTTGGCGTTACTTTCTTCCACACTGGTGCTTAAAGGTCCAAATCACGCCTTGTGACGATCTCTTTCCAACTCACTATGAAAACCATAAGTAAAAAGAAGTCAACCATAATGTATTTTCTGTCTATTTAGTACGGTTTCTATGCCTCTAGTTTTTATGCTGTGGTATAGACAATTTTTAGCGCGTGGAAATAACCTCAAAATGACAACTGTGAAAAAATATAAAATAAAAATGATTTAATTTCGTGAAACACGATTAATGATTACGAATATAAACATATTTAATTATATTAAGGATGAATTCATTTTATTATGCTTGGTCCAATTAGTTTTAAAATAGTTTTCAAGTTTGAACCTGTTGGCTAAATATGCAAGCATTTAAAGCGGCACTTCACAAAAAAAATACAAAAGAAAAGAAAAAAACCGCGGATAATCAATTTTATAAATGTGTATAGAACTTCGTCAGTGCTGGATTGAGCAAGCACGGGGTCCGTAGCAAATTCTATAAAGAGACCCCTGGGTTTGTTTTAGGTTACAGGTTGTGGCGGGCTTATTCCGCAACTGAGCGACTTAGATATGCACCTATTTTGCGTAGGTGTTTGTTTTAGGTTATTCTGGTGGAGAATATCGACTGGATTATTCATCTTATCGTCAACCCTGATGCATAATAATATGAGTACACGCATACGCATACTGATGTAAGTACTAGCATTTTAGAGTTTAGACGGGGCCCGTAGCATTTGCTACTCTTGCTAGGTACGTGGCTAATCCGGCACTGAACGTTGTTTTTTTTCCTCGCACTCAAAGTGAAAAGTAGAGTGTTTAACGCGAGACTAAACAACCATAATGACACTCGAACTATAGCCACTCTCGCTCGCTGGCTCGCTCGCGTGGCTAAACATCTCGTGTCATTATGGCTTGTTTTAGTCCCTTGTTGAACAATCTACTATTAAAGAACCCGACTGTTGCTAACCAACTTTAAATCGTTATAAACACTAAATGATGTACATAATTAGGCCTTAAAACACTCGTGTGATCTTATTATGAAACTCGCCTTCAGCTCGTTTCATAAAACCACACTCGTATTTTAAGGACCCTCTTTATGTATCAGTTACATAAAATACTATTATTACCCAGTAGAAGAGAAGTACGACGAAGTCAGGGGTTATGCTTAGTAAATTCATATCGAATAGATACCAAATAATTTTCATTATCCACCCAGTCGGACTTGTTTTCGAAATGTCAACGGATGCTAAAGAAGTTATTATCAGAACTGCAGCAGTAATAAAATTTTATGACCCCTTATACGGAGCCAATATCTTATTCTTTACATAAGCCTTTCCGCTTCCTTTTTTCCTTCACCGTAAGAGCATCGGGTAATGTACTTATGTTAGAAAAACTCATCGGTTTACAAGGTGAACGCGGGGTTTGAACTCGGTACCCTACGATCACGAGTCGACCCCCTAAGCCACCAACCACCAGGGCTTATTGTCTAACGCACTCACAATCGCAACCGGCTTCAAAGTGGAGCAATTGTTTTCATTTTGTATGCAGACAAGCCTTCGATTTTCAAAATGAAAACGATCGTGATTGCGAATGCGTTAGACAGTAAGCCCTCAGATTATTTCATGGGCTAGAAACAAAATAAAACAAATAAATAATACCTGCCCATAGGTACCGGGAATCGAACCCAGGACCGCTAGCTTCGTCGGCAGGGTCACTACCAACTAGGCTAACGCATCGTCAATGATAAACACATTAGGTACCCTCCTCTTTCGGCAGTAGGGTAAAAATGGCTGTGTTTGCTCAATTCTTTACTCAAAATCGCTTTCCGCCCTAGGTACAGAAATGCCTTTTTCAGCCCGCTAATGAGATATGGAAATCATTATATTCTGAACAGGAGAGAATAAAAAACCATTTTAGTAGTGGGATGTATTAAGATAAAAAAAGATAAAAAACATTTATGCAGTAAGTAGGCCGCACGGGCAGTTTTACACGTCAAGAATTTACCAGCTATTATACAGCGTGTGTATTCCATACGATCCTATATTTTAAGGGCAGTTAGATAAGACCCTAATTAACGTAAATTGGTACATTAAGTTAACATAAGAAAACATTTTTTATTTAATACAAATTAATTCGGCACGTAAAAGTCGTCTGCGTAAGCACTTTGTGTTCTTTGATTTATTGACGACGTTATTTTCAACTCAATATTTGCATTACATTGCTGGCCGAAAAAAGTTAAAAAATATCATTACGCTTAATTATTGAGAGTATTTTTTAAAATTTATTACTGTACCTCTTAATACTGCTTAAATTAAAATGTTAGGATCTTAAGGAATACACACGCTGTATAAGGATAACAGATGTTTAACAATTGCACAATACAACTTAAATAATGATATGTATTAAAACGAGGAAAATGTTAATCGGACAGGAAAAGTCAAATAGAAATAGAAACGTACTGCACATATATCTAGTCTGCTTAATAGAAGAAGGCAGCTAATTGCAATGTATTAGTCGAAGCATTCTATAATCTATTGGTAACATTATAAAATTTAGCCGCCCTTTCGGTATCACGGCAGTAGTTCGATAATCTATATATATAAAAGGCAAACCTGACTGACTTATATATCAACGCACAGCTGAAACTACTGTACCTAGAAACTTGAAATTTGGTACAGGGGTTCCTTTCATGATGTAAGTGAGCACTAAGAAAGGATTTTCCGAAAATCGACCCCCAACGGGAAGAAATTGGGGGTGTAGCGGGAAACTAATTCTACGCGTACGAAGTCGCGGGCGTCCTCTGAGTCCGATATAATTAGTTCTTGGGATAAACCAGACAGTATTATTGTTAATTAAATGATTTTCCTTATCTCTAGGGGTCAAGAGCCTGACATGGCAGATAAGATTATTATCACGGAATAGAAAAAACAGTGGAAGTGGCATGAGCTTCGCTTAGTATCAGACCTGTTGTCGCCAATACTCAAACTATCATAAAAACAACACGCCATCATGGAAAATGTTTTTGGTGCGGCTATCATTTTTACACTCCAAAATAGGCAATAAGGCATGCTTCTGGATTTATTTCCTATTTAAGAAATATCGAAATATCGAAATAATGAAATAAGCGATCGCGGCAAATGTATGGTAGGTTATGCGGAGCTCCGCATAACTATGCGACACGTTACACGCCCACTTGACACTTCTACTGTTTTTTCTGTTCTGTGATTATTATCGACCGACGTCAACAAGTCGTCAACAAGCTTTAAAACGACTATTGCTAACCAACTTTAAGGCCGCATTTCACTGGAATAAGAGGGGCTAGACAAGATGCACTACGCTAACTATCGTTCTACCTAATCGCTTCGTTTTTAATCCAATCACGTCACTGGTAGATCACGTGACTTTTCGTATCACGTCATCTACAAGTGATGCGATTTGTTTAAAAACGTAACGAATAGAAACGCTGGTTAGCGTAATGCATCTTGTCTAGCCCCTCTGGTCTTATATCTGAATTAAACGCCGAATTTGTATAGACTAATCTCGGAGTAAGTCTCAAATCCTACCCGCTCACGTGCTTTGTGCAACCAGAGTTGCGAGTGATAGCCCTTATTTCGATCATACCTACGCACTCGAAAAAACAAAAGTTGTCTCTCCTGTGGTCAATAGTTAAAGGCTTGTGTGCATATAAGTTATGTTTTTATCTGATAGGACTAAAGCAGACCTGACGCCGTTTATGCGGATATGGGTAAAGCCAGAAAATTAGGTCTGCAAAACGTTAACTTTAGGTATGTCCACAGGAAAGACGCTAACCTAAATCTGCGTATGACCCATTTGCTTATAAATAAGGTCGATCAAATTTACACGAGCACTCAAGCGGATGATCATTCAAAATGAAAGATTATGAAACAAAACCTAACGATGTTTTTAAACGGGACCCTGTTACTAAGACTCGGCTGTCCGTCCGTCCGTCTGTCCGTCTGTCCGTCTGTTACCAGGCTGTTTCTCACGAACCGTGATAGTAGACAGTTGTAATTTTCACAGAAGATGTATTTCTGTTGCCGCTATAACAACAAATCTATATATATAAAAGGCTAAACTGACTGACTGATGTATCAACGCACAGCCGAAACTACTGTACCTAGAAACTTGAAATTTGGTACAGGGGTTCCTTTCATGATGTAAGTGAGCACTAAGAAAGGATTTTCCGAAAACCGACCCCCAACGGGAAGAAATAGGGGGAGTAGCGGGAAACTAATTCTACGCGTAAGAAGTCGCGGGCGTCCTCTAGTACAAAATAAAATAGGTAAATATTTAAGAGGAGCTTCCATACAACAAACATTATTTTTATTGCCGTTTTTTGCTAATGTATAGATAATGGTACGGAACCCTTCGCGAGCGAGTCCGACTCTCACTTTGCCGGTTTTTTAAATAAACCCACGCGTTTAGTTTCTAGAGCGCAACAAAGGAACAACTTTAAAAACCTCTTGATAATTCCGTAACCACATTTTGTACAAATAGGCTAAGATGTTGAAGAAATACGTTTTGTAATCATTGTAATTCATTTGCTTCTCTCCGCCTGGAACTCCTTTTCCAATATTCAAGTTGTTAAGCACATTGCTTTTACAATTTTCGGAAGATTATAGAGCTTATTTTTCACTTTACACTTGATACTTTTATCGCAGTCGGTTTTTTTTAAAATAATTTTTGGTTTTATACAACTTCGTCTAATGGCCCGTTTACACGTTGGTGGATCATGGGCCAACGTAAAGGACACATTTACACCTTAGAATGAGTAACATATTCTTGCATCTCACTCTCACGTATCGCTTGGTCCCTTGGGCCGTGTAAAGGGACCAAACAGGCACGTGTACCTGGTTTTTCCTTATTGACTCTCTCATACCTGTCATTTGACCTCTTACGATGGTTTTCTCCACCGCGAATTACACACCTATTGTCTTATGAATTACGTAAGTTCCTAAGAGTGAGTTTGCCTTGCGGTTATTAGAGAATCTAATAGATTTTCCCTAAGCTAAGAGAACCAGGGGCTCTACTTTGAAATCAATAATTCGAAATTCGGATCACCCCGTCACTTTCTTGTGAATTAGTGACGCGTCGAGAGCAAATGGGATAGCAATAGACGAAGTTCGAATTACGGATTTCAAAGTAGAGCCAGAGAAGACTTTTGAAAATCCAGGGAACAAAGGATTCTGCAAACATCCCGCTGAATCAATCGGATTTCAGGCATAGTTTTGCCACGCCGTAGGATAGTCGGCGTTATGTTTCCCTGCGGCCCGTTTCACGAAGCTACAAGTTACAACTTACAAGCGGAACTCTCTTTCTAGCAAAAGGAGTTAGAAAGAGACTTCCGCTTGTAATTTGTAACTTGCAGCTTCGTGAAACGGGCTACTGGTCGTCTGTCATTGAAAAAATATTTGACGTAATAATAATATTTAATAAAGTAACATATTTCGGGAGGTCACCGCCTGCCATTTCAACCAAAGTAATTAGTATTGGCCAGGCAGGCGCCGTAGTTTCATTAATAGCCTAGTTCACCAATCCATATCAGTTCATTCATTCATTTCCATCCTTCTTAAATAGTCCTACACAAATCCTAAATTAAACTTGTCTTTAGGGGCTGTTGGCTTCGACTCCATGTACGCCTTGCAAAGGCCCAGGACTCCCATAGTCCCGTGATTAATAAAGACATACAAATGGAAACACATTTGAAAGATAAAACTATTTTCTGAACCAGTATAAAAGGGGCTATCTTATCAAGTCCGGGGATACACTGTTTTTAAAGCCTTTAAATGGTTTTGCATGGTGATCCAAAAAAATATTTTGGAATGTTTGGCTATCTCTAACCAAAAGAGTTAAGAAGACAGCTAAACAACATTAAACTAATCTTCAACATTAAAACAATTGCGGATGAAGCTGTTTCCTTTATGTCTTTTTATAAATTATTCCTATCAAAGCCTCTTCAAAGCTTTTGATTGTGTAGATCACGCGACTCTTATATTAAAATTAGAACATTATGGTCTGTCAAATAATTCTCTAAATCTTATGTCTTCATATCTTAGTGATAGAAAACAAACGGTTGTTGTAAACCAAACAAAGTCCATTGGAGCGGCTGTTAAACTGGGTGTGCCACAGGGCTCTATATTAGGTCCTTTCTTATTTCTCGTTTTTATAAATGACTTACCACCCGCGGTAGTTAACCTTTGCGATATTGTGCTATTTGCTGATGATACATCATTGATCTTCAAGGTAGACCGAAAATCCGTTGATTATAGTAGGTTAAACGCGACGCTAGGTAAAGTACTTAATTGGTTTACTAGTAACAATTTGCTACTTAATGCTAAGAAAACTAAATGTGTTAGGTTCGCTTTGCCTAATGTTAGACCGGTAGAATCTAGTATTTTTCTAAATGATGAGTGTTTGGAAATGGTGGATAAGGCACTTTTCTTAGGAATAACTATAGACAAAAACTTGCAATGGAGTCCCCATTTAGCAGTACTAGCAGGTAAATTAAGTTCGGCAGCTTATGCTGTTAGGAAAATTAGACAACTTACCAATGTTGAGACAGCTCGCTTAGTTTATTATAGTTATTTTCATAGTGTTATGTCGTACGGTATTCTTGTTTGGGGAAAAGCTGCTGACATACAAACTATTTTCGTGTTACAAAAAAGAGCCATTCGTTCTATATATAACCTAAACTCCCGTGATTCCTTAAGATTATTATTTAAAGAAATTAATATTTTGACAGTAGCATCACAATTTATTTATGAGAATATTATTTATGTCATTAAAAATCAAGACTCTTTTATTAAGAATTGTGACATACATAATTTGAATACAAGAAATAAGAATAAAATTGCTATTAAAAAATTTCGTGTCCGTAAGGTATATAAATCATTTGTAGGTCAATGCATTCATTTCTATAATAAATTACCTGACGAAGTTTTAAAGTTACCATTTCCAGTACTTAAAAATTACTTGAAAAAGTCGTTGATGTCTAAAGCTTACTATAGGGTCGAAGACTATCTAACAGATAAAAATGCTTGGCCTAAATTAAACACCTAAATATCTTAATAATAACCTAATCATACCAATATATAAACATTGTGTATTGTCTAGGGGACACGGTTTCTGTAGGGGAATGTATCGAAACTAATTATGTGTTGTTTTGCACCGTCATAGGTAAGTATAATTTTTAATTTTTATTTATTTCTTATATTTACTATTTATGAGTTCTTGTAGAAATTTTGAGTTTTGACACATTTTCCTGCTCAACTACGCATGATATATATAGACATATTTTTGTTACATTCATTGTTTTATATAATACTAGGTTAAGTTTTATTTTTCGTTGTATAATATCATATCATAAGAAATGTTTAAAAAACGACTGACTGTTGAGTTTCTTGCGGCGTTTCTTCTCAGCAGTGGTCTCTTGCGAAGCGCTGGTAGATTAGTGACGTGTAAAAGTGCCCGTGCGGCCTACTTACTGAATAAACATCTTTTATCTTTTATCTTTTATCTTTTTATCATTTCTTTAACATGCCAAAACCATATAAAAGCTCCGTTATTCCAACATCAAATTGACACGACATTGCAAAGATGGCCGCTTTGAAGAAGTCCTTCATTCTGGCTCTGTTGGCCTTGATTCTTGCCAGCACGATGGCTGCCCGCGTCGGGCCCTGCGACCAGTGGCCTGTTTCACGAAGCAACAAGTTACAAATTACAAGCGGAACTCACTTTCTAAGAGAAGGAGTTAGAAAGAGACTTCCGCTTGTAATTTGTAACTTGTAGCTTCGTGAAACGGGCCTCAGGTCTGTGCCGGTACAAAGCCGAAGTGGGATGAGTGCTGTCGCCCATGGATACGATCGCGCCTCGTTCTGCTGGGGAAACCGGATGCATTGCTTCTAAAAGCACAATTGTTTGATGTTTTGTATCATTTAATAAAAATTCTGTTGTCTCAAAAATGTTTTACTCTTCTCATAGCCTAGGCATCAGTGATGGACACTTTTAGTTGACAGTGTAACGAGGTTGTTAGAACGTCTTTTTTTTTACGTTCCTGGCAACTCTTACATTTCGAGCTGAATCTTTCCAAATTCAAAATTGTTTATGTTCTATTCGGATATCGATCCTTAAGTTCATTCTCTAGAAAATTTCAATAGAACCAGACACGGGATCTTATAAGAATTTATGATCCAATACATTTTCAAGGTTTTTTTTAATAAATAAAACGTGATAATAAGTAACCAAAGGTATTTATTACAATTCCAACAATTTTATTTTCAATACAAATACTGTGTGGACGGAATGCGTTAAAAACGTGACGCACACGGAACGTATCTGCGTATACGCACCGTTAGCGTGAGGGCCCTGCCAAGATGCATTGCGCTAACTAGCGTTTCTATTCGTTTCGTTCTTAAACCAATCGCGTCACTGGTAGGTCACGTGACTTTTCGTATCACGTCATCTACCAGTGACGCGGTTGGTTTAAAAACTAATCGAATAGAAACGCTAGTTAGCGCAATGCATCTTGGCAGGGCCCTCGGTGTGTTCGATCTACCCTTATCATGAGTTACAATTACCGTACTCGCTAGCGAGTCGAATGCTCTGTCCCTCGCACTCTATAAGGGGACTCTATATACTGTAAGGGACAGAGCATTCGACTCCCTAGCGAGTACGGTAATTATAACTCATGGTAAGCGTACTGTAGTATCTTGGTACGTACATTTTGATACGAAGCGTACTTATACCCAGATCCACGTGTGTGCGTCACAATGGAATTCTGGCTTCACAAATGCTCCTTTAAAGCCGTAACAGACGATCGAATTTGGTCCGGGCCGGACAGCGGATTTGGTACGCTCCGAACCATATCTGTCCGTCTGTAGAGTAGTCTTATAGACGGACAGATATGGTTCGGAGCGAACCAAATCCGCTGTCCGGCCCGAAAATCGATCGTCTGTTACGGCTTTAAGGCACTTGTCGATGATGAGCGGGAAGTGAGAGAGTTCTGGCCAGCAGTGTCAACAGCCAGCGATCTATTATTAATATGTGTCTTGTTTATTGACACGGGATTTATATCTTTTGTTCGTTTCTTGAGCGAGAAAATAGTCGATATTCTCCAGTGCTTTACGTTCAGACATGGTGGAGTACGTCCATTGCAGCTGCGGTCGCTATGTGCGCTTTATTTCACTCTTAGAACGCATTCTGCAGTTTTTTTTAATGAAGTTCGTCGAGTGTCCTGACTTTTGAGCGAAGGAATTCCGGTTGTTCCGTTCAATTTTCGCAGATCTGGACTCTTTTTTTCTCCACGATCAGTTGCAGGTATGTTACTCCGTAGTATTTGTAATTGTTGTTGTATGATTTTTATTCTAATTTAATTATTCGCAGAACATCTGGCCTCTATAGCAACCGGTGGATCTCTCGAAGCCGTTCGAAGCGCAGCACTCGTCAGCCTCTGGTACAATCCCGGCGCACACCAATTCGCAATCCCCTACTCGGCTCTTGTCGGCCATTACGCCGCCGGCTAGAAGCGAAGCAATCAAAAACAGAACGAACGCGCGGGAAGCCGCCATTTTGAACTCGAGTCAGATACATAGTGACGTGACGCAGCGTTTATAAATGAAAACGTTATCGATGCAGTTGTTTTACCGGTTTTGTGTTTCATGTAATAAAAATTAATGAGGAATTATTGCTTTAAGCACTAGCTTTTGCCCGGGGATGCGTTTGCGTAAAATTTAAGGTTTATTGAAAGCATTGTACCTATTAAAGTTGCCCCAACATAGTACTGTTTTATAGTGAGTTTTCTGTAACAACCGTACATAAACAAGAATTTATTAAACGTAAAAAACTTCCTCTTGAATCACTCTATCTATTGATGAAACCCACTTTAAAATCCGTTGCGTAGTTTGAAAGATTTAAGCGTACATACAGAGGGACAGACGGCGGGAAGCGACTTTGTTGTAATACTTACTACCTAGGTAAAGATGGTGTTCCGCGTCTCATAGGCTATGTGACGTAATATTAAATCAATTATGGTGGATTTCACATGCGAAAAATATTTAGTGAAAATATTGTTTTTGAGTTTGGTATCAAATGAAAGTTAAACACTGCATATTTAGATCTCGAAATTAAATAAGAAATGTTCCATTAATTTGTAGTAGAAACAACCGGAGCCCACAGAGCTGGCAGCTTCCTCTGGCAACGAATTAGCATTGCTATATACAACGAGGAAATTCTGCCACCATCTGTGGTACTTTGCCACGGGGGCCCTCTCTTTTTTAGTTTTTATTTAGTTTTAATTTCATTGTACTTTTTAGCTTAGTTATAATTTTTGGTTTAATTTATCTTTTAATTTGCCATAGTTTTAATTTTTAATTTTTAATGTAATTTATAATGTAATTGTTTTATGCAATAAATAGCATAAAAATCCTTGATGTTTTAATTCCAGAACCCTAAACACCTTAACAAACTGAATCAATTTATATTATCTATATAACAAACTACTCACAACAAGCAATTAAAAAAAACCGGTAACCTGATACGCTTCACATATAAAAACAGCACTAACACGCAACCTACACACTCCCAAACTCCATACTCAACTAATCCAAGATGGCGTCTCCCAGGAGCCTGTTTTTGCTGGTTCTGTTGGTAGCGCTGGCCAGCACGCTGGCCGAGCACGTGGAGGACTGCGACGCGATCTGCACGCGCCCGCAGAAAACCTGCAAGTTAACCATATTCAAGCCGGCGCCGACGGAGGGTCGCCGCCGCGAGTCCGGCCCGACCAGGACTACCAAATCCTCCGACTGATTGATTTTACTGATGTAAATATAGTTTTCAATTGTAAAAATATTGTTTTTTTTACACATATGGTTAGGAATTGCGGAATTTGCGGACCTGCCTGGAGGAATCTAGCCTGAACCTGGCTAACAAGAGAGCGAGGCGATACGACTGCGAGACTGCCATGCTGCTTTTAAAGACGTTACTTTTCAACTTGATAGATGGATTATAACTGGCGAGTCTATGTTGTCCGAGAGGTGCAAACAACATTTTAAGGCGTGCATTTTCAATAGGTCTCGCTCGTATCAGCTCGCTCCACCCTGAAAAGAACTCCAAGAACACCCTGTGAGGCTAGACAAGTCTCTTAACGCTAACGTAAGCAATTATCGAAAACTGACAAGATGTATGGAATTGACGCGGCCGTCTGACAGCTTACGTCAAACCATATCTCTTATTAGTCTGTGCGTCAAACCTATACATTTTGGATAACGATGACGAACGCCGAATACATCTCGTCTCGGGCCTGTCTAACGCACTCGCAATCGCAACCGGCTTCAAAGTGGAGCAATTGTTTCCATTTTGTATGCAGACAAGCCTTCGATTTTCAATATGAAAACGATCGTAATTGCGAGTGCGTTAGACAATATGCCCTCAGGTCTGATACTAAGCGGAGCTCATGCCACTTCCACTGTTTTTTCTGTCGCGAATTGGTTTCTTCTCCACTGAAAGTATCTTTAAGATCTCATAAATATTGCCTCGACTCGCGCCCCGGCCACCTCTAAATCCGCCAACTGATTGGTTTTACTGATATAAATAGAGTTTTCAATTGTAATATATTTTTTAACCTCAAATAAAACTTGTTTAATTGGGATGGTTCCCATCTAGGTTTCATGAAAATCGGGTGAGCCGCTTAAGAGATATCAGCTCTTAATGTAGGGGTTTTTTATTTTTTAACCGACTTCAAAAAAGGAGGAGGTTATACGTTCCACTGTATGTATTTTTTTTTTTTTTTTTTTTTTTTTTTATGTATGTTCACCGATTACTCCGTCAATTGTGGACCGATTTTAAAAATTCTTTTTTGGTTTGATAGAGTATACTTCCGAGGTGGTCCCATTGTCAGCAAATCTGAATCTGATGAAGGGATCAGTGAGGAATTGAGGGAACTCCTCAAATATTGTATGCAAACATATAGCGATTTTAGTATTTTTAGTAACAAGTGTAGCATTTGCATTCAGAAAGTGTCACTTGGTGAAGCGGAACTGATGATGAAGACCACAGATGGCCACCAGAACTCCTCAACGGTACCGATTTCAAGGGTGGCGATAAGATATCTCGATTAAGATAGTTGAGCGACTACAACGAAGCACATTTAATTGTTTTAAAATGACTATGATTTTCCCGCGGCGTTGCTTGCGGCGAGCTTGAAATGTCTTAAAGTTTCATATATCAACTAAGAAGTGGGACTACATAAGCTTATTATGATCACTAAAAAGTGTAAAATAAAATAAATGTTTTAAAAAACAAAAAAACCGCCTTCAAAAACGCATAAAATAACTTCTACTACTAGGTACTTAGTAGTAGGTACCTATCCTATTAGGTTAGTCTAACTGAAGTCGGCGACCACAATATTTTCAACAAAAAGCCGACTTCAGTTGGACTAACCTAATAGGATAGGTACCTACTACTAAGTACCTAGTAGTAGAAGTTATTTTTTGCGTTTTTGAAGGCGGTTTTTTTGTTTTTTAAAACATTTATTATGTATTTAATCCTTCTCTCACACAAATGTAACCGATCTTATTTTGACGAGAAATATCAATGTTAACTGACCGAGAGCAAAGGCTATCAAATAATGATTGAACGGATTGCGAATAATTATTAGTTAAAGTTTACTTTATGAGATCAAGGCTTAGGTCATGGGTATAGTGGTTCAACGACAAATAGCCAAGCACGAAAATATTATCTATATATACAGGGTGCCATCGGAGACGTAATCAGAAACCACTTTTTCAGACCTGGTAATTGATGGTCATAACAACGTAATAGGAGTTACTTGAAATAAACGTTCTTTTTTTTTGTTAATTTTATTCTTCAATTATGTCACTAATTCACTAAATCATGGTTACCCTAATTATTTCATGAAAACCTCTTTGGTTTTCATCCAGAAAAGTTTATTATTATGATACTTTTAAAAATAAAATGACAATGTCACTGTAAGTCACTCTTAGTAAACAATTACGCATGTGGAACAAGTGTATCTTTGCATCTCTTTCTTGATTGTAGGGTGACCACGCTGTTTGAAGGTCATAAATTAATTTTAAAGATTACATGATTAAAATTAAATAATGCAACTATCGACCTGCATTCCTGTGTTACTGTAATCTCCATTTAATGCTTAATTAAGTATTGTCACTTCTGATTACGTCTCCAATGGCACCCTATAAAAGGCAAACCTGACTTACTGACTTATATATCAACGCACAGCCGAAACTACACTGTACAGCCGAGGAAATTGATTCCTAGACCACTTTGGACTATGTCAAAGTGACGTAATAAATCAAAACGTAACAGACTTCTTGTGATTTTATTTACAGTGTCACTTTGACATAGTCCAAAGTGGTCTAGGAATCAATTTCCTCGACTGTACCTAGCATGCATGATTTTTTTACGACAAAATTCCTAAATCCTTTACATTTTTGATGGCGGTTATTGGTGGCGGCGACTGGTTGCGCGGCCATGGTATCCTGGTACACAGCGGGGTTTAATGTCTGTAATGGCATCTTGTTGCATAAAATCTTTCAACAGATAGTAATTATAGTGATCACGCAGTGTCCACTCACGCGCTGAAGATGGCGCTCCGAATTGTATTGGTCTGCCTGATTGGGGTGATATCCGCTGCTCCTGGCAGGTAAGATTGTTCAAAAAAAGACTAGCAAAATCTATAAGTATTGAATAGACAAAAGCCCCCGACAGGTACATATTATTTTGTCTAAAATATCTTTCAACGAACGCATTATTACGCAGAATTTTCGCATTTCTCCCTGTATTCGATTTTTTTGGAACCTTAGTCACAACTGTAACCTAACCTAACCCACGTAATTAATGTTTAAAATATCCTAAAAACACAATGGTTTCAGCATAAAAAAATAAATTCAGTGAAGTGAAATTCGATTTAATAATGGATTACCACTAGGGAATGCAATTTAACCGGTTATTAACCGTTTTTGTATGAAAATAACCGGTTAAAACCAGTTATAACCGGTTATTTGCATTCCCTAATTACCACCCGTTTTTACGATACAACAGCAATAAAACAACGTTGAAAAAACGTTTCAAGTAACGGGACCACCTTTATAATTTTACTTTCTGAAAGGAAATTAAATGAAATTGAAATCAAATGAAGTGAAATTTATTGCGTATAGATTAAGTTACAGTTCGCAGGTACATTCGCGTACAGGGTATTGATTCTCTCAAAAGCAAAGGTGAGCGAATGCACGCGCTAATATGTGTTTTGCTCGCTCTGACGGGACTACTTAAACTCGCCGCTTGGACATCACTCCTGTGTTCGCTCACCTTTGCTTTTGAAAGAATCACTACCGAGCTCTGTAAAGTTTGGACGGACAGACCGACGGACAGACAGTGGAGGCATATTAATAGGGTCCCGTTGGGCTACGAAACTCTAAAAATAAAGTGAATTTGTACGCGATTTGTACTTTATTTGCCTAATTACGCGGCAATATTACCAATACTATAACTCGACGACACCATTAGTATTATTGGGGGGTTGAGATGGGCCTTGTGTACTTCGACCAGCCCTTTGTTTAGAGCTCACCGCAAAAGCCCGTTGCGTCCAGGAATTTCCAGATGCTTTGGGCAGTGAGGAGTTGTGTCTCTTGTGGGTCCATGATATGTCGCCCTAGGTAGATACTTCTGTTGCGCATTAGTGGTCCGCATGACCAGAGGATGTGCATTGCTGTCTCCTCTGTCTCCTGACAGAACCTGCATGTCGCGTCTTGTTTCATGACACCATACCTAACAATATTTTTATCTTCCCAGCCCTCCTACCTACGACACAATAGTGGTAGGTCTGGGCTCTGCAGGGGTCACCGCTGCTACCACTTTGGCGAGAGCTGGTCGGCGGGTGCTGGGGCTCGAGGCCCAAGACAGAGTCGGAGGCAGAGTCTACACCGTGCCGTTTGGAGACGGAGTAGTCGAACAAGGAGCAGAATGGTAAGGGTATAACAAAAGGCAAGCTTTAAAAAACCCGACTGTTGTTAACCAACTTTAAATCGTTATAAATCCTAAACGATCATTCGAAATGAAAAAAAAACCGGTTAAGTGCGAGCCGGACTCGCGCACCAAGGGTTCCGTATGTAAGATAATATGGTAACCGCAAAAAAAAACATTATTATGAACTTTATTTTTATGCAATAAGGTCCATTTTGACTAGCCTAAATTTTAATACAGATTTTCAAAGTTTTTGTTATTTCTCAAAAACTATAAATAATGAAGACCTCATTTTATTTTTCCCATAAAATATAAGTAATTATCTATACGATAGGATTTTTTTCAGATTTTTTGATTAACAAGCTTCGGAAATAAGGGTAGGGGGGAACGGTCATTTTTTGTACATTTTTGGCTATTAATCAAAAAGTACATCACAGTTTTTTTTTTATTGTTTTGAAATGTGCAGATTAAGACCTTTTATATGACACCCTTCCCATTTGTACCCATTTGTGTACAATGTTTTTTTGTTAAACTTTCTAGGATCCATGGTAACCAAAGAAGCAGAGTGTATGACTTAGCCATTGCAAACAATGTGACTATTCTGCAGCAGGACGGTATCAATGGTTTCTTCCGGTCTGATGGTGGAAACCTCGACAAAGCTTTACTAGACGAGCTTATAAAAGCTTATATACAAATTAATGAAGGGCCAAGGGATGGCCCAGAGCCACTTGGAGTGTTTGTCACCAGGAAGTAAGTATTTCATCAGCCCACTAGTCCACTGCTGGACATAGGGTTCCCCCATGTTAATTTGTCCGTTTATATATCCACTAGAGGACGCCCGCGACTTCGTACGCGTAGAATTAGTTTCCCGCTACTCCCCTATTTCTTCCCGTTGGGGGTCGTTTTTCGGAAAATCCTTTCGTAGTGCTCACTTACATCATGAAAGGAACCCCTGTACCACATTTCAAGTTTCTAGATAGGTACAGTAGTTTCGACTGTGCGTTGATATATAAGTCAGTCAGGTTTGCCTTTTATATATATAGATTAAAATCCGGTTTCGGTCATTGACCCTTAACCTTAACCGGTTTTCAATTTACCGGTTTAGATCCGGTAAATGAAAAAACGGTTTTTTGTCACACGAATGAAAAGAGATGGCTTCATGTGTTATAGTGCAAAGAATGTGAGGTGGAGATAATGCGCGCGCGCCTTGATGGCAGCGTCAAATTCAAGTACCTAATTGCTGTTTACTTTAAAACCAAAACATTTATTGAAAAAAATGGTTTACCAGGATTGAGAAGTAACATATACTCAACTATTGAATCAAAAATCATCGTTAAAGATCAAAGGGTTTCGAAGATTCTACCAAAAACATGCAAAATGGTGTCATGTTTGAAAAATAAAACTATCAAGGATTTTATTTCTAATCGTGTTTTCACGTTTACCATACATACATACATATCTTCACGCCTGTCTCCCAATGGGGTAGGCAGAGGCTATGGAACGCCAGGTGCACTGGTCTAAACATACAACTTTCGCTTCCTCTCATTCATCAATCTCTTCATGCACGTACAGTCCCCAATAAAAATGTTGAGCATATCTAGAACCCTGTCATTGTGACTACCATTGTTATTGTCATACTTTTTCTTTTTTTTCTTAATGGCTTTCACTCCTATTGTATTTCGCCAGTATCGAGTTTTAGACAATCGCCATGGACTTATTAGAGAAACAAAACAAGTCCATGGATATCACACGCGAGGACAATTGTTCGGTTAAAGAGATTTACTCTGGTGGACTAAACAGAAGCACATGGGGTTAGCTCCACGCGCTTCTGTCAATTCTGTATTGTCATACTTGTTATTTGATGTTCAGTTTGAAGTTTATTATGACAGTGCACTAAAGTGCTTAACATTTTCGTTGGGGTACTGTACGTTGGATTCGGGTGCTTTTCCACCAGTCTCAAGCAAATATGATCAAGTTTAATATATCCAAAGAACAGATACAAAGGCGTTATGGTTGGTTATGGTTATTGAGGTGGCCTCTTAATATAATTAAGAAAAGTCCATCTCTTTCAGATTAATGGAATACATAACAGAAAAGAGACCTGAAGTATTGAACGATCGTGACTTCATTGCTGAGTTCTTGGCGTTTGTTGAACTCGCTAGCAACAACCTAGAAGGCTCCAATAGTTGGAACGACGTCACTACCGAGGATTCATACGAAACGTTGGGAGGCCCTCAGGAGAACAGTTGGGGCAGGAACGGATACAGGACATTCTTTGATATTATGCTGGTATGTATGGTTTTTAACGCTGTTTAAAGCATACTGTCAGACGTTTTACACGTGCAGTCTGTGGGTAGGATTTACGCAGCGAGCGTTTAATACATTGCGCGTTCAATATAATAACATCTTGAGGAGGCTGTTGGGGCTGCCGAGGTATTGTAGTGCGTCCGGCATGTTCGCTGAGGCGGGAGTTGATGATTTCTATGCCATTAGGCGGAAGAGAATAGACTCAATGCTGAAACACGTGCGTGGCAGCAGCAACAGCCTCCTGAGTGGCAATTGGAGCAGCTAAATAGTGTTTATTTTAATTGGTTGTTTAAATTTAATACTAACATAGTCTTAATTTGTCATTGTTACTAACATAATATGGATCTGTGTATGGTCTATAAATTATTTTATTTTTATTTTATTTTATTTTATTTATTATTATTTAATGTCTCTTACTCTGAAAGTAGGGTGACGGCACCAACGTTGGACACTTTTAGTAGTCCCATACAACAAACGTGATTTTTTGCCTTTTTTTTGCTCCATATTAAGAATGGCAAATGGAATAGTGTCTAATGTTGTATAGATAATGGTACAGAACCCATCGTGTGCGAGTCAGACTAGCAAATAACCGGTTTTTTGAAATTTCTTTTCAGAACAAATATAAAGGCGGTCCGGGATTGGCCAACCTGGACATCAAACTGCAGACGGAGGTGACGTCTATCTCAGTCCCGCAGCAGCCGGGAGAGAAAGCTGTCGTTACGTGCAAGAACGGGACCACGTATGAGGCTGACAACGTCATTGTTACCGTATCTCTAGGAGTATTAAAGGCTAAGTAAGTTTTTGCATCTATACTTTTATATTTCCATGGCAAGAAAACGAAAGAGTACAGAAGCTAACTGATGGTTAGCAGGATCTGAGACCTATCATCATCATCATCATCATCATCATCATCATCATCATCATCATCATAATCATCATTATGATCATCATCGTCATCATTATCATCCCTACCATCATCAGCATCATCATCATCATCATCATCATTATTATCATCATCATCATCATCATCACCATCATCATGAACATCATCATCAACAACATCGTCATCATCAGCATCATCATGATAATCATCATCATCATCATCACCACCACTATCGTCATCATCGTCGCCATCATCATCATCATCATCATCATCATCATCATCATCATCATCATCATCATCGTCATCGTCATCATCATCATCCTCATACTTATTTGTGTTGTTGTTGTTTACAGACATTCATCCCTGTTCACTTCGCCCCTGCCCCAAAACAAAACGACCGCAATAGAGAAAATGAGCATCGGCGTAGTTGACAAAATAATCCTATCATTTGACACACCTTGGTGGCCGAGCAACTTCTCTTTTGGCATGCTTATATGGACAGGGGCAGATAAAAAAAGGTTGGGGCAAGCCGATCATTGGATCGCGAAGGTCCCTTTCGCAAGTCGCCCTATGGGGTCGAGTAATACAATAACTTTGTGGACTATAGGGGAAGTTGCTAAGAAGGTTTGTCAATTTTTGTAATAACTGTTTTTTTTGGTTCACTAATGTGTTGCATGAAATTGATTGTCATAATTTCGTTTCGCATAGCAACCCTTGGTAGAATCGTCATTTCGCATAAATTTCTTAGCATCTGACATGTCGCACAATTTTCTTTGACAGAAGAACATTGGCATAAAGTTGATTAGAATAATAGTCCTATGATGGAATAATGGTCTCGGCGAAATTTGTATCGCATACTTAGGTTGACGGCACCAATGATGGACGCTTTTAGCTGACAGGCACCAGTAATGGACACAACTCTTAATTCAAATTTCATACGGTCCTAAATTAACTGTTGCAAAACAAATCAATAACCCTTATGTTCTGTAAAATAAGAATCAAGTGTCCATTATTGGTGCCTTGTCCATAACTGGTTCCAACACCCTAGTAGGCATAAAGTAATAAAGCAGAATAATATTTTGCTAATCCTTGATTGATATTATAGTAAATATTTAGAAAGCTTTTAATCTTATTCATGCTACTCCACCAATTGCAATTCGCTCGGCGCTGTTACCCTAACCTATTTAACCTACTTTACTGTTAGCAGTTCGTTACTTACTATACCAGTATTATCCTATGGTACAATTATGCCATAATAAATTCGGCGACAATTAAATTGTACTACATAAAAAAATTCAGGTGGAATCGTTGCCAGAAGACGTGGTGAAGAGGCAATCCGTGGAGCTGCTGCAGAGGTTTATTGGAGACACCCTGAACATCACTGTGCCTCAGCCGACGGGGATTATCAAGTTAGTATATTAATTGTTTTTTCTACTCGCGTACTATAAACCGCTAATATTCATATCGTTAACGGTATCGGAATACCACCTATTGCGTAACCGAAGCGGGAAAACAATTCTATAATGAGCGTTGCCATGGTAATAACAGTTGTATAATAATTATAATGCAACTGTCACATAATGAAGCCTCTTATGATACGAGTTGCAAGGGTACCTACGACCCTAAGCAACTCTTTTTGCATTTGCAAGCCACCATTTTAAGCAGAGTCCGAGGAGCAGGCTTGAATTGCTGTATCTCCGCAACCAATGGACATAGTATGCTCAAATAGGCTATTTGACAACATTGAAAATACACTACAAATTGTGGTCATCCTATTAGATAATAGCGTAAAACAACATATTACACTTTATTTTAAACTAAATTATGTATATTTTTTTGGAAATTACACAAAAAAAATGTAATATTTTTTGAAATTGTATCTGTGGCAGAAACGCTATGTGATTGCTTTGTAGCTGTGGTTACTCGCTGGTGACGTCAAACGCAAGTAACCACAGATCATAAGGGCATATCTCTTCAAATGATTTTTTATTGTTTACTTGCGTGTGACGTCACACTTGTCATATGGCCAGCGCCATGATAGAAACAGCGTTTTAAGCGCGGTTTTGAAAATTTAAACTTTAACATAGATTTTTATTGATAATACAGTAGAATGTCACGGAAATATCAATGTAGTGTGCTTCTTATGTAATAAAGAATCATTAAAAAAGGTTTTCTAAAATTAGTCAAATAGCCTGGCCGCGTGGTTCGACAACGTTGTCGGACGACGAGGAATTTTATTTCTTAGCTGTCCGACATGTCGGACTACTTATCAGGAATTTCATATTCCACTTGGTTCGACCCTCGAACTACGCGGCTGGATGGGCAAACTTGGGTGTTAACTACTCTTAAGGGACCTAACAACATAAAAAACAAACGTAGCTACATGCGCGTTTGCGATGTTTGATATCATTATTGACTGGCCTATCTAATCTAACCTGATTCAAACTATCTCTTTCAGGTCCAGCTGGTACTCCAACCCTTTCACCCGTGGAAGCTACACCTTCAACAATATCCTCACCCCGCAGTACCCGGATGCTCGCAGCTGGCTCGGGGCTCCGCTGACGGACTCGGCCGGAGCCCCACGTGTGCTCTTCGCTGGGGAAGCCACTAATATTAATCACTTCAGTACCGTACACGGGGCTAGCGAGACTGGGTATAGAGAAGCGATGAGGTTGCTGCCAACACCTACCGCCCTCTAGTGAAATAAATTTGTACGATCGGCCTTGTAAGTTTTTTTTTAAAGCATAGGGAAGGTAAACTGGCAGACAGGTCACGATGGTACTTAAGTAGGATCTGGGGGTTTTCTGCCTTTTGGCAGAAATATGTTTGGCAAAATATATCGTTTCCCAACCATTTCATTTGCCAACCCGCTTTGTTTTCTGTAACTGTAAATATTTTTTTAAAAACTAACTTAACCTATAGGTTTCTACACGATGGTACTGAAATAAATAAATAATAAAAGGTTGTTTGAGCAGTGTTGCTAGTTTCGACCTGTAAAATTGTTACTTGTAGCTTTATAAAACGTGCCCCAGGCTGTAATAAACGCTACTGTACAGCTTAGCTAGGTTTGGAAACGCGTTTGTTTTGCCAAAAACGACGTTGTAATTTGTTGTGACCTGTTTGAATGTTTCAGATGTCGTAATGACGTCATAAAATCATGTTTATTATAAATTCAAATACCTAAACGTTGTTTTATTTAACCTTTACTTTCATAAAAATGTATGTACCTACGTAAGTATTTCATATAAATCGAATCTAGTAGCCTATGTTGACCCTTAATAAGATCCCGTTAAAGTAAAAATGGTACGGGAAAATTATGGTACGGAACCCTTCGTACGCGAGTCCGACTCGCACTTGGCCGGTTTTTAAAATCGTTGTCTATACAGAGTATCCCATAATTCGACGTCAACCCGCCTTGGGCTGATAGAGCAGCGAAAAAGCTAACGATTTAACCCCTATGTATGTTTAGCGATTTTTAGGGTTCCGTACCCAAAGGGTAAAAACGGGATCCTATTACTATGACTCCGCTGTCCGTCTGTCTGTCTGTCACCAGGCTGTATCTCATGAACCGTGATAGCCAGACAGTTGAAATTTTCACAGATGATGTATTTCTGTTGCCGCTATAACAACAAATACTCAAAACAGAATAAAATAAGTCTTTAAAGGGCCCACACAACAAACGTGTTTTTTTTGCCGTTTTTGGCTAATGTTGTATAGATAATGGTACGGAACCCTTCGTGCGCGAGTCCGACTCGCACTTGGCCGGTTTTTACTAGTTTCGGAGATATTGAGCACTATAATCTGAATCATCATTACGAACCAGCGAAGTTTTTAAATTCTTTTGCTATTTTTTTTATAAACAACTTTTTTAAGTACCTAATGACATAAAAGTTTGTTTCACCTTACTAGTTGTCCTAGTGCTTGTCATAAAAACAACTTTATGTCATTACTTAAGTTGATTATGAAAAAAACGAGCAAAATATAGTATAGTTAATTATAGTATTAACTAGCAAAGAAAAGAAATAAATACATAACACAATATACAAAAGGAACGCGTTTTATTCTATGATATCACATACAATTTAGAATCAGAAAATACATTCAACAAATACCGATCAAAGAACATCGTAGTCAATAGTGGAAGCCGAGTCGTGGGCGCCGGAGCTGGGCACTGCTTCGCTGGCGGCGGGCAGTGCCGCGGGCTAGTAGCAGTTCATGCGGCCGCCGGAGCAGCTGGAGTGGCCGCGGTAGCCGTGCGCGCGGCAGCACTCGTCCCTCTCCGCGGGGATGCGGCTGCAGACCTGGTCGCACGGGCCCACGCGCACCGCCACGGCGCTGGCCAGCACCAGCGCCAGCACCACCAGCACCAGCAGAGTCTTCAGAGCGGCCATCTTGGATTTCAGCTTTGCAGTTGACTTGGCGAACGATGAAGAGGTTGTGAGGATCGCTCGGAGTGCGGGCCTTATATATTAGTCTGGGATACGTTGGGGAAATACGCGTTGGTTTTTGCTTGATTTTCCTTAACTTTGTTTTTGTGTAATAATATATCTTTGATCGGATATGATAATAAGATCGAGAGTTCAGCGGTTTATTAGGGTCAAGCATGATCTTCATATAATCTACACTAGGTATATAATATTATAAACAGGAAAGATTTGCATTTTCGTATTTGTGTTTGTTTGTAACGAATAAACTCAAAAAGTACTGGACCGATTTCAAAAATTCTTTCACCATTATAATGCTATATTTTCCCTGAGTACCATAGGCTATGTTTTATTTTTCTGCGCGAACGGAGTCACGTGCAATAACTAGTAACCAATAAATAAATAAAAATCGAGCTACAATATCACACAAATTGACCTAGTCCCAAACTAAGCTCTAGGCTTGTACTATGGGTACTAGACAACGATATAAATACTTATATAGAGAAATAAATAGTTTAATACAAAGAAAACATCCAAGACTTAGAAACAAATACTCGAGCTCATCATAAAAATATTTGATAATACCGGGAATCGAACCTGGGACCGCTAGTTTATTATAGTTATTTTCATAGTGTTATGTCGTACGGTATACTTGTTTGGGGAAAAGCTGCTGACATACACACTATTTTCGTGTTACAAAAAAGAGCCATTCGTTCTATATATAACCTAAACTCCCGTGATTCCTTAATATTACTATTTAAATAAATTAATATTTTGACAGTAGCATCACAATTTATTTATGAGAATATTATTTATGTCATTAAAAATCAAGACTCTTTTATTAAGAATTGTGACATACATAATTTGAATACAAGAAATAAAAATAAAATAGCTATAAAAAAAATTCGTGTCCGTAAGGTATATAAATCATTTGTAGGTCAATGCATTCATTTCTATAATAAATTACCTGACGAAGTTTTAAAGTTACCATTTCCAGTACTTAAAAATTATTTGAAAAAGTCGTTGATGTCTAAAGCTTACTATAGGGTCGAAGACTATCTAACAGATAAAAATGCTTGGCCTAAATTAAACACCTAAATATCTTAATAATAACTTAATCATACAAATATGTAAAACATTGTGTATTGTCTAGGGGACACGGTTTCTGTAGGAAAATGTATCGAAACTATTTATGTGTTGTTTTGCCCCGTCTAAGTATAATTTTTATTTATTTTTATATTTACTACTTATGAGTTTTTTTTTTTTAGAATTTTGAGTTTAGACACATTTTCCTGCTCAACTACGCATGATATATATATTCATTCATATTGTTTGTTACATTCATTGTTTTATATAATGCTAGGTTAAGTTTTTTCTTTTCGTTGTATAATATCATTTATCATAAGCAATATTTAAAAAACGACTGACTGTTGAGTTTCTTGCGGCGTTTCTTCTCAGCAGTGGTCTCTTGCGAAGCGCTGGTAGATTTTTGACGTGTAAAAGTGCCCGTGCGGCCTACTTACTGAATAAACATCTTTTATCTTTTTTATCTTTTTTTTTAGCTTCTTAGTCAGGGTCACTACTAGGCTAGACAAGTCGTCGAAGTCTAATGTCATTGCACTTTTAAGAGCAATGCTGTCTAAGATACAGGTTTTAAACCGAGTTCAGGCTTAGTCAACATACTTGCGCTATTAAATAAACTCGTAGATAAAAAAAACTCTTGATATCATGGCGACCACTTCTCAGCTGATATCTCTTAAACGGCCCAACCGATTTTCATGAAATCTAGCTTAGAACCATCCCGATTTAACTAGCTTTATGTAAAAAAAAACCGCTTCCTAATCGGTCCATCCGTTTCGTCCAAACAGACAAACAGATAAACAGTTTACAAACTGTACTCTAGTTTTAACTTTTAGGTAAGTTCCATCTTTTAAATCAGCTCTAAGACATACTTTGAGTTGTAAATATAAATAAATATAAATAAATAAATATCAGGGGGACAAGGTCACACCAATTGACCTAGTCCCAAACTAAGCTCTAGGCTTGTACTATGGGTACTAGACAACGATATAAATTCTTATATACTTAGAGAAATATATACTTAAATACATAGAGAACATCCATGACTCAGGAACAAATATTCGCGCTCATCCCACAAATATCTGCCCTTACCGGGATTTGAACCCAGGACCGCTAGCTTCGTAAGCAGGGTCACTACCAACTAGGCCAGCGCGTCGCCAATTAATTGTGGTCAATAAAGTCGGGTTAGGAACCTACTAGGTAATTATATTAATTTGTCATCATTCGAACACATTTAAAAAATATTATTTAAATATTCCTTGACAAGCGACCCGCCCTCGCTTCGCTTCAGTTTACGTGAGTTTTGTGTAACACCCGTGCATACTTCATAATTTATATTCGTAAAACCTTCCTCTTGAATCACTCTATCTATTGATGAAAACCGCATTAAAATCCGTTGCGTAGTTTGAAGAATCTAAGCGTAGGTACAGTCAAAGAAATTGATTCCTAGACTACCTACCTATTTTGGACTCTGTCAAAGTGACACTATATAAAATCATAAGAAGTCTTCTTTTTCTTCTTCTAAGATCCGTAACCAAAGGGTAAAAACGGAACCCTATTACTAAGACTTCGCTGTCCGGCTGTCTGTCTGTCTGTCTGTCTGTCAAAGGTAGGTACCATCCAGGACTTCAAATGTTAATCCATCATAGAACCTTGTCATAATTACAACGACAGGTGACGAGATATATTGGTTCATCAATTAAAGTCCGTGAGCGTACCAAATTAACTGCCGCACTTAGAGACGACAATAAAATTTAACGCTTAATTTAAGTTGCAGCAATAGAATAAGACAACACGTCACTAAACAAGCATTAAATAATTGACGTCTAAGAGTGCGGCAGTAAGTCAATATTTTATGCCTGTACATTATTTGTTTAAATCTAAATAAATATCATTTTTCAACAATCGGTTTGAAGTTATAACCTAACTAAACCTAAACAAAAAACCGGTGTACCTAGTCCTTAAGCGCGTGCATTAATTTAGGGTTCCTTACCACATAAAAATACTTACCACATAGGTATTTTTTAGTGATCATAATAATAATGGATGTAGTTCCACTTCTCAATTAATGAGAAACTATAGAATATTTCAAGCTTGTAAGCAACGCCGCGGGAAAATCATAGTTATATATTTCAATCAACCACCATTGGAACCTTGACCCACCATAGAACTGTGTCACAGAGACGTTATGATTCAAGTCATAAGAAGTGTCAAACAAATTGTTTTATAATGTCACTGTGACACCGTTCTATGGTGGGTCAGGGTTCCATTGGGCTGATAGTACTTCGTCATACTCGCTACACTATCTTAATCGAGATATCTTTTCGCCGCCCTTTAAATCGGTACCGTTAAGGAGTTCCGTTGGCCATTTGTGGTCTTCATCATCAGTTCCACTTCACCAAATAGTGCTTTCCAAGAGCAAATGCACGAGTTACTACGAAAATTACCCAAATCGCTATAGTTGTGCCTATAATATTTGAGGAGTTCCCTCGATTTCTCCAATCCATCATCAGATCCTGACGTACCCATTGACAATGGGACCAACTAGAAAGTATAGGTCCAGCGGTCTTTGCGTAATCGGGGAACATACATAAAAACAAACGCATTGAGAACCTCCTCCCTTTTTTGAAGTCGGTTAAAAAGAGTAACGAGGCATTTTAAAATAACCACTATATTTAGACCCTCGGACTCATAGAGATTGTAAAAAATAAGAGATCTACATATTTATAGATTTCTAAAAGTTTTTTTTTACTATCCTTGGAACGTGATCGTTCGGGGGCACAATTCTAACGACTTCCGTTTCCAAAGAAAATAAAGAACATTTTATTGATAACATAATAACCAACACAACAACATAATAAAATATCGAAAAGCAAGCTTTAAAAAACCCAACTGCTGTTTGGATAATATATTTTTTCACAACACTGCTCGGAAATATGGCCATAGATGGTCTTGTTTGGGGTCACAAAACGTCACTTATAAGGACACACCAAGAATGTTTTTGTCGGCATGTTTGCTGATTGGTCGAGAACATATTTATTCAAGTTATCCAACTTTAAGAACCAATGAAAATCAATCAATCAATTTTTGTATCATAGCTCCTTAAAATGAAAAATTGAAATCGACCAATCAGAACACACCATTTTGTGTCGTAAAATTATAGGTATATTTTTGCTAAAATATACACAGACTAAAACCTCTGTCACTGCTTTTTTTTTAATGTAATTCAAACTTGGCTCCTAATCTCGAACCACTAGAGATGAAATTACATGGGAGATATGGCGAAACAAATACAATTTTATATGGAGTTGACATCTTCATCTCTTATGTTAGTTTATTAATCTCGAGTGCCACGAGAATAGGGGTCCAGATTAAAAAAAAGTTATCTATGGTAAAATTGGCGGTGATACAGCTTCTATACTACCTTTGAAAAACCGACGCTAATTGACTAACACTATTGAAAGTGAATTGAAAGTTTTGAATATGAATTTTTATATTATTTCCTCTCAGTAGTTGAGAAAAGCACTATGTCTGCCTCGGCAGAAAGTGCAATTTATGGACTCGTACACTAGAGGGCCTCAACTACGTTTCGGCCCTCTCGTCCAAAAATCGCGTACTTTCTATCCTCTGCAACAATGTACTATTTAGACCCCCGACAAAAACTAAGCAGTGTTATAATTATAACCGTTGATTGCGGAACCCTAAATAGGTTTTATTATTGATTCGCTAAAAAGAAGGAAAACGTCTGGAATTCCAAACAAGTCATTTATTCACTTCAAACCTGCTTGAAGATAACATGGGTAAGATTTTTAAAATTTTATCCTGTTCACGTTTTTTGTTTTTGTGATTTTCATGTCGTCGACACGGGTGTTGGTTCTCGAACAACAGGTATGTGACCTTGAAATTATTTGTCACGATCAATTATCAGATTAATTATGCGTTTTGTCTGGTAGGAAAATAAATCAGTTTTTGATTATTTTAAGTTCGTATTCGTACAGCCTGCAATAACTTATTGCTTAAATACAAAAGCGACACAAATCAAAATGTGTTTGTGTTGCATTTGAATTCGGAATGCTATTTAATTTAAGCTTAAAATCAAACTATATCGGTTTTTGGTTTGTGGCGCTTTTGTATTTAAGCAGCGTTATATGGAAGGATTTGGATGAAATTTGAGATGGAGATAGCTTATACCCTGGATTAACACAAAGGCTATTCCACTCTAACCTAACCTCTACCTGTAGAAACTGTGTGGTAATGAATTCTTTTTTTAATGTGACAATAAATCATGTTTTATTTATTTTTTAATTTATTTATTCATCCCGAAAAAAAAAATCCCTTTGTATTTAAAATTTAAAAGTACTCGTAAGTGGATGAAGTCGCGGGCTGAAGCTAATAATACGAATATCCTTCTAATACTACTAATATTATAAATGTGAAAGTTTGTGTGTTAGTTTGTTACTCCTTCACACTGCACCGGCTGGACGGATTTGGATGAAATTTGAGATGGCGATAGTTTATACCCTGGATAAACGCATAGGGTACTTTTCATCCCGGAAAATTGCCGTGTGGTTGCCGGATTAAAATAGTGCCACTCCTTCCAGGCGACCAAGGGAATAAAGGATTGTAGATCTGTTAGGCGATGGGCTTGCAACCTGTCACTAATACGCTGGTAAACATCTTAGCCTAATTGTGCAAAATGTGGTTACAGAATTATCAACAAGTTTTTAGAGTTGTAGTTTCTGTAGCTCTGCCTACCCCACTCTGGGATTACAGGCGTTAAGGTATGTATGTGCATGTGTAATTAAAAAGTAGGGATGCATCGATACGCCTTTTCGCCGATACGATACCGATACCGATACTCTTATAAAAATATCGGCGATACCGATACCGATACCGATACGCTTTTTTGTGAATTCAAAAATGAAGGTATAATAAATAAATCATAACACAGATTTATTTTTATTAATATAAGAAGTAGATGCATAGGTTAATATTAGATAATTAAAAATTTTAGTAATTAAAATTAACATTGATAAGATTTTTGTTTTAAAAAACAAAGTAGTCTTAAATTTTTCGGAGAAAGGCGATTTCGCAAGTCTGTTTGAATAAGACCTGCGCTGGAAAATAGTCTCTCAGATGCGACAGAACTCATTTGGAAACTACAACGACAACGATCAACCCAGCGAAATATTACTGATACGCGAGTGCGAGGCCAAAGCGGGCGGGAGAAACAAGACACGGGGTTTCCCCGAGCATAGTTCATGCCTCGTTTGCAACGAAATAGACGAGACAAAACGCTCGTTATACTACATTTTTAAATTAAAAAGTATCGTTGAATCGGTCATAAAAATATCGTCGATACCGATATATCGGCTAACCCGAAGTATCGCCGATATATCGGTATCGGTATCGGTATCGGATGCATCGCTATTAAAAAGTTCTCGAAGGAATAAGTATTCGAAAGCTATAAGAACGAAGTCGCGGGCAGGAGCTGGTAGGTGACTATAATTGACACCATTAGTGTGACTTGTCACTGTGGTTGGATTTCGCTAGCGTGATCTTGCGGCTGTGACTACTTCTCATTGTTTAGGCCTAGTCACTTTATTAACCTAGATTAAAAATGAGTTATTGTTGACTTGGACGAATGAATCAGACATTTATCGAGTGATTAAATATTAAAAAAAACTGGACAAGGCGAGTCAGACTCGCCAACCGACGGTTCCGCACATGACACGGTTAACTCAATTCAAAATTTGCACCGCCTCCGTTCCCTGTTTTTTTTTGATTTGATAACAAATGTTGGGTTTTCAGATTTTTCCCTATATTTGTAGTATGAGACGGTATTGGTTGCCAAATTTCATAGTTCTAGGTCAATGGAAAATACCCTATCAATTTTGATTCCCTTGAGAGTGTCGAAATATACGTTTTTAGCGGCATAAACGGCCGTATTTTTTTTACGTTGACTTAGAAGTTTGATTTTTTCACAGCTTCAAGGGACTGTAGATTTGAGTATATAGTTTAAATTTCAACTCGATACCTACACGCGTTCCCGAGATAAAGGGTCTTGACAGACAGACAGACAGACAGACGGACAGACGGACAACAAAGTGATCCCATAAGGGTTTCGTTTTTTCCTTTTGAGGTACGGAACCCTAATATTTATATGGTGCCGTGTGGTTGCCGGCTTAGAGTGCCACACCATGTCTTCCCGTTGAAGTCGTGAGCGAAGACATCGTTCCGAAGAGTTATAAGTAATTACGAATTGATAAAAATTCGAAATACATGTTTTGTTTGATAGGTCGTTCTGTCGTATTAGTTACCTATGATCTAAGATCCGAATAGGAGACGACCTTCACCCAGCTGTTTATTCGATAAAAAGTATTTTACGTAACACCTGGCCGTAATGTGAGTTTTATCGCACGCTGCGCGCACGGTAAAACTCGCATTGTGGCCAGGTGAAGACTTAAAATTGTGTACTCATCACGGGCAGTAAAACAGAAAGCCCTCTATCGCATATTTACAACCCTCGCCTACGGCTCGGGTCTCAAATACCTGCGATTTCGGGCTTTCTTTCTTTTACAGCCCTTGTTAAGTAATATACTATTATATCAAATTTAATATGGTAAGTAATATATGGCGAATAGGTTGAATGAAATATTTCAGCAATTGAAGACAGATTTTAATAAAAAAAGTTGATTTGTTATTGCCTAGTTGTGCAAAATATGGTTACAGAATTATTAACAAGTTTTTATAGTTGTTGGTAATTCTGTAGCTCTGCATACCCCACTCTGGGAATGAAGGCGTGAGTTTATGTATGTGTGTATGTATGTATGTATTAAAAAAAACCGGCCAAGTGCGAGTCGGACTCGCGCACGAAGGGTTCCGTATCATTATCTATACAACATTAGCCAAAAACGGCGAAAAAAACACGTTTGTTGTATGGGAGCCCTTAAACATTTATTTTATTCTGTTTTTAGTATTTGTTGTTATAGCGGCAACAGAAATACATCATCTGTAAAAAATTCAACTGTCTATCTATCACGGTTCATGAGATACAGCTGGGTGACAGACAGACGGACAGACGGACAGACGGACAGTGGAGTCTTAGTAATAGGGTCCCGTTTTTACCCTTTGGGTACGGAACCTTAAAAACCTGTCATGCTAGACGCGTGCGTGAAACCCTCGGTGCGCGAGTTCGACTCGCACTTAACCGGTTATGTTTTCCTTGTTTAGCCGTAATAGACGTAATATACCTGTCAGTCATCCATTGAGATCACTAGCTGTTCATTGCCAAGTAGACCACTATGATGAATGAGGAAAATACAATGAAGCGATATTAGTCTTCATTATGCAATTAAGTTATTGAGGTTAAAATTATCGGTTATTTACTAACAACTACGTTATAACTATAAGTGTTTGGTAGATATAACGGTGACCAGTTCTTTTAGAGCTGATATCTCTTAAACTGCTCAACCGATTTTCATGAAACCTAGCTAAAAACCATCGCTAGAAAACCTACTTTCAAATAAAAAAACCACCAATATTCAAGTTATATAAGAACATTGCTCCTACAATTTTCTATAGATTATAGACCTTTTATCCGCTTTTCAGTTGATATTTTCACTGCAGTCGGTTTTTATTAGGGTTCCGTACCCGAAGGGTAAAAACGGGACCCTATTACTAAGACTCCGCTGTCCGTCCGTATGTCTGTCTGTCTGTCACCAGACGAACCGTGATAGCTAGACAGTTGAAATTTTCACAGAAGATGTATTTCTGTTGCCGCTATAACATCTAACATCCCATACAACAAACGTGATTTTTTTGCTAATGTTGTATAGATAATTATTTATTTTATTTATTTTAATGGTACGGAACCCTTCGTGCGAGAGTCAGATTCGCACTTGGCCCGTTTTATTTTATTTTATTTCATTCTAATGAAAGTTAGTTTAATCAAAATGATTCTCAGCACTATGTAACCACAGTGCATTCCATCAGAATTTTCTTATTTATTTAGTAACCACTTTTATAACCTCAAAATGCTCCTTAATAGCCTAAAATAACAATTTCCTTATAAAAAAGACAATCCATGATGTAAAAACAAAAAAACCGCCTTCAAAAACGCAAAAAATAACTTCTACTACTAGGTACTTAGTAGTAGGTACCTATCCTATTAGGTTAGTCCAACTGAAGTCGGCTTTTTGTTGAAAATATTGTGGTCGCCGACTTCAGTTAGACTAACCTAATAGGATAGGTACCTACTACTAAGAACCTAGTAGTAGAAGTTATTTTTTGCGTTTTTGAAGGCGGTTTTTTTGTTTTTTAAAACATTTATTTTATTTTACACTTTTTAGTGATCATAATAAGCTTATGTAGTCCCACTTCTTAGTTGATATATGAAACTTTAAGACATTTCAAGCTCGCCGCAAGCAACGCCGCGGGAAAATCATAGTCATTTTAAAACAATTAAATGTGCTTCGATGTAGTCGCTCAACTATCTTAATCGAGATATCTTATCGCCACCCTTGAAATCGGTACCGTTGAGGAGTTCCGGTGGCCATCTGTGGTCTTCATCATCAGGTCCGCTTCACCAAGTGACACTTTCTCAATGCAAATGCTACACTTGTTACTAAAAATACTAAAATCGCTATATGTTTGCATACAATATTTGAGGAGTTCCCTCAATTCCTCACTGATCCCTTCATCAGATTCAGATTTGCTGACAATGGGACCACCTCGGAAGTATACTCTATCAAACCAAAAAAGAATTTTTAAAATCGGTCCACAATTGACGGAGTAATCGGTGAACATACATAAAAAAAAAAAAAAAAAAAAATACATACAGTGGAACGTATAACCTCCTCCTTTTTTGAAGTCGGAAAATGACGAACAACATGTGGTCAAAGAGGTTGCAATATTTATCAGAAAACGGCTGTTTTAGGCATTTTGAGGTTATATAAGTATTTACTAAGGACTTGTATCTATGTGTAGGTCACAATAACCTTCACAGGCCTAGGCCGACCATGCAGTTCTCACCCTCACCTATATACTTAGATAACCCTTAATTCTTGACCTAGTAATTATATCGTTGTAATCAAGGGTACCTAAACTAGTAAGTGCCAGCGACTGCTTTCGCTTACTGTTTATCCACGATGCCTTGTATGTTGATGACGTTAGGGGTTGAAATAAAAAAAAAATTAGTATACTTTGCAAATCATGGGATCCCGCATCTTTGAAAGGTGAACATGGAGCCCAAGCCGTTTACGGGTCATTATTTGGGCGTTTGTTCCGAATCACTTTCGTAGTCACATTATTTTGTAGAAGTGGCTGCAGATTTCGATTTCGTTTTTGGTTAGGTATCTAAGTTTACCGGACATCTATCAAATATCCAAAAACGGCATCAAAATATACGCCCAATTCTTTAAAAATATGTCCACAAAAGTGAGGCGGTTGAAACGCTCGAATAATGACCCTTACACAAGTTTAATTTAGTTAACAAAATGATGGGACACCAACCGGCGATTGTCCCTGAGTTTACTTACACTATACTAGAAGTATGCTCCCACAGGCAACGAACAGTTAGTGTATGAACATGTTTAATGGGCTATAGCGATGAAATGATAATTATGGATTGATGAACTTGATGAAAACTGTGGTGACTGGCCAATGCTAATTACTATGGTTATAACCTAACCAACAAAAAGTTGGAAAACCCCCGACATTGACATTTCAAAGTTCAATACTTCAAAAACGGCTGAATCGATTTCGATATAAAATGTCTAAGAACCACCGCTAGAAAACCTGCTTTCAAATAAAAAAGAACGCATCCAAATCGGTTCATCCGTTTAAGAGCTACGGTGCCAGACAGACACACACACACACAAACACACACACACACACTTACACGTCAAACTTATAACACCCCTCTTTTTTGCGTCGGGGGTTAAAAACGGCAGACGGTGACTCGCCAACTCAATTGGGACGCGAAATAATACCTACTACTATTTATGTTAATTGAAAGCGATGATGTACAATCACATATTATATATTTCTCTTGTCGCTCTTTATAAATCAGATGCAATTGACAATCGAAATCATTTCGTTTTGAAAATCCAACCATCGCGCAGGGACTTCATTCATCGCATAGGTTGCATTAGAACTAACTTACAAGTTAAAAGTTTCTGTCAAAAATGTTATTTTTGGGTCAAGCTTTTGTTGCCGACTGTAATTTTTTTGCAAAATCTTTATCTGCTTATCAAGACAAACTATTGAATCCTAACACGGTGGGTCTGCGTTAAGAATAGCGGAGATCCTGTCGCCACCTTCCGACTCCATCATCAGATCAGCTCTTAGATACCATAATATTGCATTGTCATCGGGTTTACATACGTGGTCCAAATTTCAGCCTATTCCGTTGACGGGAAGTGGGTCAAATTTAACTTGCACGTGACCCTTACATACATACATACATTGAAAGTTAATAAAACCTTGGAATAAGGCAACACTATCGCAGACATAGTAGTTTAGTTTTACATAATATACAGATGTTTACTAAACGTAGAATCTAACACCGTGACCTTTCCTGTTAAATATTGGGTGGAGATTAAAAACTGGTCATAACAACTTTAGGAGCTTTAGGAGCAACTTTAGGAGCTACCTAATTTTTACCCGATGTTATGTTTTTTCACCGTCATGTATGTATGTATGTATGTATGTCCAGTTCTATGTTCCCCGCTATAGCAAAAACGGCTTGCACGATTTTGACAAATGAGGTATTATTGGATTCGTCTTCGCAGCGAGAGTGTCATAGGCTACATTTTAACCCGGGAAAACGTCCCGTTCTTTTATTATTAATAAAACTAAAACGAGTGAAATAAATAAAATTATTTAAAAAATAAAAAACCCGACTGCAATAAAAAAACTGAAAAGCGAAAAACAAGCTCTATAATTTATAGAAAATTTTCAGAGCAATATGTACTTATTGATATGTTCTTTTTATAGTGGTGATTATTATTCACGTCTTTAATATTTGAGTAGCTTAGTTTTTATTTTAATTTAAATAAGTTTAGTTTTAACTTTTAATTGTATTATATTCAATATGTATCTGCTTATATGTAATAAAGAAACACCCCTTTTATAACAATTTAAATTTAACTTGAATATTGGAAAAGGCATTGCAGGTGGGGACAAGCAATGAATTACAAATCCTATTTCTTGATATAATTTAACATTTGGACTTGCTTGTCCCCGCCTGCAATGCCTTTTCCAATATTCAAGTTAAATTTAAATTGTTATAAATATCAATAAGTACATATTGCTCAATTTTCTATAAATTATAGAGCTTGTTTTTCGTTTATCAGTTTTTTTATTGCAGTCGGGTTTTTTGTTTTTTAAATAATTGAATTTATTTGTTTGTGAAATATTATTTAAGATTTAAAGTAGGTACTCATTTTTGTTAGAGTTTAGTGTCGTCCGTCAGCCAAAACTACAAATACTTACCGTAAAATGTGCCTACTTTGCTCCCCCACGGGTAATTATGCTCCATGGTTATATTGAGGTAATCTGTATTGTAAATCATTCTATTGCTTTCATTCACTGCGTGGCTGGATGTATACATCGATTATTTTTAGAAAATTTGTCATCAACCTTAACTTATCTATATATATAAAAGGCAAACCTGACTGACTTATACATTAACTCACAGCCGAAACTATTGTATGTACCTAGAAACTTGAAATTTGGTGCAGGGATTCCTTTCATGATGTAAGTGAGCACTAAGAAAGGATTTTCCGAAAATCGACCCCCAACGTGAAGAAATGGGGGGAGTAGCGGGAGACTAATTCTACGCGTAGGAAGTCGCGGGCGTCCTCTAGTAAATTATAAATAACAAACGAAATAGTTACTATGGAGCATAGTTACCCATGGGGGAGCAAAGTAGGCACATTTTACGGTACTAAAAATGGGAAAAGTAGGTATCTTAAATGAAATCGCATATAACGAATTTTAAAGGAAAACTATTACGACTGAGCAGACTTGATCGGGTCCTGTGAGATACGGGCGACTAATTATTAAGCCTGACCCAAAAAAAAAACCTCTACGCGACCCGCCTCTAATGGTTTTTTTATCTGTGTTTCGTTAATTTCAATATTTGCAATAGAAATGACAGTTCATATAAATTTTGCAATATCTCGAGGTTTTTTATTTTTGTGCACTAAATACTGCCCGCATCTGTTTTTAGTAAAAACAATGTGAAATATTTTTTCTGCATACGTAAGCTATAGAATTACCACCAACTCCAAAAACTTGTTGACAATTCTGTATCTAACCATATTTTGCACGATTAGGCTAAGATGTTTATCTACACTCATATCATAAGTCCTCTATAATGCGTTCAGAATCCGTAGACAATGACCAGCATTACAAGATACAATTTGTTTTCTTATCTGTAGCTGTAATGAAAAGTTAAAATTACGATACAACTTTTGATAAAGTAATGTTGTTCAAATTTGGAACATCTTCCAAAACCAACAAAATTCAAACAGGGGGCCAATTCTAGTATCAATTAAAGGTCGACTCTGTATATTTTAAGTAAAGTGTCGTACGCCATTTTGATTTCGAATGACATTAGAATAGGGACTTTGTTAGTTTATCTATGATTTTAAAAAAAAACATTCATATTCGTGACACAGGTTAATAGTTTTGCCGCCATTTTGTTTGTTTTGCCGCCTACTGAACGCATCTTAGAGTACTTATAATATGTGTCTAGATAAAGTAATGTATGCAACTGTACATAATTAAGTAGGCCTTAAAACACTCGTGTGATCTTATTATGAAACTCGCCTTCAGCTCGTTTCATAAAACCACACTCGTATTTTAAGGACCCTCTTTATGTATCAGTTACATAAAATACTATTACCAGTGCATTAGTGACAGGTGGCAAGCCCATCGCCTAACAGTAGGATTTAACCGATAACCCTAATCCGTGCGTCGCAAACTCTACTTACTACACATGCCTACAATAACAAACGAGCAACAAAAACAAAACAAGGAAAACTAAACTATAATATTAACTTGGCAACTGGTTTCCCCGATAATCAGCATTTTTTTGCATATATAAGGTCCGCACTCCGAGCGATCCTCACAACCTCTTCATCGTTCGCCAAGTCAACTGCAAAGCTGAAATCCAAGATGGCCGCTCTGAAGACTCTGCTGGTGCTGGTGGTGCTGGCGCTGGTGCTGGCCAGCGCCGTGGCGGTGCGCGTGGGCCCGTGCGACCAGGTCTGCAGCCGCATCCCCGCGGAGAGGGACGAGTGCTGCCGCGCGCACGGCTACCGCGGCCACTCCAGCTGCTCCGGCGGCCGCATGAACTGCTACTAGCGCGCGGCACTGCCCGCCGCCAGCGAAGCAGTGCCCAGCCCCGGCGCCCACGACTCGGCTTCCACTATTGACTACGATGCTCTTTGATCGGTATTTAATTAATGTATTTCCTCATCCTAATTTGTATGTGATATCCCTGAATAAAACTCGTTCCCTTTTTTAAATTGTGTTATGTATTTATTTCTTCTTTGCTAAGTTTTCACGAAGACGTTAATGGAGGGCGTCAGGGGGAGAAATGGAAATTTTTGTTTGTACATACTATGACCTGAACTTCCATCACAGGCCCACTTGCTGATTAAAGTGAATGTTGAGTTACCTCCAGGAGAAGAAGCGGTAATAACTTCACATTGTGCAGATATACATGTCATGTCACGTCACCCTAACAAGTTAATTGCGAGTCGGACTCGCGAATTGAGGGTTCCGTACTGCAATAGGTAAATATTATTATATTTCGATTTAAATGTAGTTAAGTATGTCTCTACCAAATAAAAAATTGCGCAAGCCCAACTCATACTTGACCGATTTTTTATATTTGTTGTTGTGGGTTTATTTCTTGTATTACCACTTTATTTTACTTTCATTAAAAAAAAGGTTGTATAGGTATTTGCCGTAATAACGCATCTCGTCGTCGTCGTCTCTTTTCCTTTATTTTTGTTACTTTTTTTGTCTGTGTGTTATTATTGTGAATAAACTTTTTACTTAGGTACTTACTTATATATTCCTGCTATGTATGCGGCTATTTTGGGAGGCCCATTCCATTGAGTTGGCGAATGACCGCCTGCCATTTCAACCAAAGTAATTGGCCAGGCCAGGCCAATTCACCACCACATTCACCTAGTTCACCAATCCATATCAGTTCATTCATAGAGCCCATTATTAATGTTCCCATCCTTCTTAAATAGTCTTACACTAAACGGTGGTTGTTCGTGGGGCGTTTTCCAAAATAAGTGTACATGAACTTTTTTTTCCGCAATTCGTTTTCTTTTTGCTTTTTTTTACTCAGAATCGTTGATACTATCGATCCTCATACTAGAAAAAAAGTGTCCCAGATATTACTATGTAAGATTTTTTCTTTCAGTGCGTCACGATCATTTAAATAAAAAAAAAACTGCATACAAAAATGTGACGATCTGGAATGGAATATTTGGGACTTTTTTTCTTGTAGGTATGAGGATTGATAGTATCAATGATTCTGATTAAGAAAAACAAAAAAAAAATGCACACTTTTTTTGGAAAACGCCCGGGAACATAATTCTATAGTTTGAAATTAGGGACAATCGCCGGTTGGTGTTCTATCACTTTACTAAATTAATCTTGTGTAAAGGCCCTCTGCGTGTTGGCTTCGGCTCCATGTACGCCTTCCAAAGGTCCGGGACTCCCATAGTCCCGTGATTAGTAAAGACACACATTCAAAAAAAAAATAACCTGCTATCTATTAAGGCTCCGGCACACCAAACGCGTGGCAGCAGCAGCGCGTAGCGTCGCGTGGCGTCAGGGAGTTGTAAAACAACAAAACAAATGGAACCCCGGCACCGAGACGCGCGTGTGCGGCGCGTGTGCAGCGCAGAAAAGCTACAGCTCTTTAAAGTTAGGACAGACAGACAGACAGACGAATGGACGGAAACTGAGAAAAAAAAACCTAGTTGTCCGTAGTGTGAACAAAGGGGTGCGGCCAACTGGGAATAAGCCCTTAGTAATAGGGTCCCGTTTAGGGTTACCATCCGTCTGGATTAGTCCGGACATGTGAGCATTGCTCTTTTTTTTTAGTGAGATACACAGAATTAAAAAAAAAATGCATGCAATGCATAGAGAACATCAAACTATGCAATAATTAAATAATATTCTAATGTGTCCCAAAATATTTGTATGGAAAGTTCCTTTTGTGTTACCGATATGGTTTTTGGTAACACAAAAGGAACTTTCCTTCCAATTTTTGGGACACACTAGAATATTATTTAATTATTGCATAGTTTGATGTTCTCTACCTACCTGCCATTTTTTTTTAATTCTGGATATATCACTCATAGTGGCAAAAAAAAGAGAAATGCTCATGTACGGACTTTTAGACTTTAGTCCGGATTTTGCCCGGCTATTTAATTTGACCGGTGTTTTTTTTATTACATGAAATATTAGTAATAAAACTACATATTAACTAGTATATTGTGATTGAAAAGTCCGGACTTTTATCAAAATGTCAGGTTTTTGTCAGGACTTTTCAAAATCCTAAGTAACGCTGGTCCCGTTGGACGCCGTTCGGGAACTGTACCCTCAAAACTGAAAACCTACCCCCTATTTTAAGAGCTGATATTTCATAAACGGCCCAACCGATTTTGATGAAATCTAGCTCAGAACCATCCCGATTAAACTAGCTATCTTTTAAGAAAAACTACATTCAAATCGGTTCATCAGATTGAGAGCTACGATGCCACAGACAAAAAATAGCAACAGACACACTTGCAATTATGTTATTACTCAATATATTAACGTGGGTTCATTATTTAATTAAATTAAAATACCAGGTTGACATAGAATTCCCTTATAATTACATATAAAATAAACATTATCACAACATTTAAATATCAATTATATTACAAATTACATTATAAACCATTAACTTGAAAATTATGACAGCAAAATCATTCTGGCATAGACTTAACTCATTAAATGACTAAAAATACGGCTCGAACAATTTCCTGTATAGGTAATAGGATAAAATTGTGAAGAGAAACTATATGAAATACTCAAGATAAAACGCGTTCGACGAAGAATTTAGTACATTGACCTCTACTGTAGGGCGCCGTATTACTATAGCCTTACAGCACAAAATGGTATGATCGTGCGGGTTAGATGTCATTAAAAATGAACCTTGATCCCGTGACTCAAATATGAGCAAAAACAAATCATTTTCAACCTTAAAAACAAAACAATACGAGTCCTATTATCTGTTAATTAGTAACAATCAATAAGATTCAATATCATTCTTGACTTGATGTTAAGTCCGGTCTGAAAGGGTTATGGAAAAGGTTTACAATCCATGCCAGTGGTCAATGTCTGTGCGAACGCGACGGCAATATCATTGTGCGCGAGTGACAGAGAGAGACAAGTAATAGAGGGTCAATGTACGAAATTCTTCGTGTCCGGCGCCCGCGCTATATCAAAATGTTATTTAAAGGAGACGTTTAAATTGCTGGACATTTTAGTACTTTGTCAATTTAACGTCATGTTTGAACTGCTGCACTAATCTGTCAAAGGGGTTAGAGTGACAAGGTACGAAAGTGTACAGTTACTTAAACAAGGCAGACTGTATTTTGCAGTTATCAAAATCGATCAAGAAAGCCATTTTTACATTTGAAATACAAGAAAAAATTACATTATTATTAATACCCTATAAATTATTCAATCAAGGATGGTATTTATTTACAATTTAAAACATATTTTAAATCAATGCAACAAAATCAGCTTTTGACTCCTGGGCCTTCGTAGATGCTATGTTTCGTCCTACTCTTACATTCCCAAGTAAACGAAACAACGAAACTATGTTAACAAATGTAACAAGAAGCAAATAAGGGTGAATTTAAAAAATATTGTATGTACATGCATAGTTAAGGCCTTAATTAAGACAAAGTCAACTTTCTTCCATTGTGTAACGAAAATTATTCTTACAAAAATAAAATCTTTTTAACCCGACTGCGTAACGCAAAAGAGAGTAATGTGTTTATCAGCCTATATAGGTATATGTATGTTTGTATGTATGTTTGTCCCTTCGACCCCTTCGTGGCGCTCTAGAAACAAATAGACGTGGGATTTTGATGATTCTTATGTCAATCGATTTGTTTTTTGTGAGTGCTAAAAATATGACAGTAATCAAAATTAAATATGGCGGCAACCAGATGCCATATTGTAAAAAGGAAAAAAAAAACGACTAACTATGACAAGTGGGGTATCATTGAATAGGTTTCAAAATCATCATTAGGTTTATTTCATCATTTTTCATTTTAAATGATTATTTAGGATTTATAACTAATTATAGTTGGTTTTCTACAGTTGGGTTTTTTAAAGCTTGCTTTTTGTTGATTAGTGTTTAACTACGTTACAATATCTTTTAATTTCACCCATAGAGTAGTGGTAACTTTAGTTCCTATATATGTTGTGGGGGTTGCCAGGTGACGGCCAGCATCTTCCGGTTGATCTCGTCGAGGATGAGCGAGCAGCGCGCCAGCTGCAGCGGCTTGAGCTGTGGGGGGGGGTCGCGGGGGCGCTCGCCCGCGGGGGGGGCCTCGCGCGCGGCGCGCCGGAGCGCCCTCCGCCGACGGGCGCGGGCTGTGGCTATAGTAACAATCAATCAATCAATCAATCAATCAATCTATCTATCTATCAATCAGTTTACATATCAATCAATCTACTTATCTATCTATCAATCAATCAATCTATCTATATATCTACCATCAATCAATCAATCATTTGACGCGGGCCGTGGCTAAAGTAACAATCAATCAATCAATCAATCAATCAATCAATCAATCAATCAATCAATCAATCAATCAATCTGCCTATCAATCAATTTATATATCAATCAATCTACTTATCTATCTATCAATCAATCTATCATCAATCAATCAATCATTTGGCGCGGGCCGTGGCTACAGTAACAATCAATCAATCAATCAATCTGTCACTAAATCAATCAATCTATCTATCTATCAATCAATCTATATATCAATCAATCTACTTATCTATTAATCAATCTATCTATCTATCATCAATCAATCAATCATTTATAAAAGCGAAAGTTTGTGTGTGTGTGTGTGTGTTAGTTTGTTACACCTTTACGCTGCAACGGCTGGATGGATTTGGATGAAATTTGAAATGGAGATAGCTTATTCCCTGGATTAACACATAGGCTACATTTCATGCCGGAAAAATTTAAAGCTCCTGATTGATTAACGATAATAGAAGTCTACGCGGACGTGACCTATGTCATAAAAAAAGTAATACAGGTCAAAATACAAATCAATTGAATTAGATTTTTTTATCGCGTCAATTAATTGCCTTTTTTTATGTCTCTAATAGTTACAGACCACTAGCTTTTGCCCGCGACTCCGTCCGCGTAGAAGTCGTTTATCGCTGTTCCCTCGGGATCTGTCTAATTAGCCTATGTCCTTCCCCGGGACTCAAGCTATCTCCATACATAATTTCATCTAAATCGGTTCAGCGGTTTAAGCGTGAAGAGGTAACAGACAGACAGACAGACAGACAGACGGTCACACTTTCACATTTACAATATTAGTATGGATGATGATGATGATAAAGGTGATGGATGAGTTATAAATGAAGTTCGTTACCTGATTCATTTTTGTCCTTTTTATATTCTTCGTCCATGGATCTGGACAAGGAGCGCTTCTTTGGTGACTGTTGAGAAAAAAAATCGGTTGTTAACACCAGGGGCCCGTTTTATAAAGCTAGAAATTACAATTTACAGGTTACAAGTTTCCATTTGACACAACCTCGACCAATGACGACCAGCCATTTGAGTAGCGTTGCCAGTTTAAACCTGTACAATTGTAACTTGTAGCTTTATAAAACGTGTCCCAGCAGAAAACACAACCAGCGGCCCTGTTATGGTCGTTTGAATTGGTCGAAGCGGTCGTGTGAATTGGTTCGTTTGGTTTTGTTTACATCTTTTGCAAGTTCTTTGTTCGATTTTAGCATAGAGGCATTCCATCTTAGTCCTCAGGGTTGGCAACGCATTTGCGGTTTTGAGATTAGTGCTCTCTTTCTTCATCTCCGAACCCTGCTCAAAACTGTAAAAAATAATCCTCAAGTCCCCACCTTTCTCTTGGCCTTCTGATAATGGACAGAGTCGTAGAACTGCGTTTGGACGCGTTGCACGCGCGCCGTGCGTCGCCGGATGTCCTCCACGACCGGAAGGGCGTCGGCGGCGCGCCGGGCCGAGAAGAATACGTGGCCGCACTTACACGACTTTGAGGCTACGGCCACCTGAAAGATTTTTTTTTTAGGTACAGCAAGTTGTTTTAACCCCCGAGGCACGAGGGGTGTTATAAGTTTGACCGCTGTGTGTGTCTGTGGCACCGTAGCTCTTACACGGGTGAACCGATTTGGTTGCATCTTTTTTTATTTGATAGCAGGTTTTCTAGCGGTGGTTCTTAGCTAGGTTTCATGAAAATCGGTTGGGCCGTTTAAGAGATATCAGCTCCGAAAGAAGGGGTCGCCATTATATCCGGGGTTTTTATCTATTTACTAGTTTCTGCCCGCAACTTCGTCTGCGTAAATTACGATAACCGTTATTCCCTTGGGAACTTTTAAATTAAGTAACTAAATAACAAAAGTATTTTTTTTTAGCATTTACCAAATTGTTTTACTTATTGTAAAAAAAATATTTAATGTAAGTAGAAGTACTTTATTTTGACTAACTTCTGGTCGATGAGAGGGTAGAGGTGGCAACACGGGAAGGCCCGGGAGATAGAAAAAACAGAATAGAGAAAGAAATGTCAGGACACATAAAGGTGGTATAAAAACTTAATCAAAAACTAATCATTCATCGTTGTAATGAAGTAATTATAGTTAGTACTTGTACATCGACTTGTTTTATTGTTATACGCTAATATTTTGTAGTCTTTTGGACAAGGTCATAAACTTTTTTTTGATAAATCTTTACAACACCAAAAATGATAGATACCTTATCAAGGTAGGTACCATTTTTCATACAGATTAACTGAAATAATAACAAATAAATAAATATCTAGGGACAATCTTGGATAAATTGATTTAGTTGCAAAGTAACCTCTGAGCAGCGGAGGGATCTTTTATTTTGTCACTCAAATATAAAGGGTGACTTCAAACTGGTTATACAAAACACTTGGTGTTGGTTCAATTAATGACAAATAGTGTATTAAATAAATAAAATAATAAATGATACATTGACTCAGTTGCTTAAATTAGCCTCCTTTAATTATCATTAAATATCTAATAAAATTAATTATTAAAAAGATAAAAAAGATAAAAGATGTTTATTCAGTAAGTAGGCCGCACGGGCACTTTTACACGTCAATAATCTACCAGCGCTTCGCAAGAGACCACTGCTGAGAAGAAACGCCGCAAGAAACTCAACAGTCAGTCGTTTTTTAAACATTTCTTATGATATGATATTATACAACGAAAAATAAAACTTAACCTAGTATTATATAAAACAATGAATGTAACAAAAATATGTCTATATATATCATGCGTAGTTGAGCAGGAAAATGTGTCAAAACTCAAAATTTCTACAAGAACTCATAAATAGTAAATATAAGAAATAAATAAAAATTAAAAATTATACTTACCTATGACGGTGCAAAACAACACATAATTAGTTTCGATACATTCCCCTACAGAAACCGTGTCCCCTAGACAATACACAATGTTTATATATTGGTATGATTAGGTTATTATTAAGATATTTAGGTGTTTAATTTAGGCCAAGCATTTTTATCTGTTAGATAGTCTTCGACCCTATAGTAAGCTTTAGACATCAACGACTTTTTCAAGTAATTTTTAAGTACTGGAAATGGTAACTTTAAAACTTCGTCAGGTAATTTATTATAGAAATGAATGCATTGACCTACAAATGATTTATATACCTTACGGACACGAAATTTTTTAATAGCAATTTTATTCTTATTTCTTGTATTCAAATTATGTATGTCACAATTCTTAATAAAAGAGTCTTGATTTTTAATGACATAAATAATATTCTCATAAATAAATTGTGATGCTACTGTCAAAATATTAATTTCTTTAAATAATAATCTTAAGGAATCACGGGAGTTTAGGTTATATATAGAACGAATGGCTCTTTTTTGTAACACGAAAATAGTTTGTATGTCAGCAGCTTTTCCCCAAACAAGAATACCGTACGACATAACACTATGAAAATAACTATAATAAACTAAGCGAGCTGTCTCAACATTGGTAAGTTGTCTAATTTTCCTAACAGCATAAGCTGCCGAACTTAATTTACCTGCTAGTACTGCTAAATGGGGACTCCATTGCAAGTTTTTGTCTATAGTTATTCCTAAGAAAAGTGCCTTATCCACCATTTCCAAACACTCATCATTTAGAAAAATACTAGATTCTACCGGTCTAACATTAGGCAAAGCGAACCTAACACATTTAGTTTTCTTAGCATTAAGTAGCAAATTGTTACTAGTAAACCAATTAAGTACTTTACCTAGCGTCGCGTTTAACCTACTATAATCAACGGATTTTCGGTCTACCTTGAAGATCAATGATGTATCATCAGCAAATAGCACAATATCGCAAAGGTTAACTACCGCGGGTGGTAAGTCATTTATATAAACGAGAAATAAGAAAGGACCTAATATAGAGCCCTGTGGCACACCCAGTTTAACAGCCGCTCCAATGGACTTTGTTTGGTTTACAACAACCGTTAAAGTGTTAAAGTGTTTTTTTTTTGTTGTCGCCTGAAGGGCCAAAGACTGAAGTCCTTGCTTTTGTTAGCAGGATATTGAAAATAACATTTAAAAGGGGCAGAGATGAAAATCCCTTCTGGAGACCTGGGAATGGAGGGCCCAGGTACTGCCGGGGTCGCACCGGCTAAAAACACCAATGCCCCTTGTGCATGCCACTAAAGTGTGGTTACCCTACATTTATTACCTATCATACCTGTCACCCTATGTTATCAATTATCATTATCAATCTAAATTTAAACATAGTGGTAGGGTAACCACATTAAACCATAAAATTGGGATAAAATAAAACTTAAAAAAAATACTTTCAATTAAATTAGCAGTATGACTTAAACGAGGGGTTTAGTTTAGGGAAGATGTGCGTAAAAGATTGTTTTTTTATTACCAATCTGAAGTCACCCGGTATACAAGTTGTTTAAAAATATCTAAATGGGTGCTTACACAGATGTTTTGAAAAATCAGGGACACCACACTCAGTCAGTTAATGACAACTCCTTCGTTTGAAAATGTGTTTGTGTTGCATTTAAATTCAGAATGCTCTTTACTTTAAGTTTGAAATCAAACTATTTTTAATTATGATTTGTGGCGCTTTTGTATTTAAGCAGCGAATTATTAAAAAAAAACACAAGTTTGAAAACGGAACGAGATAATTATCTCTAAAATGTCTTTGACTACGGCGGTAAGAATCTTTATGCAGAATAAGGTAATGGGAGTGTTAGGTAATCTTATTGTGCATCTTTATGTAATTTGTTTATTTTATTTATTTATTCCAGACCCAGGTAGGTCTCACCTGCCAAGCAAAAACCCTATCCTTCCACGCACCCCTGTCTTAAGATTATATATATTTTTTAATTGCTCTTTATAACATTATACGTACTAGCTTTAGAAAAAAACATTCTAAACAAACCTGCATTTCACACTTTGGACAGCTTTTCGCTATCATTTTGTTCTTTCCCATGGTTGCGATATTATCCCTAATATAAGATTAAGTCGCTTATAATATGTTAATAATACATTATCTACTATTGATTACCAATTAATGAATTTTTGACACTGCACTGTGCTCTGTCAGTGTGTGTGTAATGTAAAATGTAAATACAATTATATCCTAAACAATCTGTGGGTAACACAGACCTATTAAACCACGGACGGATGTAAGGTGGGTAAAGCCACATTTACACTATCGTTTCGCCTTTCTTTCATGAAAAATGGAAAATGGAAATACGTCAAAAGAAATGATACAAGCAGTAAATATTGGTTGTAACCAAATCGAAAACACTATTCACCTTTCGCAGCTTATTAGTTAGATTTAATCATTTTTAATTAATCAACGAGTGATGTTTGTAAAATTGTGGCATAATGAAATTTTGAATATTTTTTGCACGACCACACTACCACACAAACGGCTGTTTGGTTTGAGGTTTGATTGACGTGAGTAGTCTGTGGACGTGAGGTGAGCTATGTTGGCCTCTCTGTGCTCAAACTGTTGTCATGTCAAATAAATGTAAATAGTCAATAATCAATCAAGTAAATTAATGATGTTTTACGGCCTTGAGGGTCATTGTTACCGCAATTATGCATCTCCACGTCTCTAAAGTGCAGGGAAGTGTCTTTTTCTAATATTCTTATCACATGTGAAGTGAGGACGCTCTAATTTGACATTGAAATTCGAGTGACAAAAATATGGCTTACAACAACGATTTAACAAGTAGTTTGCAATCTCATTTCATATGCCACCACTGTAACAATTTGTATCCCACAAAGGCAACGGTTAGTAAACACATTCGCACCTGCGGAAATGAAGACAGTCTCAAATGCCAATGGTGCAATTTAAAGTTCAAAAATCGGGGAAATCTAGTGACCCACGCTTTGGCTATCCACGGGGATTCAAGGTAACATAATAGTATTATTATTTGCTAGCATTATATGTTCTAAAAAGGTTTACCTTACATTAAAAACCTGTGATTTACGTTACTCAATACAGTATTGATAATAATACAAGTGCTACCAACATGACAGATGACGTTTATTTTTAATGTCAAAAATTTATTTTTTACGAAAAACTAATAGCTAAGGCGGTCTCTTTGTGAGCAAGTGTAGCCGGTGTTCTTAGATTTCGTAAATAGGACATCTTGAACTTTTAATCAATACTTGAAACTCTTGAAAATCTTTAAACTGGTTTAACAATAGGTTACATTCCATTATGAAACTGCGCAATCCAATCGGTCATGCCACGGAAATCTAATGGCTGATTTTATGATTATTAAAAACGGAATTCTGAAAGTGCTGAAAATTCAAGTGGAATGATAGAAACAAATGAAGGAAATGAGAAAAATCATGAAGTTAAAAATGATATGAAGCCCCCTGTATCTGTTGTGGTTCCTAAAAGGTGTTGTAATTTTAATACTCTGTAATTTAATCTTTTTTATTATTATTATTTACAGGTAAAAAGCCATAAAAATATATTTAGCAATAAAAAATTAACAAAACATACTTCTAGATTATCACTTATCTATTAATAATAATTTATTTCTTGAATTTACTCTACCTACTTGGGTATTCTTCTAGTTAGGGTTCCGTACCAAAATGGTAAAAAAGGAACCCTTTTTTTTTATCAGGTGAAATGGTGATACATTTCGTACATGGCTTATGAAGGATCTTATCGTGAAGTAACCTAATCTATCTGCAGTTTGAATATTAGGACCAGACATATCACATAGCTGGTTATCTAACTTCTGTTTATTAGATTAGAGTAATTTTTGTCTTTAAATTTAAAGAGATAGAAGAATTTCAAATAACCAAACCATGTCTCTTTCTTTGGCTTCACTAATAATTGAAAAGGGAAAGGTATAGTCTTACTAATGTTCTAAATTTAGTTTTTAAATTTGTAATTAGAGTAACTAACCAAAGAGTTTGTATTGTGCAACCCTGTAAATCTTGTGTGGCTTGTGCCAATCAATTCAAGACACAGACTGTAATTAAAAAAGGTTGTTTCAGTTGGATCACATGAAAATGATTTAATGAATATGAGTGACAGTTTTATATACAGGCTGATTAAAACAAAATTAAAAATATAGCCATCTCCAAAATCAGCTAGTACTTGCAGGTGACATTATTTTGACTATAAGTGACAATATGCAGGTGTTTTTTTTTATCATAGGTAATCAGATTAGTTTGTAACCCTTACCTCAAATGTATTTAAGTATTTATTGCCACAAGCGTAGGCACAAGATGATGAAAATTTTGCCCTGTTTTGTTTAGTATTATAGAAATACAAACCGTCACTTATATTTTTCTTTACAGGTATAAAGCAGCTCGGCCCTTAAAATGCCAGGTGTGCGAAAAATCATTCAACCAGCAGTTCCAACTTACATATCACATACGCAGACACCACTTCAACTTACAAGGAAAAACGCCATATTGTGAATTAAAAAGAATAAACCAAGTGTGGTTTGAAAATGTTCTAAATTCAAATAATGTTATGGAAATTAAAAAAACTGGCCACAACACTCTGGTAATGAGAAAATTAGACTCCAACACTGGAATAAAAGTTAGTGACAACGAAACAGAGACCATAGACCTGACAAGTGTGTATCCGGTTTACAATAGGTCTCGAGTTAAAGTACAGTGTCATATATGTAAGAAAATGTACTTGAAAATGACAATAAAAAAGCATATAGAAGAAAAACATTCTGGTCTTAAGAAGCACGAGTGTAATAATTGTAAAAAGACGTTCAAACGGGCATATTTCTTTTTGAGACACATTTGTAACAAGGAAGCGAAGAAGAGAGGTAAACGGCAGATAGTTATAGAGAACGTACAGAGTTTAACACCTATAAATGTATCGTAACTTTAAGAAATATATCGCAAGGGTTGGAGTTATTATTTATTGCATTCTACAATTTAATTATACATATCAGTGTTTTTTTAATTGTTGAATGGAAATAAGGCTTTTTTCTATATACATAAAAGACGAAACTGACTGGTTGAACAATCAACGCATAGCTGAAACTGCCGGACATAGGGACTCGAAATTTGGAGGGCATATTCCATGGATATCATAGGAGTGCACTAAGAAGGGATTTTTAGAAATTAAAGTAAGAAGGGATTTTCAGAAATTAAAGTAATTCTATGAGTACGAAGTTGCAGGCGTTCTCTAGTTTTAAATAAAAGTAATACGACTATAACCATGTACGTATCTTAGTGTCAATATCTAAAAAGCATATAGCTATAGGAATCCTTCACCAGTTTCTTTTTTTTAATTCAAACATTTTTAATGTCGGAATGTGAGTTTTATAATGGTCTTCTTAAGGTGTGTACAGGCTAGAGGTAGCCTCACATGAGGCACGCATGGGTCGCCCTTTTTCCTTAAATGCGTATGCGCCTCAGCCCGAGGCGTGCCTCAACTCGAGGCTGCCGCGGCGCGAGCCATCGGTAGGTAGTAGGTTTTTTGACTGTGCTTAAAGGCGCCTCGCAAATCTGGACGTGAATTGAGCAGATTTTAACTAAGGCAATGAATCATAGACATTGCCATAAAGATTAAAAAAAACATTGTCGTCAACTTAATAATATAATTTTGATCGAAGGACACGTACAGGTAAGTTTCTTTGATCAAATAAAGGGTTTCAGATATCAAAATAAATGGCGGACTGACGTGGATGTTTAAAAAGATCGGCGCCATTTAGTTTTACGGTTTGGCTCGAGGCATGAGATTTCAATTGTTCTGCCGAGGCCGACTCGCCACGCGTGCCTCGCCCGAGGCTACCTCTACTCTGTACACACCTTTAAATAGAAAGTACGTCACATCTTCACATACAGCCGCATCTGGCATACAATATTATTATTTAGGAGCTAAGAATAATTCATATCAATTTCAGTCTAATTCAATAAAATAATTAAAATTATCAAGGATTAAAGTCAGAAATAAATTATTATCATTAATTAAATCCTACTAATATAAATGCGAAAGTTTGTGTTTGTTTGTTACTCCTTCACGCTGCAACGGCTGGACGGATTTGGATGAAATTTGAAATCGAGATAGCTTATGCCCTGGATTAACATATAGGCTACTTTTCATCCCAGAAAAATTAAAAGTTCCAAATCAAAATCTACGCGGATGAAGTCGTGGGCAAAAGCTAATATAATTAAAATGTAGAATGCCGTAAATGATTGAGCATGAATTTGAGGAGAGTTATGACATTAATCTCAAGTCCAATGCATGCTTGTTACAGTTACAATGTAACAAGATATACATGCAAGCATGATAAGACCTTAAAGAGAGCATACTCTTTTCTCATTGGCCCGCAATGCAGCTGCAAAACCTCTACTGGGGCCTATTGCATATAAAATAATAGCTTATATTATAAGCGGAAGTCTCCTTCCAACAGTATGTATTAAAAAGAGACTTCCACTTGTATTACAAGTTACAAGCTTTTATAAAACGGGCCCCTGAGGCCCTTGCCAACATGCACTACGCTAACTAGCGTTTCTATTCGTTTCGTTTTTATTAGGGTTCCGTACCCAAAGGGTAAAAACGGGACCCTATTACTAAGACTCTGCTGTCCGTTTGTCTGTCTGTCACCAGGCTGTATCTCATGAACCGTGTTACCTAGACAGTTGAGTCACAGATGGTGTATTTCTATTGCCGCTATAACAACAAATACTAAAAACAGAATAAAATTAATATTTAAGGGGGGCTCCCATACAACAAACGTGTTTTTTTGCCGATTTTGGGTAATGTACGGAACCCTTCGTGCGCGAGTCCGACTCGCACTTGGCCGGTTTTTTAAACCAATCGCGTCACTGGTAGATCACGTAATACGAAAAGTCACGTGATCTACTAGTGACGCGATTGGTTTAAAAACGAAACGCTAGTTAGCGTAGTGCATCTTGGCAAGGGCCTCTGGTATTGTAGGTGTCCATGAGGTAAAAGGATAGCTTGTTTGCGTCTAGCATAAAAAAAATGTATACAATATTATGTAGATAGAATTTTTAATGCTCATGTTTTAAAGTATAGTGATGTTAAAATAGCCAGAACATAATATGGTGCGCTTCAAAGCGCTTACGCCGTTGATCTAGAGTCTATAATTGCTTAATCTGCGTGAAATATTCGTTGATACTGCAATACTGCGTAACTAACAAATTTAGTAAGATGCAAAATACACCTTAGCATGCAAATCAATAAGGTACATTTTGCAACTTATAGAATTTGTTACTTACGCGGTAATGCGGTATCACTGACGAATTTAGTTGTCCTGTTGACAAACGTTCCAAAAAATATTAAATCTTAATATCCAACTTATGTAGGGTGTAACAGATATAGTACAACCTTATACTATTAAACGAGCAATACTTGTATAAATATTTATATTTATTTCATAACGAACGATTTCAATAAAGTTTGCAATAAAGGGGTTTAAGAGGGCGAAAAATCAATTCCAAAATCAAATGTCCCAGTTAAAAAAAAACACCCTGTATACAAGTATTGCTTGTTTAATAGGTATAGGATAACAAAAAATTAAATAATCCAAAATTTTAAAAAAACTATTGAGCTTAGCTGCAAAGGTAGAATTTTTCCAAATAGTATTTTTTTAATCAGTTCGTTTTTTCCAAAGATTACACCCAACATACAAACAAACACGTAATTTTACCAATTTTAAACTACATACATACACCTGTTTCCCAGAGGGGTAGGCAGAGACCATTTCTTTCCACCTGCTACAATCTTGACAAATCTCTTTCGCTTCTTCCACATTCATACATCCAGTCATGCACGCACGTCGGTTTCGGGTACTTAAAATTCCAGTATTTCTCCGATTTGATTCGAAAAAGTACGCCTAGGGCGAGAATTTTATACTATTAGTATAGAAAACAGAATAGGGTTTAATATCGGCTATTGCCAGTTGTCCGCACCCCTTTGTCCGCACTGCGGAAAAAACCCAGTTGTTTATGTGCCTGGTGCATAATAAGAGGTCTTAATACAGGAGTCTGGTTTTATGAAACGAGCCGAGAGGCGAATTTCATAATAAGATCACACAAGTGTTTTAATGCCTAATTATGCGTACAGTCGCATACATAACTTTATCTACATGCACATCATAAGTTTTCTACAATATGTGAGACACCTGTATCTGTCGTTACCCTGTATCTTAATGTTCACATTATAGTATCGGTCACCGATACTTTAAAGTGAACATTAAGATGCAACTACAGCGATAACCGATACTTTAATGACATGTAAGTAATACTTTAATGTTAGCATTAAAGTACAACCACAGATACATATAGGGCATTTGCTTATCGTTTATGAACATATTATATATTGAAGTTATGATATGGATGTAGCTAAACCCGTTTAAAAAATCAAGTCTGAAAGAAGGGGTCACCATCATAGCGAGGGTTTTTCTCTATCTAATAGTTATTATACAGAAATCAGTGACTTATAATCCAGTTATAGTAAAGTTTTGAATTAATAAGAAATAAGAATGTCATCACAATGTTAATCAACTTTTTTTACATTATGCATTATGTTTTTTATGACATTGAAAACAATTATTTGTATCACATATTTAGGGCTGTATTTAATGTAAATAGATAATTTAAGTATATTAAATCAATCAATTAAGGGCGCTTGTGCACTATAAGGATTTTTACTGCCGGCAGTCCGATTTTGTACAAACTAGTCCTCCCGTGGATGTCGTAAGAGACGACTAAGGGACTAAAGGCTGTGTAGTGCTGTTAGGCGATGGGTTTGCAACCTGTCACGAATACACTGGATAACATCTTAGCCTGGTTGTGCAAAATGTGGTCACAGAATTATCAACAAGTTTTTGGAGTTGTTAGTGAGTCTGTGGCTCTGCCTACCCCACTCTGGGAATGAAGGCGTGAGTTTATGTGTGTGTAGTCCTTATGACGTAACCGTAAAAAATCGGACTGCCGGACGGTAAACTTCCTTGTAGTACACAATCGACCTAAGGATGATTTCGACCCAACGTCTCGAATCGCATCGGATCGGAACGGATTTTACAATCTTTAAACGATATGAAATCATGTACACAGTATTTAAAGTTTATATTACCAAGCCGGCTCCGTAATAAATAGACAAAAATATTTGTAATAGACGCGATTGGCTCTCGCCGCATCCGTTCGTATCCTTTCCCATCCGATGCGATCCGTTTGGTGGAAATCACCCTCTACAATATCACAATATCCTGTAAGTCTTAAAATGAATTTTTTATCACAATACCATTGTTTTTTCGTAAATACACTACTTGGGTATGTTTAAAAATAGTTATTATAATCAGTGACTACAGTATGTTATGAACCGAATAGATTTACTAATGTCTGTACTGGTTTGTAAAAATGATCTTGTACGGTTCAAGTAAAGTATACTTACAGGTTTTCCAGTCTAGAATATTTTAGATATACAGATAAAGAAGACGTATGAAGATATGTAACGTAATATGTCTAATACTCACGTAAAATGTCGAAGGACCAAAAATATCCCTATACTGCAAAATATCAAAATAATCCTATTACTTAATACTAAAAATGTGAAAGTTTGTGTGTTAGTTCGTTGCTCCTTCACGCTACAACGGCTACGCAGATTTATATGGAATTTGAAATAGAGATAGCTTTTACCCTGGACTAGCAAAAAAATAATTAAAAGTAAAAAAAAAGGAAATAAAGATAATCAAAATCTATGCGGACGAAGTCGCAGGCAGACGCTAGTGTAGGGATATTTTCGATCCTTGGTTCTTTTTAACCGACTTCAAAAAAAAGGAGGAGGTTCTCAATTCGTCGGAATATTGTTTTTTTTTTTTTTTTATGTATGTTCCCCGATTACTCGAAGACTACTGGACCGATTTGAAATTTTTTTTCGGTGTTCGAATGGGTATACTTTCTAGTTGGTCCCATTGTCAGCAAATCTGAATCTGAAGAAGGGATCAGTGAGGAATTGAGGGAACTCCTCAATTATTGTATGCAAACATATAGCGATTTTAGTATTTTTAGTAACAAGTGTAGCATTTGCATTCAGAAAGTGTCACTTGGTGAAGCGGAACTGATGATGAAGACCACAGATGGCCACCGGAACTCCTCAACGGTACCGATTTCAAGGGTGGCGATAAGATATCTCGATTAAGATAGTTGAGCGACTACAACGAAGAACATTTAATTGTTTTAAAATGACTATGATTTTCCCGCGGCGTTGCTTGCGGCGAGCTTGAAATGTCTTAAAGTTTCATATATCAACTAAGAAGTGGGACTACATAAGCTTATTATGATCACTAAAAAGTGTAAAATAAAATAAATGTTTAAAAAAACAAAAAACCGCCTTCAAAAATGCAAAAAATAACTTCTACTAGGTACTAGGTACTTAGTAGTAGGTACCTATCCTATTAGGTTAGTCCAACTGAAGTCGGCGACCACAATATTTTCAACAAAAAGCCGACTTCAGTTGGACTAACCTAATAGGATAGGTACCTACTACTAAGTACCTAGTACCTAGTAGAAGTTATTTTTTGCATTTTTGAAGGCGGTTTTTTGTTTTTTTAAACATTTATTTTTATGTGTACACATAATTAGGTCCATTTGCCTCGACGCTTCGCCTGTGTGACATCATTCACACGACAAACAGACAAACTCAATCCATTTTTGCCTTATATTTTCACATCAAATATGCCTTAAATATATAAGTGTTGTAATATTCACATTAAAATCTGAGACACCCGTATAGAGGATGTTTAGAACTGGTATTCTATTTACAATACAGTTTATAGTATATGCTAGAATGTTTTAATTGTGACACTAAAGCTTGATAATGTTTAATTTATTTATTTACCGGATAGTACCTAATGTGGTTTTAAGAATTGTGATCTTTATGCACTGCTTGACAGATAAATAAATTCAGTCTAACTGAAAGGAGTTTTCTTGTTTATTTTTTTATTTTATTGTTCATGATGTTGATGAGTCTATGCAAGCGAGAAATAGGTAGACATTGCAAGGTTAAGGGCAGAACAAAAATATTTTTTTAATTTACCCACGTCGTACGATCACTTATACAGGATGTTTTTTTACTGCGACATAGTGGGGAAATCCGAAACCATAGGAGAGGAGAAGAACTGTCGTAGCAAACATAGTCTTTTTTTTGTTAAAACATTTTTGGTATAGTATTTTTTTAGGTCAAGAGCGAGTTGTCCGTAAAGAATAATTAAATTGTCAAAAAAAAAATGCAAATCGACTCAGGGGCTCTACTTTAAAATCAGTAATTCGAACTTCGGATCGCCCCGTCACTTTCTTGCGAATTAGTGACGCTTTGAGAGCAAAAGGGACAGCAATAGACGAAGTTCGAATTACGGATTTCAAAGTAGAGCCTCAGTTTCATGTTAGGATCATTTCATTGTATGAAAAAAAAATGAACTGCAGCAGGTTGGTTAAATTTACTAATAATATTTTTTATACTTGTATCAATGTTAATTTACAAGTATTTTTTTCAAATTTGGCCTTCTTCTGCAGTTCTAATTTTGTGTCCAATTTATTAATTGTACGGACAACTCACTCTTGTCCAAAAATGTTTTAACAAAAAAGATGGTTTCGGATTACCCCTTAATGTCCCAGTTAAAAAAACACACTGTATAGTCTGAATCAGAGAAATATATGAACCTTTTTTTTATGTACCACGGTGACGAGCTTTAAGTGTTTAGCCAGCTTTCAAGGGACCATACCAAAGGAAGAATGCAAACCGTAATAAAATAGGTACAGGGGCACGTTTTATAAAGCTACAAGTTACAATTTTACAGGTCTAAACTGGCAACACTGCTCAAATGGCTGGTCGTCATTGGTCGAGGTTGTGTCAAATGGAAACTTGTAGCCTGTAAATTGTAATTATAAAACGGGCCCCAGTGGTACAGGGTAATTGGTTCAACTTAATATATTTATTTTAGGGTTGTTTTTCTAGTAGTACCTACCTAGTGTTAGGGTGCGGCTCCACTGAGGCGGAGACGAGCGGAGTGGAGCTGTGCCAATATTAACCAATAGAAGGCGCATGCGGTCACGTCGAACACGCCTTGTGCACGTTAGTTTAGATTCTATTGGTAAATATTGGCACAGCTCCACTCAACTCCGCTCATCTCCGCCTCAGTGGAGTCGCGCCCTAATACTCATTTACAGTAAAAGAATCGTGTTTCCTGCCCAAACATCAGTCGATTCGTTGATCTGATACTTATTTTATTATTTTGGTTACATTAAATGATTTGGTAGGTACTAGAAGTTGCCACATCAAGAATAAAAAAAAATGCTAGTGACACGATTCGCTGGTCAGACTATATGGACTTTTTTAGCCTAAGGGCCTGTTTCACAATCGACAAATAAATTTATGTGTCAGTTAAAGTTAGCTCTCTCCTTGTCTATGTTCAAGTGTAAGAAAAGGAAAGGGCTAAATTTATGTGTCAGGTATACGCGTTACTTGACGATTGTGAAGCCCTAAATGAGTTATAAACACTATAATGCATATCCCGATTTGAGTGCTCGTACACGAAGAGCACGAAGAGGTGAAAACCAAAAGGCCGGTAGGTTGATATACACATGTTTGGCTTACTTAGCTCCTCCAGAAAGTCAAACCAGAACACCGATTCCTCTTTGGTTTTTTTCATTTGTGATTACTTAAACACAAAACACATATGAAGTATAAATAAAATAAAACTAACAATATATTGTGATCGTATTATTTCGAGATAAAGGCACGACGTGCGATAACTAAACGTAAAAACTAATTAGCTTTCAATAAAATTAAACGCAAAACTGTCACCGTGACGTTTGTTATGCGTTTGTTGCGTTCCACTTTACCCACTTTGCGTTTAGATTACATTTATACAACATCCAAAACAGTTACAGTATCATGAATCGGTCTATATCTTTGCGTTATGCATTAGTGATCTTATTTTTTGGAATTCAAAAAGTACAATTAGATTAACATAGCATAGCACTATCAAACAAAGAAATAAAAATAATGTTCAGCTTTCAATCATGAAATGGAATACACGCATCTGTCAAGTCAATGTATGTATGTATGCATCAGTCAGTGTTATGACTTTTAAATTATTTAAATATTATAAAACAATCTGTTAAAATCCACAAAAATGAATGAATTATACGTGGGAAATGCTAAATACACGTGCCGTGGGTGCATGAAGATGAGTGAAGATCTCTACATCATGAATCCCCGTGAAATATCTTTGTATCTAAATTACGTTAAGGTTTGTTACTTTGTTTGTTATTTACGGCTCTTTAGTGTTGTCAGTGAATACTTAATATTATAGTTGAATACTAGACCAAAGTAGGTCCAATGAGACCCTAGAAGTTTGTACATTTGCACACTTGCCGGCCGCTGCCTCGGTACTATAGCGCTGTCTCTGAATGGTCTCACGTTCCTCGCTACGCTCGTCGTCATACCTAACTCGTACTTTCGGGCCCCTGTCATTGTTTTTTTGTGAAGTAAAACATGTTTCATTTCACATATCCTATACAATACAATCATTTAAAATTGTTATACTGCCAAAAGCCATGAGGTTTCATTTGTTTACATTTAGTTAAGCAACTAAATAAATGGTGTATAGTAAGGAGTAATTGGACTATATTTAAGTGAACTATATTCAAATTCTTTGTGCAGGTAGACAATTGGACCGGGGTAATGAAAATGTGCTTCATTTGCAAGTATCTGCTTGGCAAATTTGCGAATTTCGCTTCAGAATGTCAGAAAGTCAATCAAATGATGATCAATGGGTTAAAAGAGGTAAGGATGTACAGTGCAATAGCTCGTAAAGAGTGTTTCGGTGAGAGCTCTCGCATTGTGGATTTGATTCTTAAGTTAACCATTAGTTTGGTGATATTTATCGCAGTGAACATTATTATAACTTACAGTTTTTAGGGTTTCATACCTTAAAATTAATAATAGAAAGCTTTAAAAAAACCCGGGCTGCCTTATTTCATACTGTCATCAAGATAAAAAAAACTATTTTTAAATGGCAACAATGGACACTTATAATCTGGTCATGTCGGTCTATCAGTCCTTATATCTCACAGGCATTTTACAAATAGGTTATTGGGAATGGTGTGGCTAATATTTTAATAAAGATAAAAAAAATCTTTACAGGACCAAACGGGCCACCGAACGAAACAAAAACCCGCTCACAACTACGTAACCACTGACCCAATCATCCAGTATCTAGGCCCAGAGTTGAATTGTATCAAATCTGATTACTTAGAAGCACCTTGTGTTGAGTATAGAACTGATGATCAAAATGGGGATGAACCTTATGATGAATTTGATGATGATGATGTCCCTTTAATGATGCTAAAAGATGTCAAGGAAGAAGGAGATGTCAAAGTGAAAAAGAAAAGGAAGAAAAATTTGGTAAGAGTTTTTTATGGATCTCATACAACTATATGAATATAATTTATTACAGTCGAGTTCATAAATATGTATACACTTTAGTACCTTGTCACTTTAATCGTTGTGATGATTCGATATGGCAGTTTAAACATGACGTTAAATAGACCAAGTCCCTAGGTCCAGCAGTTTCGGCTGAGCGTATATCGAAAGGTCAGTCTGTTTCTTATTTTTTACATAGTTTAAAACAAAGTTGCTTCCCACCGTCTGTCTCTCTTTATATTAGCTTAGATCTTTCAAACTACGCAACGGATTTTGATGCGGTTTTCACCCTCAGTAAGATATTTATATTGATAGGGTATTTAAAAAGAAGTTTTTACTGAATTCTATTTAAACTGACTTTTATTTCAATCAGTTCCTATATTTGTTAATGTAAATTATTTTTCAGCATAATGACTCCTGCAATAATGATAAAGAAGATAATTTAAAGCAAAAAGGCAAAACGAAAGTGAAAAAGCAACTAAAAGAAGGGTTTAGTTCTCGTATGGTGCAAGAAACTAATGAATATGAGGTCATTAAGCTAACGAAAGAACAGGTAAGAATAAGAATAAGAATGTTCATTACGTATTTATTGCCTTAAAATAAATTATTTGAGGATATTTTAATAAAATTAATCAATTTGTAACTATATACACTCAGTGGACATATTTAGAGGAAGGCAAAGCAAAATCAATTTTATTAAAATATTTTTTAACCTTTTTACCACCATCGACGGATATATCAGTCACGGTTCAAAGCGCAAAATAGAGTACCTAAGGTTAAAATTAGTTTATATTTTTATCCGCCTTTGGCGTGTGATCGACGACTTTTGTATTTTACATGGCGCTAGAAAGGTTAAGGTAGTACGGTTGTTTAACCTAACCTAACCGAACCGCAGATATAATTGGAAAACCTAAAAAGTGGCCTGACTCAGCTGAAAACCAATTTAGGGCAAATTAAAATTCGGACAAACGATGTGTTAGGACAAACGTTGTTAGGGATTCCGAGGGACACCCATACACTCGTAATTCGAGACTCAATCGAGAGAAAGTGATGGAGCTAACGTAACTTCGAACTTCGATTTTGAATAACGGGGATGACTTGTTTTTTTGCGTCCCTCTATATTTGCCCTTAAGTGTACACTAGTACAGCTATTATTAGCTTTCGGCTTGCTATCACTACCATAGCAATATTTATCACTATTTTTTAATTTAAGTACATAGTATATAGGTAGGTAATTGACAGAACAGAAAAAACAGTAGAAGTGTCATGTGGGCGTGTAACGTGTGGCATAGTTATGCGGAGTTCCGTCCGCATAACCTACCATACTTTTGCCGTGATCGCTTATTTCGATATTTCGATATTTCGATATTTCTAAAATAGAAAAATAAATCCAGAAGCATACCTTATTGTGCTATTTTAGAGCGTAAAAACGATAACTGCACCAAAAACATTTTCCATGGTGGCGTGTTGTTTTTATGACAGTTTGAGTATTGGCGACAACAGGTCTGATACTAAGCGAAGCTCATGCCACTTCCACTGTTTTTCTATTCCGTGGTATAATTGGTGGTTTGAAGCTTATAATGGTAAATATGTTAATATTGTTCATTCAGGTCTTACAAGAAATGGAGGAGAAATTAAAATGTGATAAGTACTTGCGCTCCGTATTCAAATGTGAGAGATGCGCGAAGGGTTTCAACTTTAAAGATGTGATAGAAAACCACATGAAGAAGCACTCTAAGGTATTGTTTTTTGAAATACAATCTTGTTCTATGCAATATTTATTCTATTTGATAGCCGTAGGTACAATTCGCGATTTGTCCAAACAGCAGTCCAGTCTTATTTCGTCCAACACGCGTTTTGTCCAAAACGCGTTTTGTCCAACACGCGTTTCGTCCAACACGCATTCGCCTAACAAGCATTTCGTCCAACGCGCATTTCGTTCAATACGCATTTCGTCGAACATCCGTTTCGTCCAACACGCAATTCATCCAACACGCGTTACGTCCAATCTTTTTTCTAAGTTTGCAGTCTACAAATGTCTATGGGTCACAGATCCCACTTACCATCAGTTGGCCTGGGACCCAATTCTCGTGACTTTGAGATGATTTTTCATGCGAGATGAACTGTCAACTGCATACATTTTTTCGACATATCTCGCATGAAAAATCATTTCGAAGTCTCGAGAATTGGGTCCCTGTGTGCTATCATAAAGTTGACAACACGATAACATTTCTAAAGCAATTTGGCTTTACCGAGTAGAATAATCCGATTGCAAATGCTTTTGCTCACTTGGCGTTGAGTTCACTTTGGTTACTACACAATGTGTCGGGAAGAATTAATTCTTGAGAAATTTACAATCAGGCACTGAAATATTGATATATTTCAAAGTTTATCTGTTCTTAAAATATACTTAACGACTAAGATAGATATGATTTAAAAACATACTTATAGTCTATGCCAATTGAAATTGGCAAAGATGTAAACATAACAAAATTAACCACTTTACCATTATTTCTCGATAGTCACGTGCTTTTAAAGATCAAGTATGATCTAAGAACACGCTTGATGAATATTTAAGGTTATGTGTCAAACAGTACTAATTTGTTTACATCTTTAGCCAATTCAATTAACACAGGCTATATATTACTGAGCTGTCAGGTTGCCTCCTAATATGTATTTATTTATTTAGGAGCATGGCAAACTGAAATGTGACATATGCACTCAGTACTGCCCCAGTGCTGTGTCACTCAGGGGACATATGAAGTCGCACACAACGAGGTAAGTTTTTTTATTTTTACAAGCTTTTATTTAACTTGCAGTGTTCATATACAGGGTGGCTCGGAAGCAAACCGCGTATCTTTGCCATCGTGTTCTAGACCCTATTTGGAGTATATAATGTGGTATAACATGTAGTCCAATATCGCATAATTTCCGAGATTTTTATTATTTAAAAAACAATTCCATAGTTAATTTAATTTGACTTGACCTTAACTTAAAGCATTATTTACTAAGAAATTGATTAAATTAATTTATGTTGTACGTTGATGATATGCTACTTACAACATGAATCTTTCTTCGCACGAATTTAACTCGCACTTTTCCGGTTTTTTAGGTACAAATGTAAGATATGCTCCGCCGTGCGTATATCCAGGCAGCATCTGCTGGAGCACCACGCGCTGGAGCACACGCTCGACGCCTCCGACTACACCTGCCTGCACTGCCCGTTCACCACCAAGTACGTAGCTTGGACGCGGTAGCCTTGTTGGAAGTGACCTGCCGAGTTGCTAGATCTGTTTCCTATAATCGATAGTTCCACTTAGTATTTTTCCATTCGCGTTTTTCCCTATTCGTGATTTTACTCAGTCGCGTTCTTCCCGATTCATAATTTTAACTACACACATTTATTACATTGTAGCTTTTTCAAGACGCATGATTGCATATTTCAAATATCAACTTTACATGGTCGACGGAGCTACGCTAGCGGAGCTCCAATTTCTGGGTGCTTTGGCCCTTCGGGCCAGCTGCAAACCTAATACAGCGTGTAAATCTCATACGGGCATATATTTTATCTAGACGTAGTTAACGACCATACAAATCATCTGAGAAAGATATTTTGTTACTAACTTGTATTATTAAAGCGTAGTTAATTTTTTAAAGTTTGTCTTAGGAGCAATGTAACGCGTGCAACTTCCTTGCACAAAACGGTTTATTTTCCTTATTTTTTGTACTCAATAAGGGCCCAATGACCATGAATTTATGATGAAATGATGCTACGTGCATAAAGAACAACTGATTAAGAAACACCTTCCTAAATTGCTAAATTTGGTAGATTTTGTCGTAATTTTTTAATGATTGTCTGAGGTTAGAGACACTCACATGTTAAAGTTCCTATACGCGAAGTGAATCTTCACGAATCACTGCATAGAAAAATCGTCACGCATTCCAAGCAGGTGGTGGTGGTAGCATATCATTTGCGATATCATTAACACTTAACATTGTTTACATTGAAAACTGCATTGAAATACTCTTGACGTTGTATCTGACACTTTCATAATGAGTCATGAAGATAACATAATTATCAAAGAACATAAAGGTAATAGGTATGAAATTTACACGCTGTATAACCTAAACCTACCTGTTCCATTGTAATAACAATAGGAAAATATGCGATTAAGAGAAGTTCATAGTGGAAAATATGCGACTGGGTAAAATCTTAACTGCAACTTACGATTTTGATTAACCCACAATGTAGGTATGTATGTAAGTAGATATGTATGTTGGGGTCAAATCTTGCAAGGAAGATTTGAACCACTTCCCGGGGACCGATTGAGCTGAAAGGTATACCTACGTAACTTCAATGACATTCAATAATATGGTACCTGGTGGAGGGGATTATGTATGCGCATGTTGTCTACTGACTAAACAACACCGTGGCAGCAAAGCGGAGCGGTTTACGCCACAGAACAGAAAAACAGTAGAAGTGTCAAGTGGGCGTGTAACGTGTGGCATAGTTATGCGGAGTTCCGCATAACCTACCATACTTTTGCCGATTTGCTTTATTTGCGATCGCTTATTTCGATATTTCGATATTTCTGAAATAGGAAATAAATCCAGAAGCATGCCTTATTTTGGAGAGTAAAAACGATAGCCGCACATTTTCCATGGCGGCGTGTTGTTTTTATGATAGTTTGAGTATGGCGACAACAGGTCTGATACTAAGCGAAGCTCATGCCACTTCCACTGTTTTTCTATTCCGTGGTTTACGCTCCCCCCGTCGCCCCACCAATTTGGTCCGTAATTTGCTCACTGCGCAGGTAGGTCGTTCAGGGCTCTTTTTGTGTGTCGCTAGGGAATGCAATTTAACCGGTTATTAACCGTTTTTTGTATGTAAATAACCGGTTAAAACCGGTTATTAACCGTTTTTGTATGTAAATAACCGGTTAAAACCGGTTATTAACCGTTTTTGTATGTAAATAACCGGTTAAAACCGTTTATAACCGGTTATTTGCATTCCCTAGTGTCGACTTGTAATGCGGATATCTCACCCAGCAAATTAGACTTAAAAACGTTAACTTTGGGTATGTCCACGGGAAAGACGCTAACCTAAATCCGTGTATGACACCAAATGATTTTTCTGACAGAAACTTATTTGTTGTTTATTCAGGAAGCGCACAGTAATCCAGCGGCATGTGAAGTCCCACAAGAGCGGAAAGAGTCTGATATGCAGCGTGTGCGGCGCCGGCTTTAGCAACATGCACACGCTCAGGATGCACACTTCGTGAGTATATGCACGGAAATGGGGCTTTATTGTGTGCCATAATTATTTACATACATACATTAAATCACGCCTGTTTCCCAGAGGGGTAGGCAGAGACCACTTCTTTCCACCTGCTACGACCTTGACAAATCTCTTTCGCTTCTTCCACATTCATACATCGAGTCATGCACGCACGTCGGTTTCGGGTACTTAAAATTCGGCCCTTTTCCAGTATTTCACCGATTTGATTCGAAAAAGTACGCCTAGGGCGGCCCCTTCCGACCCTTCCACTCACTTTCGCTCTGTATATCTCTTTCGTCAATCTTCTTTCATCCATCCTTTCCAAATGACCGAACCATCGAAGCATGCCCTTTTCAATCTTAGTCACTACATCTTCTTTTAGTCCACATTTCTCTCTGACTTCTTCATTCCTTACTCTATCAGTCAGTTTCACACCACACATACTATTAATAATTATTTTTAGGTCATAATCAGAGATCGGAATAGGCAGAGCTAATTTGCCTAAACTTGATGCATGTTCATTCAATAATGTATTCCGTTCTCACTCACGCATGAATGAATATGCGTCAAGTTTAAGCAAATTAGCTCTGCCTATTCCGATCTCTGGTCATAATTATCGCAATTAACATTATTTCATAAAAACTTGAATGAGAACTCGTGTAACCAGTAATATTAGGGTAAGTTTTATTGATAAAAATACCTACACTTAAACCAAAATGCGGTAATCACAGCGAATGTGCGCCCGTTGAGGTTAGGATTTTGATCTCGAATTAGATTTTCGAGTGTAGTAGATATTGATCGTGTATTGATGATGATGACATTGGTGTGCGAGCCTTTTTTTTTATTTAATTAATTTTGTGTCCCCCACTCTTAGCCATCCTCAATTGTCAGAATTTTTATCCCCCCTGTTTCATGTAAATACTCAATATAAACACAGTTAGGTAATGGTGTATCATTCATTATAATTTATTTTTCAAGTCTAGACATTGTCTATTTGATCATGACGAATACGAGAAGCAGAAGGACGCCGTGACACATCACGTCACCAATGGTCCGTTTCACGAAGCTACAAGTTACAATTTACAAGCGGAACTCTCTTTCTAGTAGGAGGAGTTAGAATGAGACTTCCGCTTGTAATTTGTAACTTGTAGCTTCGTGAAACGGGCCTCTGCCATAGTGATGTACCACCTCGACACCCCCCTTTTAGCCTCCTGTGATTGTAGCCTTCCATAATTGTCAGATTTCTTGCCCTCGCCCCCCTTTTAACCTTCCGTGATTATCATTTTTGTCCCCCCCTAGCCGCCACGACCCGTCCCAGCGTTTCGGTTGCGCGCAGTGCGGGCAGCAGTTCGCGTACCCCTCGCTGCTGCATCGCCACATGCGCTCGCACACGCACCGGGACCACTACTGCGTCGAGTGTGACGTCACCTTTAAATCTATTGTGAGTATATGAAAATATCAAAATAAATAATATAGGAAGAGAGCAGAGGCGTATTTACCCTAGGGCCAAGGGGGCCATGGCCCGGGGCGGCAGCCTTCTCAGGGCGCCGGGGTCCATAGCCCGGGGCGGCAGGCTTCTCAGGCGCCGAACGCCGCCGCCATGATAGGTACCCGAGAATATTTTACTGTAAATACTTTTTCGTCACTTTATAGGGCGGCAAATCTAACAGGCCCGGGGCGCCAAATCTTTAAATACGCCTCTGGAAGAGAGGGTAATAGAGAGATCTGTTTTCAGGCGGGTGTTATGCCTGGGGACTGAAGTCCATTGGGATGAAGTTGTGCCGAAATGGTTTGACCCATTTCAATAAAAAATGTATTGGCTTATATTAATACAGGAATTTTAGGGTCTATATCGGAATCCATAATATTGTTTGTCCTAATCGTCATTTGTCCTAATTCATCGTTTGTCCTAAAAGCCCTTTCCGCCTGATGATTAAACTTTTCAGTGTTGTTATAACATAACTTTAACCTAACCTAACCGCAGGTATTTGCCATATAAAAGGACTTAATCTGCACATCTCAAAACTATGGTTTTAAATTTTCCGTGACGTAATTTTTGATTTAAAGCCAAAAATGTACAAAAAATTAACGTCCCCGCCCCTTGTCTCCGAAGTTTATTATTTTATTAGTTTAGTCGGGCTACAAAATCTGAAAAATTCTATATTTTACGCGAAATGAAGTTGTCAAATTATAGTTTTGAAAAAAAAAACAAAAAACTTTTAAAATCTGAATTAAAATTTAGGCGAGTCAAAATAGAGCTTATTACATAGAAAATAAAGTTCATAAATGCGTATTTTCTTTTGCGGTTGCCAACCATATTATCTTAAATACGGAACCCTCGGTGCGCGAGTCCAACTCGCACTTGACCGGTTTTATATTATAATGTTAAACTATTATAATGTTTTTAACTTACAGGATAATTTGAAATTACACTTTAAAAGGGCTAAGAAGCACCGGGATCCCTCTACTTACAAGTAAGTATAAGCATGTTTGTGGTTAGGGCGCATAACGTACCATTCGCAAAATGTCCCTTTCCTAAATGTCCCTTACGCAAAACGAAACTTCTGCAAAAGGCCCCTTTCGCAAAATGACCCGTCCGCAACACGTCCCTTTCGCAAAATGACCCGTTCGCAAAACGTCCCGTTCACAAAACGTCCCGTTCACACAACGTTCCTTCCCATGAGAAGACTCCTAGACTCTACTAAAACAAGCTTTTTTCAGACGGTAAATTTTGCGAAAGGGTCATTTCGCAGACGGGACGTTTTGCGAAAGGGGTGGGATCTTTTGAGATAGGGACGTTTTGCGAATGGGGTATTTTACATAAGGGATTATTTGCAGAGAAGAGCATCGTTTTCATGTTGTAAATCGAAGGCTTGTCTGCATACAAAATGAAAACAATTGCTACACTTTGAAGCCGGTGGCGATTGCGAGTGCGTTAGGGAATAAGCCCTCTGGGTAAGAACCATAAAAACACGCAAAAAAAAGTGGGAGGGAGAGAAAAATTGTAATCGGCAAGAAAAGATTGTCCCAAAAAATATTTTGACAAACTTCTAAACTATATTAAAGCGAAAAAACTTCGTCGGTCTTAGGCAGGATTCGAACCTACACCTCCTCTGGCTCTCCGGGCCGATGCAGGCGCATTACCAATTATGCCACCAAGACCCTACTTACGATCCACGAAATTAGTAATCGCTTGCTTTTCAGACGGTACTGTTAAATTTAAAAATCTTTTGACGAACTTATTTTTTTCTTCCAGATACAAATGCTCCCAATGCGACGAGCGTTTTCTATCCCCGTCCTCGGTCCTCGCCCACCTTAGCGCGTCCCACGGCGCGGCCAAAACACACGCGTGCGAGCACTGTGGCAAGCTATATTCCAGCCGAGAGAGCGTCAAGTCTCATGAGCGGCGCGCTCATGCCGACGTGGCGAGGGTCCGATGCGACGTGTGCCAGAAGGGGTTTAGTGTGAGTATACGGGTGCGGGCACTGTGGTAGGCTGTGCGTCAAGTTGAGAGGAATATCCGAGACGCACTTGTATTTTGTTTACAATAAAGTTTAATTAGAATTGCGTCAATTATAATTAACTAGATAAGATAGGGGGGGGGGGTTCCTTTAGATTTGTTTTGGCATTTAAAATTTTAAAAATATGTTTTGAGATTAACAAATAGTAGTTTGTGTGACTGTTGCATAATAAGGGGCATTAAAACTCGAGTGAGTGTTTATGAAACGAGCCGAAGGCGAGTTTCATAATAGCATCTCACGAGTATTTTAATGCTTATTATGTACAGTTACATACACTGCTTTATCTACACACATATCATCAAAGCTCTCTATGATGTATTCAGAAATCGCATGTAATGACCGGCATTGCAGCATTGATTAGAGCTATTAGTAAAATAATACAAAAAATAAATGGGATAACAGAGACAATTATTTATTGTAATAATTATTATTTACAGTTTTAATTGTGCGGTGGTTGAATTCCACTTTTCCAGTTTTGATAGTAGAATCATGTTCGTGCATTTTGACGGCAACAACATATTTTCGACGCTCATTGCTTTATCCCTGATATCAGGTGGCGTCTCCGAAATATCGTGATCATGATCACTATCTTGATCACTCATTTTAAGTAGTCGTACAATACAATAATTATAAATTTACGAACAAAACAACACAACAAACTTATTTTTCCGACAAAATAAGCGTCAAATGTGGCGGCAAATCAAAATTTGACAAGTTGTTTTTTTTTTATTCAGAGACAACTAGATTAAGCGTCAACTATCAAATCGTTCGATATCAAGTAACGTGCGAGATATGTCAAAGTTGTGTGAAATTGACATTTCATTTTCAATAAAATGTCATCTCGACTGATTTAGAATTGATGTTCTTATGAATTCATAAGAAAACTGCCACAGATAAAAAAATTGCTCTAAGAACAGAGTTGATTATTATGCTGGTCATAATTTGCGGTTTCTGAACGCATCATAGAGGGTTTATGATATGAGTGTAGATAAAAGCTTTAAAAAACCTGACTGTTGTTAACCAACTTTAAATCGTTATAAATACTAAATGATCATTCAAAATAAAAAATTATGAAAGAACCTAACTTGTCATAATTCGTCAACTTTTTTTCTTTTTCGTTTTTACAACATGGCATCTGGTTGCCGCCATATTGAATTGTGACTACTGTCATATCTTTAGTGATACTCACAAGATTAAGACAAATCGATTGACATAAGAATCATCAAAAGCGAACCACGCGTTTACTTTCTAGAGCGCCACAAAGGAACAAACAAACATACATAATTACATACATATATAGGCTGATAAACACATTACCCTCTTCCTTCATCAAGGTAAAAAGAAATGCAACTCACTAACACACTTGTAACTGGGCGTTTTCCAAAAAAAGTGTATTTGAACTTTTTTTTTTAGAATTCCTTTTTTTTTTGGTTTTTCTTACTCAGAATCGTTGACACTATCGATCCTCATACAAGAAAAAAAGTGTCCCAAATATTCCATTCCAGATCGTCACATTTTTGTATGCAGTCTTTTTTTATTTATATGGTCGTGACGCACTGGAAGAAAAAAATTACATAGTAAAATCTGGGACACTTTTTTTCTTGTATGAGGATCGATAGTATCAACGATTCTGAGTAAGAAAAACCAAAAAAAAACAAATTCATGAAAAAAAAGGTAATGTACACTTTTTTTGGAAAACGCCCAACTGTGATTTTTGTAACTTCACCTCACTTTGAACCATTTTTTTAGCGGAAATATGTGCTGGCGAAACACCTCCGCACGCACACTGAGGCCCCGCAAGGATGCTGTGGAGTTTACAATCAGCGTCCCATGAAACATATTAAGGTACTCATCATGGTATATCATCGTTATCTCAGGGTTACCGACGCATTTACAGTGTTAAGATTGCAGTCTTAAGATCGTAGGCTTGAAGATGTAAATGTCTATGGTCACAGATCCCACTATCATCAGCCCCCTATTTCACAACCCTGACAATGACAGGTGACGGGTGACAATTCGGTATTCATTGCAAAGTCAACATGCTGATACATCACTGGGTTTCATATAAGCAGCGCCATGTACATTGAAATGTCACCTGTCACCTGTCATTGTCAAGATGGTGAAATAAGGGGCAGGTGGCCTATCAGCTCGTTTCCCTTGCCATAAAATAGTAAATTAATGGGAGCTCGTTGTTTCCCTTTTTTTTTTGGTCATAATGTCATTTTTGACATAATTATTGAGTCATAATTTTATCTTGTCCTTACATGGACAAAACACATATTAATAAGAACTTCGTAACATATTTATGAGAGGATTCTTTCGATACATTTTGCATTTGACTGTACCTACAATCGGTAAAAGTTTGTCTTGAAAATTATTTTTGTCCAATAAATTTATATTAATATTCAGTTTTTTCATTACAGAAAGTCACCCCAGACATCAATGTTACTCAAATCGTGAAGCACGAAACATAACCTGCAACATGGGTTCGAAACAGTTTTTCCAAAAAATATACAAGTTTGGAATTGGGTTTAAGAAATAAATAACTTTGTATTATTCAGCATTTTTATTAATAAAAATAAACTCTACGTATGATAATATTTGATATTTAGCGATCGCACGCTTATTAACAGTCCTAGCTAAGAAAATATTACGTATTGTACAAGTCGACCGGGCCTAGTCAAGAGGCATAACTAGCGTTATGACTTTTGGTGGCGTGGCTTACCGTGGTTCTATAATCCATGGAGTCGCTATTCCGTAATAATTTTTTCACAAACCACCTTGATTTTGACTTTTAGTATTGTCATATTTCAAGATAGACAAAAAATATTTTTAATTGACTTTGTCAATACCTGCTAATGTTTGTTGACGCTTTTACAGCAGGCGAAAATATCCTCTATAGTATATACCAGTGGTTCTTAACCTTTTTCCGTCCACGGACCCCTAGAAATTCAAGCATATATCCAAGGACCCCTTAGTAAAAAAAATCAGCAACATTACACTTTTCAAACTATTTATTTTAGTACTTAAAGCAAATAAAAAAAAAACTTATTCAAAAAAATACGTTAATGTGAAGGTTGATGCTGCTTCTTCGCAACTAAGTTGGCGTTATTTGGGTTGATATTACTATTAAGTTGCAATCTCAAAACGGATTCCACTTGTGATCTGTTTCTGTATTTGTTTTTAATATATACAAGAGAAGATAATGCCTTTTCACAGGGGTATGTGGTTCGATCCTAGACTCCGCTCGCTGGAGTACGTGCCGTGCCTAGTAAGCGTAGCGACTAAGAGACTTAGTGGCAGTTATTTATTATTGTTAAATGGTCCATAGGCGAGACTTCGGCGGACCCCCGTACATATACTCGCGGAACCCCGGGGGTCCGCGGACCACAGGTTAGAAACACTGCTCTATACCAAAATTCATTTAAATTGGTTCAGAGATTTAAGGAAATAATTAATTTTGGAATATGACTATTGTCATATTTCAAAATTTCTGAAGGTCAAAATCAGTGGTATGTAAGTATGAATATAATAATTAGGAAATAGTGACTCTATGGATTTCTAAACCACAGTCATATCTTTAGTTAGGTATATTATAATAGCAACCCGCCCTCGCTTCGCTTCGGTTTATGTGAGTTTGTAACAACATAAACCAGAATTAATACATAACAACCCTCCTCTTGCGTCACTATCTATTGATGAAAACCGCATTAAAATCCGTTGCGTAGTTTGAAAGATCTAAGCGTACATACAGAGGACAGACAGCGGAAAGGGACTTTGTTTTAAGGGGCTTCTAAACGGGCCATATTTTCAATACAATATGTGGCCGGTAACTATCGGTGTCCCTCTCTTACTCGTATGTTAGAGAAAGACACCAATAGTTGCCGGCCACATATTGCAGTGAAAATATGGCCCGTTTAGAAGCCCCATTATACTATGTACGCCAAAAGACAATCTTGCACTCTTCATCTACCTTGATAAAGGGCTAAGGCTGGACCTGAATACTTATATTAATATGTAATTTATTTACCTCATTCACAATAAATATATCAACAAAAAAATATTCTTAGAAAGAGAAACAACAAGGAATGTTATCCGCAATAGGCTTGTTTCCTAAAAAAATCTAATTAGTCCGTCATTTATATTATCAATAAATATTGAACACATATTTTTTCTTTCGTCAATTAAACAAAAAATTAAGATAAAGTGCGTTGAAGTTTCGCGTGACGTCACGCCGTGGCCCACTTCATACCACGTTGTGACGTCACGAGCCCCCACTCCCGAACTTTGATTCGCGTTATATTTATCAATTTTGAATGATTTGATACAGCAAAAAATACGTGTTCAATTTTTTTTGATAATCTACTTACGGAGTAATAGAATTATTATTTTAACCCAGGGCTCACCTAACTAGCTCACATACCATCACATGATCTGTGAATTCCTATATCCTTACGCGTGCCATAAAAAAATATTTATACTCTAATTTGGTTTGGGCGCATAAGGTACCATTCGCAAAATGTCCCTTTGTCCCTTTCGCAAAAGGTCCCTTTTACAAATGTTCCCTTCGCAAAACGGGCCGTTCCCAAAATGTCTCTTCACAAAAATGATGAGCTGTTGGCAGAATGTCCCTTTCGCAATACGTTTTGCAGAAGAGACGTTCTGCGAAAGGGACGCTTTGCAGAACAGACGTTCTACGAAAGGGACGTATTGCGAAGGGACTTTTTGCGGAAGGGATGGGACGTTTTGCGAAATGGACATTTTCTAGAAGGGACCATTTGTAGACGGAACGATTTGCGAGTGGGACGTAATTTTGGTGAAGGGACGTTTTGCGAACGGGACCTTATGCGTACCTTTAATTTTACAACGTAATTTCATTCTCGCGCAATAAAATCTAAATTTTATACAATAACTTTTTGGTAGCCGCTAGCCCCAAGAAAACATATGTCAGTCTTTCCTCATACACTTCCTCTTCCCCAAAACGATCATGCTTTTCAATGCGCTGGCAACAGCAAACCTTAGTTCGTGGAACTTGTTTATAGATAATCGGTAAGTATTTGTCTGTCCATTGGTTAGCTTAAATATTAATATAACATAGGTGTCTCGGTGCATGATTTCTTTTCTTCTGTCTGGTACAATATCCTCATCAATGTTGGCTTGACTGGAAAATAACAAATAAACAATAAATGCTTGACAATTAAGAATAATATTTGCCCGAGTAAGCCATATTTGGAAAAATATAGTCTGCGAGAAAAAAGGCTTGAAGTACTGTTAGGCGATGGGCTTGCACCCTGTCACTAAATACATTGGTAAACATCTTAGCCTATTTGTACAAAATGTGGTTACAGAATTATCAACAAATTTTTAGAGTCATTGGTAAATCTGTAGCTCTGCCTACCCCACTCTGGGAATGAAGGCATGAGTTTATGTAGGTAGTCTGCAAGAAAAAAGTAATTTTTGATGCCAGATGATCCTATTTCTCTCAAGGATTAAATGACTGTTCGAGACCTACGAAGGGTAAGTCACAAATCGAAGAAAACAAAACCATACCATTTAGATGAAAATAAAAATATATCAAGTGCATTTTTTCTTTAATATTGTCGAGCGCCCAGTGGCGCTCTGATTACTATTATTGTGTTTTATAATTTTTGTGGAACTTACCTGAGCGAAACATCTATCTTCCACTGCAAGCTCGCCAATCCCGGCTTCACCCTCAAATGCCCAGGTATGTTAGCATACAACTGTTCCGTACATAGCAGTCCTGATAGTTCTGCTATGCAATCCGGTGTAAACCTAAAGCAATAAAAAAAATATAGTATACAATAATATCTATGCCAGCCAGTTAATAGAAATTATGATAATGTGTAAGTTATGCACTGAACATGATCAAGAGATGTAAAAAAAACCGGTCAAGTGCGAGTCGGACTCGCGCTTCCGTATTGAAGATAATATGCTTGGTAACTGCAAAAGAAAATACTCATTTTGTTATGAGCTTTATTTTCCAGGCAATAAGGTCCATTTTGACAAGCCTAAATTTTAATACAGATTTTCTTAGTTTTTTGTTTTTTCTCAAAAACTGTAAATAATGAACACTTCATTTTATTTTTCCCATAAAATATAAGTAATTATCTATACGTCGGGATTTTTTCAGATTTTTTGGATTTATAAACTTCGGAGATAAGGCGGGGAAACGGTTATTTTTTTGTACATTTTTGGCTATAAATCAAAAAGTACATAACAGAAAATTTTCAAAAAAATAGTTTTGAAATGTGCAGATTAAGACCTTTCATATGACACTCCATTTGCTATAATCGAACCACTTTCATTTTTCAACCCCCCATTCTAGACCCTTTTTCAATTATTAATAAAATTAATTTCATTTTTTTTTTACTAAAAATAGATGCGGGCAAGCAAGTTGTACAACTATGCCAAATTTCAAGTTGGTAGCATTTGTAGTTGCTGAGATAACCTGCTGTGACATACAGACAGACAGACAGACAGACAGACAGACAGACAGACAACAAAGTCTCACCATAAGGGTTCATTTGTACCATTTTGGTACGGAACCCTAAAAAACATGAAACACATGTGGTGAGGATCAAAAAAGGTTGGACCCAAGTAGCAGATAGTTAAGCATAGCATAGTTAACCATATAAACAAAGAAAGCGAAAAAGTTCTGTTGTGCAATGAAAAGTTTCCTCTTATTGTATGGCCAATTTTTGTCACACAATGGAAAGTTTCATAGATAATTTAAATTGAGTAGTCATGCCTAACTTTTATTTCTCACCCATGTGTCAAAAATACTGTCAGTTGCAAAAATAAGTACGTTTTAAGCTAGTAATCTCTATTAAACCTTGTATTTTTTGATGAAAAGTGCTTTTGGTAAAAGACGCTGACACTAACTGGTGCTTGACACATACATTTAAGTTTTTCGAAATATATTTGACATGAAAATGTAGATGAAGTTTTGATAGATTTGATTGATAAGCAGAGATCGGAATAGGCAGAGCTAATTTGCCTAAACTTGACGCATATTCATTCATGCGTGAGTGAGAAGGGAATACATTATTGAATGAACATGCATCAAGTTTAGGCAAATTAGCTCTGCCTATTCCGATCTCTGTTGATAAGCTAGGTTTTCGTCTCCGTCGCACCCAGCATATTAATACGATGATGATGATCAGTGATCGGAAATAGGTGAGCTAATTTACCTAAACTTGATGCATGTTCATTCAATAATGTATTCTCATCTCACTCACGCATGAATGAATATGCGTCAAGTTTAGGTAAATTAGCTCACCTATTTCCGATCACTGATGATGATGAACCTTTTTAATAAACCAATTAGAGTTAACATTATTCTCATCGCTATTTCACCCTCTTATCTAAAGACAATTACAGTTAGGTATACTTGTTATTGTCATTGGCAGGCCGAATAGGAACAGACTTTAACAAAAAGGCCAATCACCGAAAGATTTATTGAGAAACAACTAACCTTATACTTTCTAGGAATGTTTTCATGTCCTCCTGACTCCAGGGTTCTTTTGTAGCCGAGCGAGACCTTGCCACGTGTCTCACCACCTCCCTGACTACTGCAAACTTGTCAGCATTCATTAAGCTCGATGTCCTGCTGTCAGGGTTGCCTTCTAGCTCTTTGAGAGCCACTACAACGGTTAAAAACCAAGTTCACATTTTTATAAACTTAAACAGCAACAAATAAATCTGTGATAGTAGTATAGTATATTAAAATTTTGTACACATTAATGCTAAAAGTACTTAACATGTTTCTGTGAAAACACGGTTGCTAAAAAGTACAATTAAAAGGTTACCATGATAATTACAAAAAAGTGGGTTGATAACTTACAAACAACAAAAGGTTTGATTTCTTTTCTCTGAATGTCCGGTGTAACCTGCGCAATCGTTATCCATTGCAATGGACTTTCCGTTAATAACTCCAACTGTTGCGACATTTTAATTAATTAAAATAAAAGAAAATTAACCAAAACTTTTCGAAAATAAAATTTATTTGATAATAAATAGCACTTGACTTGTCAAAACTTTTTTTCATGGGTCGTGTTTATTGGCTTGGATGCTAGACTTGTAAGCCAGTTGTCAAAGTTTGAGAAGACGCATTTATTATAGATCATTTACCGGTTAATCAAAGCCCCGTATAAACGAATGTACGACACATCCCTAGTGCTTGTGCATAGATTATAAATTTAATATTTAAAAAGTAAAAAATTGCAATGGCTGCCGGTTGTTTGGCTTGACATTTTATCTTACGATTTTCGCGTGGTGATTTCCTTGCTTTAATTATAGTTTTTCCTCTGGATCTCACCAAAAGTCATTACTTAACGTCTAGTCGTGGTTCTTAAAGCGTTTGTGGTAAATTAAGTGAGAAAAAATTGATTTAAAATGGCAGCAGTTCAAGGTGCACCGGGAAGCAAGCAATGGCCTGCTAGGCCTGGCGTCCAGCATCAAAACAGCCAAAATAACAATAATTTGACTCTAAACAGGACAATAAACCTGTATCCATTGACTAATTACACTTTCGGCACTAAGGAACCTCTGTTTGAGAAGGACGCCTCGGTGCCGGCCAGGTTTCAAAGAATGCGTGAAGAATTTGTTAAAATCGGAATGAGGAGGTAAGAATGAACATTATAATAGATTAGTAAATGTTTAAGGAAGAACCATGTTAAAGTCCGGGTGGCAGTTAATTTTTGATCTACTATAACCTAACAAATGCTTGATGGATGCATCCAGTTTTCTATGGTCATTATCACTCGACCTCTACCTTCCATACGAAGTGATTTTATGCCTATTTTTTAACTTAGAGGTCATGTTAGTCAGAGTTGTATTTCAGTCTGTAATATATAAATTTACCTGATACACCCCCTCATTTGAGTGCAATCTATTTTTCCATTTTAGGTTGGTTGCTTGAGATTTTGTACTTGGGAATAACTTCCGTATTTTCAGACTGCTTTTTGTTATTATTGAATCTTTTATTAATTTTATTATACAGGATTTCAGTCAGACGTTGGTACAATATTGAGTGAAACATAACCATGATTTCAGGTCAGTGGAAGGTGTTTTGCTAGTACATGAACATGGTTTGCCGCATGTCTTGCTTCTGCAGTTGGGGACGGCTTTCTTCAAGCTGCCGGGTGGAGAACTAAACCCTGGAGAGGTGAGAGATATGCTAATTAAGCAACCTTTATCTACTTTAAGGAAAGAAAAGTAAGCAGGGATCTCCTAACTTCCACAAAATTCAACAAGCCCTGTGAAATATATTTTTTAAAATAGATGATTAGCCTTGTTGCAATGCAAACTGCTGCTGCAAGTTAGATTGCGAGATGCTAGCAGCCTGTATTTTAGGAATCCCCAAACTAAAGGAATGTATTTCACTCTCTCTACCGATCATTTCTCTAGAACTTTTCAATTGGATGAGATTTACATAAAATAAATGCTAATATTTGCTGATACCCAGTTTCAGGGTTCCGTACCAAAATGGTAAAAAAGGAACCCTTATGGTGGAACTTCGTTGTCCATCTGTCTGTCTGTCTGTCACAGCAGGTTTTCTCATCAACTACAAAGGCTTTCAACTTGAATTTTGGCATAGTTGTACCACTTGCTTGCCCGCATCTGTCTTTAGTGAAAGATATATGGAATTAATTTTACAATTAATTGAAAAGGGGTCTAGAATGGGGGGTTGAAAAATTAAAGTGGTTTGATTATAGCAAATGGGGTGTCATATGAAAGGGCTTAATCTGCACATTTCAAAACATTTTTTTTTTCTGTGTTGTACTTTTTGATTTATAGCCAAATATGTACAAAAAATGTCCGTTCCCCCCTTATCTCCAAAGTTTATTTGTCAAAACATCTGAAAAATCCTGATGTATAGATAATTAAGTTAATTGTTAATTATTTACAGTTTTTAAGAAATAACAGAAAAACTAAGAAAATCTGTATTAAAATTTAGGCTAGTCAAAATGGACCTTATTGCTTAAAAAATAAAGCTCATAACAAAATGAGTATTTTCTTTTGCGGTTACCAAGCATATTATCTTCTATACAGAACCCTCGGTGCGCGAGTCCGACTCGCACTTGGCCGGTTTTTCATTAATTTGTCACACGGTTTGCTCGAATTTTGAAACCTGAAAGACCATAGGATCTAAGTACTAATACTATAAAAAGTATTTTAGTTTTAAGATAAAAATGGTTAGACTAGCATAAGACTGTGTGACACGCAAAACAGGCGCATGATGTTGCGAAAACCAGCCTGCTATAAAATAAAATACAATAACAGTGTACAAGATATGAGAGTGCATGTGAAAGAAGCATAATTGCACAGATCTTCATCTTACCTTAATGCCTAGTTTACATGATATCAATTTTCCAGAGCCAAAATCTTGCCACCAAAACAGTTTCCACCCCAATTCTTCCCAATTTTTTTCCGATGTGCCAGCTCTAGCATTTCATTATAAGACTTCAAAAAAAAAATTAATTTAAGTTAAATATTTAAAATTACAGGATGAAATTGAAGGCTTAAAGAGGTTACTCACGGAGACGCTCGGCAGACAAGATGGAGTCAAGCAGGAGTGGCTGATTGAGGATACAATTGGTAAGAATTGAAAAAATATTTAAATGCTATTTCCATAGATATTCAAGAAACAAAGAAAGTTATAGCACCTTCTACCATGTACAACAACAGTTCCATAATTTTGTGCTAAACAGTCAGATTCTATAGATTTTAAGGTTATCACCAGACAGGAATCCAGGGAGCAAAATTTTATGGCAAGTAGGGAGTTCTTATATAGATGAACTCAATATGCATTTTCCATATACTAGTGATTGCCCCCAGCATTGTATGTATTTTTTTGTAAGTGTAAAAGCGTTGTTTTGGGGACGAGTACTAAATACGCACAGCATTTTTTTTTTTAAATCCTCCGCACGAATTGAAAAGTCATTAGCCTGAAATAGGTACGGGACAGTAACGAAGAAAAAAATTATGATGAGTAAAATTTGAAAAACCGGTTTTAAAAAAGAAGAGAATTATGTTATTATTTTGTTGAATTTTTACAATTTTAATAAAATTGTATTTTTACAAACAAAAATTGGATTGATCACTAGTAAATAGAACAAGCATCGATAATTGATTTTGCCCCCTGCATTCCTGTCTGGTTATCACACATGAAAACACCCCAGCACCAAATCAGCATGCCTCAGCTTATAAAAAGAAACATTGAAAAGTGAGCTTGATTTGTAGTAGGATATATTTTTCAATGGATGACATGAGGCCTTTTCACTTTCAAGTCGTAAAATGTATCATACTAACACAGATCAAAGTTCACTATTCAATGACCTAAGTAGTTAAATTTTCTATTATTAGTGTATCACTATAATTTCAAATAAATTTTACTCGTTACAATAACACGATTGTCTGAATTTCAGGCAACTGGTGGCGTCCAAACTTCGAGCCTCCACAATACCCATACGTGCCTCCGCACATAACTAAACCCAAAGAGCATAAACGTCTCTTCCTAGTGCAGTTGCAAGATAGGGCTCTATTCGCTGTACCAAAGAACTACAAGCTCGTTGCAGCCCCGCTGTTCGAACTGTATGATAACGCTCAGGGCTACGGACCCATCATTTCTTCGCTCTCCCAGAGCTTATGCAGATTTAATTTCATTTACATGTGAGGGTACAATGAATGAGAATGACTTGAAAATGCTTAAGAAATACTTCAAATGTGGATAAAGTTCTACGTAACTTAAATTACAGTGCAAAATTACTATATTATGTCGTTCAAATGATTATTTTATGTATTTGGTTCTTCTAAGACAACAATATGAACTGAAAACTAGCATATTTGCTAGTTAGTAGCGGTGGAATTTAATACAACTAAAGGATTTTAGTGCAAAGTCATTCTCAAATAAGTATTTATAATACTAAAGAGACAATTTATTTTAAGCATGGAACATTGTCTAATGTTTTTAGATGTAAGTATATTTGACTAAACTATGAAGAAAAGAAAAGGCTGTTTTATTTTAATTGTACCTCAAGAAAGAAGATTGTTTTTAGATTTAAGTGTAATTTAAATTAATCCCTAACTCAAATTAACTTGTTAAGGAATCCTTTTCTGTTATATTGGAAGGATTAAATATGCTTTAAAAGCAAAATGTTGATTTGAAAATATAACTCTGTCAAAAGCAAATAATGAAATGAAAATCTGGACAATTTAGTAAACTTAAAGATCTAAATGTTCACACTAACATTGACATTGTATTTTGGTATTTCTTGTTCTTAAAATCATCGAATGTTTAACATATATGTCTATTGACATAAGAATTAGGAAAGCTATATGATAGTGAAACTGACACCCATAAGTTTGACAAAAAAACAGTCATGATAATATATACTACTGTTATTATAATGATAACGCATCTGTAGCGTGCAAAGATTTTTTTTTACATAATCGAAATTTAAAATAATCGAGATGTAATAAGCGTGTAAATCATAAATACCTAAATATGTACAAAAATTGAGACAGCTTTTGTTGCTGACTGTACTTTTTCTATTTATACTCACAATCAGTCAAAAGGAATGGGAGGGGTTAACTTTGAATCTTGTATAACGCTATTATTGTACAAACTGTATTTTTTTGGATACTATAGTATCCAAGCACTGATAGATGAAGCCGTCACTCTGTAGCGGTCCCAGGTTCGTTTCCTCGTAAGGGCGAATATTTGTGTAATGAGTATTTGTTCTTGTTCTTAGATGTTTTCTATTAATTTAAGTACCCATTACTCATTATAAATATGTTAATCGTTGTCTATGCCCATGGTACAAGGATAGAACTATGGGCTAAATTGGGACTAGGTCAAATTGTGTAACATTGTCCCTTATATTTATGGGTCCCTTTCTCTAGTCGCATAGCAACTATTGTCATAATTTCGATTGTCATAACACTTTACGCATAAAGTTGTTTCTTATAAAAGTCTTGTCATGACACTCATGACCCTGCGCATAATACTTTCATTGTCATAATTATTGTGCTGTCTTTTTTTTAACCATAATTTTGAATATCAATTTTTTTAGTAATTATATTGAAGATCATAAATATTTTTAGTCGTAATGGAAAAAAAAGCTTTTAAATTAGTTGACCTGCGTTTCGTTAGGGCAGCTAGAAAAAGGTTGCGCTTAAAGTTTTTATGCGCAATAAATTTATGACAAATTTTATTTATGCTCTCCAAAATTATGGTTAAAAAATATATGCGAACTAATTTATGGCTTTTGTCAGTTATGCGTAATGATGATTATGATATGATATTATATTACACAAGTAGTTATGCCTATCAAAAATATGAGTAAATTTTATGCAACCCAATATGGACCCGATATTTATATATTTACTGAGAAGGGGTTATGAATCTTTGATGAGTGTTTTCACTTCTCCAAGTAAAGTCCCTGATATTATGCTAATTGGGATACAGTTTATTTCCATATTTTTTTAAATAATATGGATTTGGCATATGGGCACACAAGTATAATATAATAGTATTATATTTAATTATGGCAGTACATTAAAATACGTTTGTAAACGTTGTATTTAAAATAATAATTTAATACACTGATGTTTTTAATAAAAACATTAAGTATGTACTATGTACATAAAACAATGATACTCGCGGTATATGTTGAGGGAAATCAGATACAGTGGTGGTCACATATTTAGAGAAACTTGTTTTTTTCCCATACAATTGCCTACAAATATTACTTTTCAATTTTGACAACCAGCCAAAAAGTTCTTAATAAAATTTATCTTTAGTTACACTTATTGTTTACTAATAAACTAAAGTTTAAATGTATGTACAATTTATCTCTGTTGGAAACGAATCTTTCATTTTATAAGGGATTTGAAAAAATAAATATTTGGCGTTCATACAAAGTTGTAAAACTTTGTATGGACGCGTCAGCACTAAGTTTTTAAATCCTTTTAAAATGTAAGGTCCATTTTTAACAGCAGTTCACTGTACATCAGTTTAAACCTTAGTTAATTATCTAAAGTAAATAGTATTTAGCAATAAAATGGGTCGAGAATTTTTTGATTGGTGGTCAAAATTGAAAAGTCATATTTGTAGGCAGTTGTATGGGAAACAAACAAGTGTCTCTAATTATGTGACCACCACTGTATATTGGGTAATATCAGCAAATCGCGTAAGGTAGGTATTATATACCATATTATAGAGATTTATTTACGACATATAGAGTATTAAAGTTAAGCAAACCGGGCGGCCAGTGGCTAATACTACTGTTATTGTGTTTTCTAATAAACTAAAGAAGTGTCTTGAAATGGCAGAATGGTTTTGTACACCATGTATACACAACTTATAGGTTATATGACAATTTAATAACAATTATTGACCTGTGAGTGTTATAAATCCTCACTGATCATACAAAATGAAATATGATGAAAGAAACATAAATGATTTTTAAATACTGATTAAATGATACCCTACTTGTCATAGTTCTTCGACTTTACTTTTTTCTTTCTTACAATATGGCGCCTGGTAGCCGCCATTTTGAATTATGATTACTGCCATATGTCATATCTTTAGTGACACTCACAATATTAACAAAAATCGATTGACATAAGAATCATCAAGATCGGCATACGCGTTTAGTGAGTGCTACAAAGGAACAAACATACGGTTTGGGCGCATAACGTCCCACTGGCAAAACGTCCCTCTAGCAAAATTACGTCCCATTCGCAAAACGCCTTCTCTGTCAATGGTTCCTTATGTAAAATACCCCATTCGCAAAACGTCCCTTTCTTAAAAGGTGCCACCCCTTTCGCAAAACGTCCCTATAGCATAACGCCCCTATCGCAAAACGTCCCGTCTGCGAAATGACCCATTCGCAAAATATCCCGTCTGGAAAAAGCTTGTTTAAGTAGAGTCTTCTCATGGAAAGGAACGTTTTGCGAACGGGTCATTTTGCGAAAGGGACGTTTTGCGAACGGGTCATTTTGCGAAAGGGACGTTTTGCGAACGGGTCATTTTGCGAAAGGGACGTTTTGCGAATGGGACTTTATTTATGTGAAGGGACGTTTTGCGAACGGGACCTTTTGCAGAAGGGTCATTTCGCGTAAGGGATATTTAGGAAAGGGACATTTCGCGAAAGCGACGAAGGGACATTCTGCGAGTGGGACGTTATGCGCCCGAACCAAACATACATATATAAATAGGCTGATAAACACATTTCTCTATTTTGCGTCGCGCAGTCGGGTAAAATGGCCACCTTTTTCCGTTAGGGTGCTACACGAAGGTTAAAGGTTAACCCAAAGGTTATTAAACCTTGTCAAATATGCTACATAGTATAAAACAGAGTCGCTTCCCGCTGTCTGTCTGTCCCTGTGTACGCTTAGATCTTTAAAATTACGCAGCGGATTTTGATGCGGTTTTTTTTAATAGAGAGAGTGATTCAAGAGGAAGGCTTTTGTGTATAATAAATCCTGGTTTATTGTACGGGTGTTACAGAAAACTCAAACCGAAAGAAAGCGAGGGCGGGTCGCTATATGCTATACATTGTGTATTAATTTATATAATTAAAAACCATTTTTCGATTTCACGATAACAATTTAGTTTATTAGAAAACACATTAATAGTAATGAGGGCGCCACTGCACGCTCGCTGTAGTATTAAATGTCTAACTGCCGCACTCAGAGACGTCAATTAAATTTAATGCTTGTTTAGTGACGGTGTCTTATTCTATTGTAGTAGCAAAGAAAGTGACAGCAGCAACTTTATTCAAGCATTAAATTAAATGGACGTCTCTGAGTGCGGCAGTTAATTAGGATCATTAAAAAAAATGTGTATGGAGCCTAAACCTAAAATGTGTCGTCCAATTTTGTCATGGACAAAATCTTCAATTAATTTCACGAGAAATGTATGTGAAAATGATACTCTAGTCATTTCAGTGTACAACGCTGAGGTTTATGGAAAATGTATTTACATACATTAAATATTACGAGATTTAAACTCTTTCCTATTTGAATACCTATCGCAATATTATATGAGCAAATAAAATAATCCATTTACGGCGAGCTCATAAAATTTCATAATAATTTAAAACGACATGACGAGAAGTGTATAAGCGTTCGGTGTGGCCATGCGTTTGTTTGTTTTGTTTTGTTTTTTATATTTTAATCTCGCTGAGAGTACGTTATGGTCGAAGGGCATAATACATTATGCTATTAACACCAAGGATTATGGTAAGTGGAGGTTTTTTTGATGTTTTAACGGTATTTCCAGTATTTTTAACCCCCGACGCAAAAAAGAGGGGTGTGGACGTGTGTATGTGTATCTGTCTGTGGCATCGTAGCTCTTAAACGGGTGATCCGATTTGGATGCTGTTTTTAGGGTTCCGTACCAAAATGGTAAGACATCGTTGTCCATCTGGTACAAAATCAGTCGAAACTCTGCAAGGGACTCGGGAACAGTGGTAGCACCCCTAGAGACTTTTATTCAGGACTTTAAAATCTATAACATATCAAAATCTCAGGAGCTCTACTTTGAAATCAGCAATTCGAACCTCGGATCGCCCCGTCACTTTCTTGCGAATTAGTGACGCGACGAGAGCAAAAGGGATAGCAATAGACGAAGTTCGAATTACGGATTTCAAAGTAGAGCCTCTGGATATTTAACTGAAACCACATTTTCCATACTTTAGGTCCGGGGTCCTTTTAATACAGATTTTTAAACCGGTATTATTTTGAATATCACTGCTCCCTAGGAATGGAAACGCCATTTTCATCCCGCTATTAAGATATGGAAATTAATCGTATTGTTTTTAATGCGGCAGCCATTACTGTCAAGTAAATAAGCTATCATATCATAACGTTGACAATACGATAGCATATCAAAAGTAATACCTATCATATGCAGAGGCCGGAATTTTCGTAGCACTTTCGAGCTGTCATAGGGACTTTTTGTTTATCGACTTACATATACATATTTTATCGATACATTGTAGAACACATATTAAAGAAGATTAAAAGTAAAGATAAACAACAGGCGGTCTTATCGCTAAAAAGCGATCTCTTTCAGGTAACTTTTGAGTAGTTGAAAATGTGAATTAGATTTGCAATGAAAACAACCGATAGCAATTCTTGTTGCAATTTCTTTCGAAAAATGTTAAAAGGCATACGAAATTCACAAATTATTTATAAGAAACAATAGAATATTATTATTTCAATTCATATATAAAATTTCCAAAAAGTTGGTATCCAAAGGTTAAAGAGATCGCTTATTCGCGATAAGACTGCCTGTTGTTTACTTCTACTCGTAATCATATTATATTGTATTCTGTATTTATCGATATACATATGTGTATATCGGAAGTCGATAGACGAGAAGTCCCTATGACAGCTTAAAAGTGCGACGAGAATTCCGACCCCGGGTAATATGAGGCCCTACTTTGAAAATCGAAGGTCGAAATTACTTTAGCTCCATCCCTGTCACTCTTCATTCGAGACTAAATCGAGAGAAAGGGATGGAGCTAACGTAACTTCGAACTTCGATTTTCAAGGTAGAGCCTACGGTTTTACACTGTAGAAGCAGCCCAAGGAAATTTTTTAATTACATTTTCTAAATAAACTTCTTAACGCTTAGGGTGACGGCACCAATGATGGACACTTTTAGCTGACAGGCACCAGTAATGGACATTTCTCTCTTAATTCAAATTTCATACGGTTTTAAATTCAGTGTTGAAAAAGAAATGAATAACCCTTATCTTCTGTAAAATAAGAATCAAGTGTCCATCTTTGGTGCCTTGTCCATTACTGGTTCCATCACCCTAATTGCTTTTCTTGTATTTATTTCCTAGATTTACACTCCCAAGAAGAAATCATGACTGTATTTGAAATGCTTGAAAAGGAACTATGTATTAAATTCTTCTACACGCCATTTAACTATTCCGCTACCAATGAAACTAAATTTCTTTATGTAAGCAACCCGGAGAAGCAGAAGAATTGTCCGCCTAAATACTATAACTACACGGGACCTGTTGTTGTAAGTTGACTTTTAATCTAAATATGTAAAAGGCAAACCTGACTGACTTACATATCAACGCACAGCCGAAACTACTGTACCTAGAAACTTGAAATTTGGTACAGGGTTCCTTTCATGATGTAAGTGAGCACTAAGAAAGGATTTTTCGAACGACCCCCAACGGGAAGAAATGGCGGGTGTAGCGGGAAACTAATTCTACGCGTACGAATTCGCGGGCGTCCTCTAGTATATGTATATAAAAGGCAAACCTGACTTACTGACATATATCAACGCACAGCCGAAACTACTGTACCTAGAAACTTGAAATTTGGTACAGGGGTTCCTTTCATGATGTAAGTGAGCACTAAGAACGGATTTCCCGAAAATCGACCCCCAACGGGAAGAAATGGGGGGAGTAGCGGGAAACTAATTCTACGCGTACGAAGTCGCGGGCGTCCTCTAGTTTTTTTTTAAAATGGAGAGGTAAAAGTCATCTTATCCTAACCTATAGCTAAGCAGCAGTGTTTGCGTTGCTGTGTTCCGGCGTGGGGATAAGACAACCGGTGGAATTACTAGCATAGAGGCATTCCATATTAGTTCTCAGGTTTGGCAACGCATTGGTAATCTTGGGATTGCAATCTTTAGATTGTAACCAGACATCCCTCTTACAGGTGGTTCGTATCCTCGTGTGCCTTCTCCATTAAGTATGCCATAGAAAAAGGAAAATAAATCTAGGTATTCCAATATTATAAAGAGTAAATTGAGTCTTGTATACATACATAAACTCTCGCCTTCATTCCGAGTGGGATAGGCAGAGCTACAAAATTACCAACAACTCTAAAAACTAGTTGATAATTCTGTAACCATATTTTGCACAATTAGGATAAGATTTTTACCTGTGTATTAGTGACAGGTTGCAAGCCCATCGCCTAACAGTACTACAAGACTTTATTCCATTAGTCGCCTCTTACGACATCCACGGGAAGACATGGAGTGGCACTATTCTAACCCTGCAACCACACAGGACGTGAGTCTTGTATGTTGGGGGTTATTTCTAAAACATCTGAAATCTTTTACTATTTAATCTAGGTAGGTACTTACGACGCAATAGTACATTACTTAACAAGGGCTGTAAAAGAAAGAAAGCCCGAAATCGCAGGTATTTGAGACCCGAGCCGTAGGCGTAGGAGGTTATGGTTTTTGGGGTGGGCAATGTTACCCCCTAGGGCTAAAGCAACCCGAGTTTACACGTGTTTATCCGTCTGTGAAATTATAACTCTTAAACGGATGAATTGATTCGGACGCGGATTTTATAGAAAGCTAGTTTCATCAGGATGGTTCTTAGCTAGGTTTCATGGAAATCGGTCGGGCCGTTTAAGAGATATCAGCTCTGGAAGAAGGGGTCGCCATTATATCGAGGGGGCTTTTTTTTTGTGAATTATGACTATGAGTGAGGTATGTAGGTATTGTAGTAAATTAAAGAGTATATTTACTTCGTGTACAGTCGACTACACAGCGATGAATCCTTATTACAATGCAAATAAGGTGAACAAGTGGATACATCATTGTCGACGACTGTAGGTACCTAATTGTCTTCTTTATAATTTGTACATTGCAGGAAATGACGGTCGGATACCATTGTTTGAATAAGAAAGAAATAGCGAGAATTATCGTCGACATGATCCGAGCTAGCGTGGAACAGACCAGTAAGAATAAATCGATAAATAAAATTTAATTGTGTAACCGCTCCCACAGAATAAGAGTTAATTCCGCAACCGACTGCAGAGTCGCAGACGGCAACGGCAGGCATCCGTCTGCCGTTGCCGTCTGCAGTTGTGATTCCGCACCCGACCGCACGCAGCAGACGGCATCAGCAGGGTATTGATTCTTTCAAAAGCAAAGGTGAGCGAACGCAGGAGTGATGTCCAAGTGGCGAGTTTAAGTAGTCCCGTCAAAGCGAACAAAACACATTTCAGCGCGTGTATTCAATTTGGTAGCATGGCTTCTCGAACGTATAAGGCTGCCTAATTGAGAATGCACGCGCTAAAATGTGTTTTGCTCGCTCTAACGGGACTACTTAAAGTCGCCGCTTGGACTTCACTCCTGCATTCGCTCACCTTTGCTTTTGAGAGAATCAATACCCTGGTGTCGGACGTCAGCGACGCCTGCTGTTGCCGTCCACGGTCGACGTCACTATTGGGTCTGCGCACATACCCTTATAATCTGTAGGTCTACGGTCGGGCGTCACCGACGCGTGTGGTTGCAGTCGAGCGGCAGGGAGGGAGTAGTGACGCCTGCCGTTGCCGTCTGCGGTCGGCTGCGGTCTGATTTTTTGTGCCTCATGTTGCATTAATCAATATATATTATTTCCGGTGACTACACAAGAAATAATAAAATTATACTATTTTCAGTGCCAACAATAAACAGCTACGATTTGATGAAACTATTTGCGGATCAAGTAAGTTTATAATGTGTTTTAAATATACAATAGTGGACGACGCGAGCCCCGCGCCCGGCTATTGTATCACTTACTTACGGAACCCTCGGTGCGCGACTCAAACTCACAATTAACATTTTTTTTTGTAATTATTGTTTTTTTCAGTGTTTGTACTTAATTTTACTAAGTTTTACGCTTGTTTGTTTTAACGTTTTTACGATACAAAAATACGTTGAAAAAAAAACGTTTCGTGTAGAGAATGTCAGCCAGTTTAGATTTTTGGCTTATCGTATTCCTCATTAAAAACAAAAAATTGCTTTAAAAAAATCATGTCGATACGTCAAACACTTTTCGAGATATTGAATTTTAAACTTCGTATGCGGCGCTCGAAACTCGGCGGCTAGCGCTCACGGATGATGACGTCATCGTTCAACTGCGGTACGCGCCCTTATATGAACGAGTAAGTTTACAGGGCTATATATTTTTAACCGTAATAAGTAGCCAGTTGAAATTTTCAAAGAATACGTGTTATTATAAAATCTATCGTTTAAAACTATAAAATGAACAATAAATCAAATCCCAAGAGGGGTCCCCATACAAGAAGCATGAAAAAAAATCTTTTGTTTTAGCATCTTTATACGGATTGTATTTTTATAATGACTTCTTATTTTGATGCTATTTTAAGCTTAAATTGTGGTCTAATTTTCATTGTTTACGACTAAGTAGCAATCTTGAGTAAAACTTCTACAAATATGTGACAAAACTGATTTTATCAACACGATGGTTTAGGCGGTCACCCATCCTGTTTTAGACTACGCTTGTAGTTGCTTAACTTTGTAAGTCGTAATACTCGTAATTATTTTTACGAATTCGTTTTGATGTTACTATGGTAGTTATGGTTAGGTATCTATTGTTTTGTATTACATACAGTTTAACTAAACAAACTTTCTGTCACTGACCGGCTTTTCTGTTTGTAATGTTTGTCGAGTAAGTTGGTTAAATAAAATTAGAATAATAAATAGGCACTTTTAATTTTGGGTTCACCGTTTTTTACATAAAAATACCAATAAAGTATGTTGATAGCTAAGGTGAAACATGCCAAAAAATAAAAACCAAGTGCGAGACGCGGGACACAGGCGGCCGAGCCTGCAGCGGTAGGTACTGTAGAGTACAAAGATATGTATACATTTGTGGCCCTTATTTCAATGGAATAAGGTGAAAAAGTGTATACATATCTTTGTACTCGACTGTACTATTCAACAATATTATGATTCACGCAGTTCGCTATATACGCGGTCTCGTACAGCGTACCCGTAGTTTTAAGTGATCTTACTCGTTTAAAATGTCGGAGCCGTAGAAGTCAAGATTGTCCTCTATTGTACCAAAGTGTAACAAAGGGCGTTGGTCCCACAATAAAAAACCAACACACACTACCTTGAGTGAGGAACCTGGTAGCGCCCGCGCGCGAAATTTGAAATCGATGTAATAAATACACGAAGTATCAGAACTACTACTAGGTCAATCAAAAAATCATGTTTTATAGTTCGTTCTTTTATACGGTAGCGATATTAATTCTACATTACTTAACACGAAATTTGTAAAGAAAGGCCTACCACCAAAGTTAAGCAACCACCGCGTACCTAAACATCGTGTTGATTTAAACTAGGCACTTTTAAACATATTTGTAAGAGATTTACTACAGTTTACTGTTTGGTCGTAAACTATATATGTTAGTATGGAGTTTAGATTATCATTTAAGCTTAATGTGACACCGAAATAAAAAGCTATCATACAAATACAACCCGTATTTCGTCTTCCAAAGTTAAGCAACTACACGCGTAGTCTAAAACAGGATGGGTGACCGCCTAAACCATCGTGTTGATAAAATCAGTTTTGTCACATATTTGCCGAAGTTTTACTTAAGATTGCTATTTAGTCGTAAACAATGAAAATTAGACTACAATTTAATTTTAAAATAGCATCAAAATAGGAAGCCATTATAAAAATACAATCCGTATAAAAATGCTAAAAATAAAGATTTTTTTCATGTTTCTTGTATGGGGACCCCTCTTGGGATTTGATTTATTGTTCATTTTATAGTTTTAAACGATAGATTTTATAATAACACGTATCCTGTGAAAATTTCAACTGGCTACTTATTACGGTTAAAAATATATAGCCCTGTAAACTTACTCGTTCATATAAGGGCGCGTACCGCAGTTGAACGATGACGTCACTCACGCAAGATGGCGTCCACGCGCTTTAATATTATTGACCCAAATTTCAAACGTTTGTAGAATCAAAACTACTGGGTCTATTTGAATGAAATAAAAAGTATTATGTTTGTTTATTTATAAAAATTACTGTTACAAAGTTTCAAGCGATTTGGCGTACCTACTGACATTCTTCATTGACTACATTTTTTAAAAGAGTTAAATAATTCGGTGTAATATATAATAACACAAACAAGCCGCTATATATTACGGTTCAAAAGATACAGCTCTTTAAAGTTAGGACGGACGGACAGCGTAGCCATATTAATAGTCCCAAAACCCTAAAAATGTATCGTATTAACTCAGATCAAAGCTCACTTTTAAATGTGACTCTACTTACTTGTAATTGTTTTTTTTGTGCAATAAAGAGTTTAAATATATACAATTACATTTCGACGACGCGCTAGCCTAGTTGGTAGTGACCCTGCCTACGAAGCTAGCGGTCCTGGGTTCAAATCCCGGTAAGGGCAAATATTTGTGTGATGAGCGCGAATATTTGTTCCTGAGTCATCGACGTTTTCTATGTATTTATTTATTTATTTATTAAGGAAAACAAACAGCTTACATTTTACATTAATATTACAACAGAGATGAGTTATTCATAAGCCAACAAAGTTTTCACCAATGTATGTAACATACATTTAGGAATTAACTACACAAAGCTAGCAACTAAGTTAAGTATATATTTCTCTATATAAGTACCTATTTATATCGTTGTCTAGTACCCATAGTACAAGCCTAGAGCTTAATTAATAATAATTCATAATTCATTTATTTGCATTTTATGGGTTTTACAAGTTCTTAAATGTTATTGTACAATGATCCAGCATAAACCCCGTTAGGGCACAGCAATATACTTAATACCTACATAAAACACTAATTCTAATTTTTGCAGGCAGCTTAGTATTATTGTATTAAATTTTATTATATTCTTATACAAAAGTTTGGGACTAGGTCAATTGGTGTGAGATCGTCCCTTGTTTTTTTATTATTATTATTATTACCCACTATATTTTCAGAACAAGGGACAAACTCACTCAACCTTCTTAAAGACTGAGGATCGCAACTACATCAACGCTCACTACCACGAGGAGTGCAGCTCCCTCACCGCCCGCGCCCCCTCCCTCAGGACGGACGACAAGGACGACGAGGGGGGTGGAGCGATGAGCGCCAAGAATCACAACTATTACGACGATATGCTATGGCCGCTTGGGATTGTTATGTATTCAATTGACAATGATTTACGTAAGTGTAAACAACGCTTCTTTTTTTTACGCTGAGGAAAAACATTCACGCACGTCCAGGCCCCGGGATGCTTATGAGGGACACACCAACTGAGAGCGGCCGGAATACCCACTAAGGGTGCAGCTCCATTGAGGCGGAGACGAGCGGAGCGGAGCTGTGCCAATATTAACCAATAGAAGGCGCATGCGGTCACGTCGAGCGCGCCTTGTGCACGTTAGTTTAGATTCTATTGGTTAATATTGGCACAGCTCCGCTCCACTCCGCTCATCTCCGCCTCAGTGGAGCCGCAGCCTAAAACCTTTAGGTCGGACGACAAGGACGTCGAGGGAGATGGAACAATGAGCGCCATGAATCATAATTATTACGACGATATGCTATGGCCGCTTGGGATTGTTATGTATTCAATTGACAATGATTTACGTAAGTGTAAACAACTCTCCTTGTTCCGTACCCAAAGGGTAAAAACGGGACCCTATTACTAAGACTCCGCTGTCCGTCTGTCTGTCTGTCACCAGGCTATATCTCATGAACCGCGATAGCTAGACAGTTGAAATTTTCACAGATATTGTATTTCTGTTGCCGCTATAACAATAAATACTAAAAACAGAATAAAATAAATATTTAAGGGGGGCTCCCATACAACTATCGTGTTATTTTGCCGTTTTTGGCTAATGTTGTATAGATAATGGTACGGAACCCTGCGTGCGCGAGTCCGACTCGCACTTGGACGGTTTTTTTTTACGCTGAGGAAAAACATTTACGCATACCACCCAGGTCCAGAACCCGGGATGCTCATGAGGGACTCACCAACTGAGAGCGGCCGGAATACCCACTAAGGGTGCGGCTCCATTGAGGCGGAGACGAGCGGAGCGGAGCTGTGCCAATATTAACCAATAGAAGGCGCATGCGGTCACGTCGAGCGCGCCTTGTGCACGTTAGTTTAGATTCTATTGGTTAATATTGGCACAGCTCCGCTCCACTCCGCTCATCTCCGCCTCAGTGGAGCTGGAGCCGCAGCCTAAAACCTTTAGGTCGCACCTCAAGGACGTTGAGGGTGGTGGAACAATGAGCGCCATGAATCATAATTATTATGACGATATGCTATGGCCGCTTGGGATTGTTATTGTATTCAATTGACAATGATTTACGTAAGTGTAAACAACTCTCCTTTTCACGTCCAGGTCCTAGCCAAGATGCATTACGCTAACTAGCGTTTTTATTCAATTCGTTTTTAGGTTCCCGAAACAAAAATTAAAAAACGGAACCCTTGTAGGATCACTGTTGCGTCTGGCTGGCCGTCAGTCTGTCACAACAATTTTGCTCCGAAAGTACTTACTGTACCGATTGAGTTGAAATTTGGTACAACAATTGACCCAAACACAGATTTGCAAACTAAATATATTTGAAACTGAAATGTAAGGAGGAAAAGTGCGTAGTGCTCTAGCCCTGGATCCGCTTTAACTCGCTTCAAAGTTCTACAAAAGCCTTAATTCTGCAGGTGACTCGGCAGACTACAAGCAGCTGGTATTGGCCATGACCCAGATAGAGCTGGCCTCGTGCGTGGTCTTCCACGAGGCGAAACCCTCGGACGCCCTCGCCCCGAACAACCAGATCGTCTTCCGGAAGGAGGGCGAAGAAATACCGTCTTTGGGGCTGAAGAGAGGCGATCAGGTACCTCCCCTCTAATGGCCGTATTAATAAACTCGTCTTGACTGAGATGCCCATCTCGAGAGACGTCAAAGTAAACGTCAACCCATAAGAAAGCTGTCATTTTTGACGTGTCTTGTGACTGACATCTCAACCAAGATGAGTTTATTAATACGGCCCTAAGTCAATTGGTTAGAAATTGATCCCACAACAACACACGAAAAAAAACAAGAAAATGCAATAATAAAACGTTTTTATTCAATTTGTTTTTAGGGTTCCGTAGTCAAACTAGGAGCCCTTATAGTTTCTCCATGTCCGTCCGTCCGTCCATCCGCAGTCTAGCTCAGAGACTCTTAGTACTAGAAAGCTGTAATTTGGTATGAATATACATATTAGTCACGCCAACAAAGTGTGATTTTTTTTGTGTACTACGTAACGAGTGAATGTTTTTTTTTTCTCGTCTACCCCATATTGTGGGGCGTCGTTGGATAGGTCTTTCAAAAATACTGCGGGTTTGTGGAAACAATATTTTGATTAGGGTATCCGTTTATGAAATATTAAGCATTACAGCGCTAATTTTTGTTAGAGTCGAGTGTCCCCTCCCCCCTACATCCAAAACTACAAATACTAAAAACTGAAAAATATCTTTAATGAAAGCACATATAATGAATTTAATAGGAAAACTATCACGACTAAGTAGACTTCATTGGTTCTTGAGTTACAAACGGTTTAAATGTTTATACCTACCGAAAACTTATTTGCGGTGTTGGTAAACTGACCGCGACTCATGTCGATGTATGGTGATAACAGTTTTCCAACGGCAAAGTTAAGTTTGTCGCGAGGTCTAATTTGTTTGTAGTAACGGCTTCGGAACCCTACACTGAGCATGGCCCGACATGCTCTTGCCCTGTTTAAATTTTTGTTGTTATAACAAAAACAGAGACGCGTCAAATTTGGTATGGTACGAACCTTAAGAAAAAAAAATAAGTGTGACTTCTAATCGAAAAATACCTACAATGCGGCGGTACCTACGGAACCCTTAGTGCACGAGTCCGACTCGCACTTGGCCGGTTTATGAAAGATTTGAAAAAAAAAGATGGTTATTTAGTATCTGTTTAATAGTTATTTCAGCCTCTTAAACGATGCTGAATCTTTACAGATAATCAGCCTTAAGTCCATGACGCACGGCGCGCCCGGCCACGCGGCCCACACGCTCAACAACCTGCTCCGGATCCTGGGGGTACCCATGATGTCCAACCGCTTCGACCGGGACAACTTTGTCTCAGTCAACTGGCCACGCGTGAAGACGGGTAGGTTTATTATATCATCAATACCCGCCCTCGGTTTGCTTCGGTTTATATTCGTTTTTCTGTGAGACACATAAAGTTACGCCCACGGCAATGCTTAAAAAACGGTGACGGTACGGAATCGCAGTGACGCGTCGTATCAGCACCGTTTTTGACGCACGCTCCCCACACCGCTGCTTAACGGTGCGTATATTACGGTACGTCAAAAACGGCGCCATGTTGTTACTACTTACTATGACCCCGTCTTTTGTTTACGCAACGACACCGTTTTTTAAGCATTGGTGTGTGGAGCTTGCGTCAAAAACGGTGCTGATACGACGCGTCACTGCGATTCCGTACCGTCACCGTATTTTAAGCACCGGTCAGCTTAATACGACAGCATCACCGCTTGGTGAAAACTCCGAAGGTGATACAGAGATTGCGGTACTACATTTATAATTATTAGATAAATAAAAACCGCTGATATAATAATGGTGAGCCCTTCTTTCAGAGCTGGGGTGTTATTCTCTTAATAACGCCGGTCGGTCGAACGAACGAGTGAAAACGCAGCTGCAAGTTTAAGTAGTCCCGTCCGAGAGAACAAAACACATTTTAGCGCGTGCATTCTCAATTAGGCAGCCTTATACGTTCGAGAAGCCATGCTGCCAAATTGAATACACGCGCTAAAATGTGCCTTGTTCGCTCTGACGGGACTACTTAAACTCGCCGCTTGGACATTCACTCGTTTGTCCCTCCGTTCGTTGTTGTTGAGAGAATCACAAACCTGAGGCCCGTTTCACGAAGCTACAAGTTACAAATTACAAGCGGAAGTCTCTTTCTAACTCGTACTGCCAGAGGCCCGTTTCACGAAGCTACAAGTTACAAATTACAAGCGGAAGTCTCTTTCTAACTCCTTTTGCTAGAAACGGGCCTCTGATATCTCTTAAATAGGCCAACCGATTGTCCTGAAACCTAGCTAAGAAACATTACTTAGAAACCTGCTTTAAAATTGAAAAAATGCATACAAGTTTTAGAGCTACGGTGCCACAAACAGACAGACAGACACACACATACACACACACACACACACACACACACACACACACACACACACACACACACACACACACACTATGGGTTAAAAACATAGAATGAAAAGATAGTAAAGAGATATACAGGGTGGTCCAAATAGTGACGTCCATTTTTTTTTATAGAATCCTCACACCAAGGTTTATCCGAAAATACCCCATGTATGGTTCAGCGATTTTTGCTAGTTTCGGAGATATTGATCATTTCAATTGGAATTTTTGTAATTTTCCCTTATGTCCATGTCTCAAAAAATCATTAATTTCATGTTTTATTTCATTAGTTTTTCAGTATAACTTACATAATTAGAATTATTACGAATCAGCGAAGTTTATAAACCTATTTGCCCGTTTTTTCTTAAAAATTTCACTGTTTTGTAATGATTCTAATTATGTAAGATACCACTGAAAAAATGTTGAAATAAAACATGTAATTTATGATTTAAATGAAGGGAAAATTACAAATATTCCGATTAAAATGATCAATATCTCCGAAACTAGCAAAAATCGCTGAACATACATGGGGTATTTTCGGATATAACTTGGTGTGAGGATTGTAGAAAAAAAAATTGGACGTCACTATTTGGACCACCTGTATATATTGTGATTTTCTCCTGACAACTTTGTGGCAGGGCGAGAGTTATATCTGGAGAAGATGCCACGTGAGGCGTGGGTGGAGTCGGTCCCGTACGACTTCGCGAGCGCCACCCATGCGCCGGCGAACTACATGTGCCACGACTGCGGGCCCGGCGTCACCACGATCATGCCGATACAGGTAGGGGATCTTAAAAACTGAAGTCATTTGAGTCTCAATTTCAACAACTCTACTCATATTTACGAGACTGTTGCGCAAAACTTTTCTAGTCTTTTGAGCTGTGAGACAAGTCCTTTTTTAACCGACTTAAAAAAAAAGGAGGAGGTTCTCATCAAGTCTTAATTGAGTCCTGTAGCCAAAACTCAAGCTTTAGAAAAGACTTAAATTTTCCTTTCTTTTACGGCCTTTTTTTTTACTCTAGGAGTACTGAAAAAGACTCGAGTCCAATAACAAAAACTCACTTTCGAGATTTTTGTTCATCTGTATAATATATAAAATTCTAAACTAATTGATGATTTATCAAGACAAAATCCTAACCGCTGAACCTAGACTAGACTGGACTACTATTAAACGTTGAGTAACGGTGGTATAGTTATACAATGTTTTGTCCTTATCTGTCATTGTGACATTTGAATTTGACAGATAAGGACAAAACATTGTATAGCTATACCACCGTTACTCAACGTTTATTAGTAATGGGGTTGAAGTTTTTCACATAGATACCTTAACAATGTAAACATCCACCCAAGAGTCCAACAACTAAGCTCCTACAAGTACAGTCGAGTCCATAAATATGTATACACTTTAGTGCCTTTAGTATATTGTTACCTTGAATAAATGACTATGACCTTGTCTATTTAATGTCATGTACAAACTGTCATATACGAATTACCAAAGTCAAAGTTCTTTATTCTTCAATTTAGGCATAATATAATGGACCTATGAATGTCAAAAGATATTACAAAGATATCACAGTGGTTAGTGTGACAAGGTACTAAAGTGTATACATATTTATGTAATCGACTGTACAACAGTACCAGCTATCCAATAGTCAAGTCACGTGATGTTTTTAGCAACTTTTCAAACCCCCCATTTTCATCTCGTGGACGCCCATTTATTTTTTCTGCTCACATGGACCCCTGGGGGTCGATATAGACCACTTTGGGAATCACTATTTTTAACCGACTTCAAAAAAAAGGAGGAGGTTCTCAATTCGTCGGAATATTTTTTTTTTTTATGTATGTTCCCCGATTACTCGAAGGCTACTGGACCGATTTGAAATTTTTTTTCGGTGTTCGAATGGGTATACTTTCTAGCTGACAATGGGCAGCAAATCTGAATCTGATGAAGGGATCAGTGAGGAATTGAGGGAACTCCTCAAATATTGTATGCAAACATATAGCAATTTTAGTATTTTTAGTAACAAGCGTAGCATTTGCATTCAGAAAGTGTCACTTGGTGAAGCGGAACTGATGATGAAGACCACAGATGGCCACCGGAACTCCTCAACGGTACCGATTTCAAGGGTGGCGATAAGATATCTCGATTAAGATAGTTGAGCGACTACAACGAAGCACATTTAATTGTTTTAAAATGACTATGATTTTCCCGCGGCGTTGCTTGCGGCGAGCTTGAAATGTCTTAAAGTTTCATATATCAACTAAGAAGTGGGACTACATAAGCTTATTATGATCACTAAAAAGTGTAAAATAAAATAAATGTTTTAAAAAACTAAAAACCGCCTTCAAAAATGCAAAAAATAACTTCTACTACTAGGTACTTAGTAGTAGGTACCTATCCTATTAGGTTAGTCTAACTGAAGTCGGCGACCACAATATTTTCAACAAAAAGCCGACTTCAGTTAGACTAACCTAATAGGATAGGTACCTACTACTAAGTACCTAGTAGTAGAAGTTATTTTTTGCATTTTTGAAGGCGGTTTTTAGTTTTTTATAGACCAAAAAGCTCTTATTTAAATTGCTAACTATTTAATAAATTATCCTTTTTCCAGGATTTCCTTTGGCAGCGAGTTATGCAAATGGGACACAAGGCGGAACTCAGTCCGTCTGACAGGAAGGTACTCAGCGTGATGTACTTGAAACAGTGCAAGAACAGATTCGCTCCCGGGCCGTAATCCGTAACGATCGGCCATGCTTGCTTTATGAAACCGAAATACAAATTGATATTAAGAAAGTCTTTCTTTTATTGGATTTAGCGACCCGCCCTCGCTTCGTTTCAGTTGTCTGCAAAACCCGTACCTAAACCAGAAAAAACACACAAAAACATTCCTCTTGAATCACTCTATCTATTAATGAAAACTGCATCAAAATCCGTTGCGTAGTTTGAAAGATCTAAGCGTACATACAGAGGGACAGACGCCGGAAAGGGACTTTAATAAAAGGTCTTACATCAAAAAATGCAGTCCGGTTTTTTAAGCTTGCTTTTTTCGGTTCTCTGTCGTTTGCCCGAAAGTCATTTGCCATAATTGTATCACTTGTCATAATATTCATTTGCCATAAAGGCTTTTTCTCTGAAACCATAAACTATTTAGAATTGTTATAAAAGTAACCTAACCTAACCTATTAGGCTCTATACGATGGCATGTAAAAAATACCTGAAAGACTAACAGTTTCAGAAAAAATGCCTTTATGGCAAATGAAAATTATGGCAAGTGATACAATTATGGCAAAAGAAATTCGGGCAAACAAAGTGATCCCGCTTTTTTCACCTATACCGTGGTTGCCACTTAAGAATATAATATTGTAGTTTTTTTCCCATGCTCAAATAAGGAAATAACCAATGATATGGTAAAAAATAAACGAAAAACATTTGATGTAAAGACATTTTTATTATTACACTATTTAATACACGTTAAAGCATTATAGTTTGAGAATTCCATAGAGAAATACATTATTTACATTAAGTTACATCGATAAGTCAATTTTCTGAAACATTTCATTCTCTCAATCGCTCAAATTGTACACAAAAGGTGGCTTATACTTAATTCTCGGCTTACGTACCTAAGTTAATAAAAAATGGCGAAGTACGAATCGTACTAGGACACCGTGGGTTCCGTACAATTTGCTTTAGTCAAAACATGTTTAAGTCGTAATAAAAAATAAATCCATTTCAATTAATGAAGATTTCAATAACACATGTTGGTTTTTCTAAAACTGCGTATCTTCAAATTCGTTCAGCATTGCTGAAAACATGCAAACTTTCAAATTTTCAAATTTATAATATTAGTAATAATCTGCGATTTATTATGTTTTTTTTGGGGTTTTTCATCAGTCTAAAACAAGCAAGCAAGTAAAAAAATGTACAGATAAAGCCATTTTGTATATCATTTCAATGCCCATAAGGCGCTTGTAGTTTCTGTTCCACTGTGATAGACGGAGGGAGACAAGCAGAGGGTAGGACGGAGCAGATCATAAGCGTCCTTTTTATCAATTTCAGTACGCAACCCTAAAAACTGAAGTAGGTGTATATGTCACCAGCTATATAATGTATATCCAGTTATAATACGGTGCCTGTTAGATTTTAGGCAATAATGAGGTACATGTTATACATCTATTCTACATTGACACATGTATCAATTTACACACACACACACACACACACACACACACACACATTATCTACTGTAATTATGACATTCAGGACACCTTAACTAAATACCTTGGCAATCTATAATATAGGTAACATATAATAATAAAAAACGAAAAAAAAAACCATCAAGAACACGATCAAAACGTAGAACACTTGCATTTTGCCCAAAGGGCGAGTACGCTAAAATAGGAGCCCCGCGATGCGGAGCTTCATTTACCTTACAAGTCCATTAACGTTATTTAACTTATTACATTATTTTAACTATATGCAGGTCTCAATATTAAAAGTTATTCCAATATATTTTTGAAATGTAGAAAATGTTGATGTTTGTAATTAAGGGAGCTACATATATTTACATTTAATAATACAATATTGCACATGTATATTAAATACTATCCCTTTTAGGTGTCGACAAGATTGTGCGCAAACGTCCTGAGGGGGACAGACAAGGGGGGGGGGGGGGGGGGGGGGGCGACGTCACGTTATACAATGTGTTTCTTAAAACTATATTTACACGAACTAGGGAATGCAATTTAACCGATTATTAACCGTTTTTGTATGAAAATAACCGGTTAAAACCGGTTATAACCGATTATTTGCATTCCCTAACACGAACCTTTTTTTAACCCCCGACGCAAAAACGGCGTATCTGTCTGTGGCATCGTAAACGGATGAACCAATTTGGATGCAGTTTTTATTTGAAAGCATTTTCTAGCAGTGGTTTTTTGCTAGGTTTCATGAAGATCGGTTCAGCCGTTTAAGATATATCTCTGAAAGAAGGGGTCACCATTATATGGGGGGTTTTCATCTATCTTACAGTTATTAACAGTGATCGTAAATTTTCCAGTATTTTTGGTGCAATGCTAGGGTTGACAGTAGCGGCAAATATTAAATCGTCTCAACCAAGAATCAAATAAAATCAAAGCCAAGTAATAATGTACATGTGATTGGAAATTCTAATTAAATAACAATTTCACAAAAAAAACCCGATTCAAGTCTCGTCTTGAAGACCGCCTGTTACCTACCTCTACTTTTAAGTTCTGTACTGTTTGTATCTTTTTTTGAGGTGTGCAGTAAAGAGTGTATTAAATACTTTGAACAAATCGAAAATACAGAAAATATTCCATGTTAAGCCCAAAATGCATAATGAAATTAAGGGTTATTATACGATAAATATTATACAAAATTATAATACTAATTGATTAAGTAAAACGTGTAATGTTTCATTTTTTACGACCACATGATATTACAATTTATTTTAATCGTCAATCATATTATACACCTCGACAACCCTAGGTCCCTTTGTGACGTCATTGCGCCGGTTTTGCTGAAAAATCTACGATCACTGGACTTCGTAACCTATGTCTTATAAAATAGATTAGAAGTAGTAATAGTTAAACTAATTACTAAAAATATTCGTCAGTAGGTACATAATGTATTCAGTTATTCACAACAGTAAATAGCTACCCGTAATTTATTGTAATAGGAACTAAATAAAGAATATTATGTATACTTACATACATTTCATTTTACTCATATATTTTCTCTTATTTTGCAAACAAAAATCTATCCTAAAAAACCCAAGTCATTTTCTTTTAGTATGAAATGACTGCAGTAAAAAAGTCTTATTCAAAAACAATTTATTTTTATTTTAAAAATAATTGAATTAAATACATGTTTTAAAATAGCTTACTCTTTTGTTTAAAAATAGTATTTTTTCGGTCCATTCCATTTCCCGAATTTTGTCTGATGTCTTTTTTTTTATAGTTTTTTCATGCCATAGAGAAGGCAAACAAGCATACTGCCCACCTGTGGCCTGTTTTAAAAAGCTACGAATTACAATTTACGGGTTACAAGTTTCCATTTGACACAACCTCGACCAATGACGACCAGCCATTTGAGCAGTGTTACCAGTTTAGACCTGTACAATTGTTACTTGTAGCTTTATAAAACGTACCCCTGATGGTAAGTGGGATATGTGACCCATAGACACTGTTGCCAACCTTAATGACTAAGATGGAATGTCTATGGTAGTAATTTCGCTCAGGTTCACTTAGTCCATATTCCCATCTCTTCCACATTCTCATCTCGGCCACATTACCATCTCGTCCACATTCCCATCTCATCCACATACCCATTTAGTTCACATTCCCATCTCGTCCACATTCCCATCTCGTCCACATTCCCATCTCGTCCACATTCCCATCTCATCCACATACCCATTTCGTCCACATTCTCATTTCGTTCACATTCCCATCTCGTCCACATTCCCATCTCGTCCACATTCCCGTTTCGTTCACATTCCCAACAACTAGTGAACAACTGAGTGATAGAATTGATATCGAACAACACTACAGTCCAAAATTAGGTTGCAGATGAGTTAGGAATGAGGACGAGTTGGGAATGTGTACTAACCGGGAATGCGGACGAGTTACAAATGAGGACGAGTTGAGAATATGGACGAAATAGGAAGTGGACAATTTGGGGTTGGTATGTAGACGAGTTGGGAATGTGGCCGAGATGAGAATGTGGACGAAATGGGAATATGGACAAGGTGAACCTGAGCGAGTTATTTCACCGGTTGTCTTATTCCCACATCGGAAGACATAAATGCGAACAATGCTGCTTGGGGGTAGGTTAAAGTTTTTTTTAAAATACAATGACAGTTTTTAGCACCGTTCATCCCTTAACGGTTTAAAAAAAGGCGGAATTATTTAGGCTACCGGTAACAGAACGAAATTTGTGATAAACCGGTTGTTTAATTAACCGGTAACCCCAACCCAAACCTTTATCTATTCAGGTTTGGGGTCAATGACCGAAACCGATTTAAATATTAACCCCTCCGCCTAGGTTAGAAAATTGTTCACATGATAAGAGAAAAGAGAAGTTGAATACAGCATAAACAATACCTCGCATGCTACATCTAGGTATTGTCTACCTGAAAAAAAATACTTAAGACTACTTTAACTAACAAAATATTAACATTATTGACTGATATGCCAGATACGGAATCCCGATAGCCGATAGGAGAAATCCCAAACGATTTATAGACTGGTGAAAAATAAAAACCGGTTTATTTCCGGCTAACCGGTTTAATTATTTTATATTGAGCTGGTTATTCCCTACTTAGGTAGGGAGGTAAACCCTACGAATAGGTGAAAGCTGGAAGCACATGAGTTTGAAACGAGAAATATTGGAAGTCACGAAATCACGATTTGAAAGTGATTTTTTGTTGGATGGCAAAGGAACGCACAGTAATATCATAAGCGGAAATCTCTTTCCAACAATTTCTATTGGAAATCGTAAGCTCTCTACAGACCTCTTATAATTAATAAGCTCTGATCGCCATAGACAATTACAATTTCAAGACTTAAAGCGCGAACGCCGGCGACGAAGAATTTCGTACATTGACCTTGGATGTAAAGCGCCGTGTTACTACGGCAATATCATTGTGTGCGAGTGATAGACACTATTAATGGTGAGCCAATGTACATTTCGTTTTGGGCGCCCGCATTTAAGGGCGAGTTATTTGATCAGAAGTTAACTGAACTAATGGTTTAAATTCAAAAATCGAATGGAAAATATGACACATTTGGAACTACTGATCAAACGACGGGCCCTAATACCAATTTCACCAAACTATGTTAATCACTTATCAGACAAAGCTGTCAAAATGTATGAACAGTCGATTAAGATTGTTTAAATTTAACATCGTATGGTGAAATTTGTACTAAGGCTGGGTTTTATAAAGATCCGTTAGATCATATTTCGGTCAGGAATGTCAAAACTTGTATGAAGTTACTGATCTGACATTATTTACTAACGGGCCTTTATAGAACCGGCCGTCAGTCATTTCATTTCACAGGTTGTCTTACCTCACACTGGAAAACAACAACGGGTACACTACTGCTTGGTGTTTTTTTTAACAGATCGCATCATTAGAATGATGCGCCCCATGCTCAGAGTGTTTTTTATAATTTGTTTCACAACAAAACTTTTTACTACAAGTAGTACAAGTAAAGACTTGTGCCTTCGATTTTTCTAAACAATACGTACATTCTGTGGAATCAAATATGGACGAACATTTCAAACAATATTTGACGTTTTCATCATCCGACACCTTTTTCACTTTCGGTTTACACGACTCACAGACGTCCAGTTCAAAATCACCATCATTTTTTAAATTAACAGCATTTTTGTTAATATCTGTCTTCTCGACAATGTTTTTCGATTTCTTTGTATAAACTTTCTTGTAATAGACTTTTTTGTAACTATCCTTGATTGTTGCTGATTTATCGTCTTTTTCTTCTGGTTTCGGTTTTGATGTTTCCATTGTAGCGTCTGCTTTAGGTGCGTCAGAAATTTCTTCAAATATTTTATAAACTATGACACAGTTTGAATCTGCTTCATCTTTACTTAAATTCTTCTTTTTTTCATCTTCTGTCGTTATTTTTTCGTCATTTTGTTCGTCATCAAGTAATCTCAAATTTATTTCTGGAATAGTATCAGTTTCTTGATTGGTTGTCGTAGTTTTTGAAGAAGAATCCGAATAGTTCGGTGAGCAAAGGCATATCTGTGAAACCGGAACATTTTTTTGTGTTAATTTGAACTCTTTTTTTGACAATTTCTTCGGTTTAAATATTCTTTTTAAAGCTTGTTTTTTATCTATTGTTGTGGATTCGTCTTGTTTAGTTTCTATATCTGTATCTGGCGCGTCTTGATCATCATCGTCTATGACGATGACATCACTGTTTTTATGACTTTCAATAGGGACTTCGACGATTAGATCACTATTTTTATGATGTTCAATAGGTATATCCATATTTTCTAAACCTCTAAGCAATTCATCTTCGTAAATACTAGTATCGTCAAACAGAATTTCATCACTATCCGATTCTGATAGTCGACCTCTTTTATCATTATTTTGTTTTGTGTCTTTCGGTACATCATTATCATCAATACTGCTTCTTGTTTTATTTTTTACATTAGATTTATCATCACTGCTTTTCGTTTTATTAATAACGCCAGGTTTATCATCGCTACTTTTACTTTCTTTAATAACGCCAGGTTTATCATTACTGCTTTTTCTTTCATTAATAACGCCAGGTTTATCATTACTGCTTTTCGTTTTATTAATAACGTCAGGTTTATCATCACTGCTTTTTGTTTCATTAATTACGACAGGCTTATCATCACTGCTTTTTGATTCATTAATTACGACAGGCTTATCATCACAGCTTTTTGTTTTATTAATTACGCCAGGTTTATCATTACTGCTTTTAGTTTTTTTTAAAACGCCATGTTTATCGTTACTGCTTTTCCTTTTATTAACTATGCCAGGTTTCTCATCACTGCTTTTCCTTTCATTAATTACGCAAGGTTTATCATTACTGCTTCGTATTTTATTAACTACGTCAGGTTTTTCATCACTGCTTTCTGTTTCATTAATTACGCCAGGTTTTTCGTCACTTATTTCTGTTTTTTTAACAACGCCAGGTTTATCATTACTGGTTTTCCTTTTATGAATTACACCAGGTTCCACATCACTGCTTATTGTTTTTTTAACAACGCCAGGTTTCTCATCACTGCTTTTGGTATTTTTAATTACGCCAGGTTTATCACTACTGGTTTTCCTTTTATGAATTACATCAGGTTTCTCGTCACTGCTTATTGTTTTTTTAACAACGCCAGGTTTCTCATCACTGCTTTTGGTTTTATTAACGCCAGGTTTCTCATCACTGCTTTTGGATTTATTAACAACGCCAGGTTTCTCATCACTGCTTTTGGTTTTTTTAACAACGCCAGGTTTATCATCACTGCTTTTCTTGTTATGAGTAACACCAGGTTTCTCGACACTGTTTTTTGTTTCAATAATTACGCCAAGTTTCTCATCACCGCTATTTTCAACAGTTTTATCATTAATTTTGCTTTTTGATTTTTTAGTTGCATCACCATTATTGTGCGTTCGGTGATTAGAACATATAATCACGTCATCGTTAAACATATGCTTTTTACTTTGATGCATTTTATTATCACAACTTTTTAAATGACCTAAAAGAATTTCTAGTTTGGAGCGTTTTCTGAGAAAGTTGTCGCTTTTAGATGGCAAATTCGGCATTTCAATTGGTTGAATTTCTTCTTTCGATGAAATTGGCACGTCGACTTCCTTTCTTACTTGGATAGGTTCTATGGTTTCTGTTTCTGGTTCCTTTTCCGGAGGTGATTGTTTAAATATTGCATCTGGAATAAAGGAAAAAGTTTTAAACATACAAAGACAGCTTAAAGCTGCGACCACACCGGTGCTTAAAATACGATGACGGTACGGAATCGCAGTGACGCGTCGTATTAGCACCGTTTTTGACGCACGCTCCACACACCAATGCTTAAAAAACGGTGACGGTACGGAATCGCAGTGACGCGTCGTATCCGTACCGTTTTTGACGCATGCCCTATAATCGGCTAAGCCTTTCATCGGCTTAGCCGTTCATTACGATAGCCCGTTCAAGCCGGGTAACCCGATCCGTAACAACCGGTAACCGCTTACCGAATCAGATAGGTTTTCGAACTAACCGCTTATCGTTCGGGTTCAATCAGCGCAACAAGGGGTAACCCGTTCACGGCTTATAGATACCGGTAAGCGGTAAGCCGAATTAATTCAATCGAAGCGAGAGCCTTTATAGCGGGTAAGCTGATTAGAGGGTTACCGAAACAGGGGGTTTTTAAAAACCCGTTCAAAAACCCAGGTTACGGTAAGCGGGTCCGGTCCCTGCTCGTACTTAGGTATCCAGTATGATCGACCTCCTCAAAAAACCAAAGCTCATCTGAAAGATCATCAATTTCTGAGTAAGAAAAACCAACGCTGCATTCTCCAACCAGTGGAGGAAGTTTGCTGCAGCGATTAAAAGTCGCCCGCGCAGCTGTATTCGGCGTTTCAATTCAGTTTTGTCAGCAATCACCCAGTTCCTTTCGATCTGTACTGATTGAATACGCGCGCCACGGTCACGTACGAATAATTTTTCACATCACCTATGATGATGATGATGATGATAATGGTGATGATGATGATGATGATGATGATGATGATGATGATGGCGATGATGATGATGATGATGGTGATGGTGATGGCGATGATGATGATGATGATGATAATGATGAATTGATGATGATGATGACGATGACGATGACGATGATGATGATCTTTTATTTTCCTCATAGGTGATGTGAAAAGCAGTATGTGTCATACGGTAGCAAAATTATTTCCACCTTGGGCGTTAACACTTGAATCCCTCACTACGCTCAGGATTCTACATATTTTAGAATCTTTCGCTTCGTTCTGGATTCAATGTACGCCCTCGCCGTAAATATGTCATTTTGCTCCCTTGTGACACAAATAACTATTACGTGCCATTGATCGTTTAAACAAATAATTCTGAACAGTTTTGAATAGTTAATTCATATAAAAATACTATACCACATAACGTGGAATTTATTAGAAAATTACAACTTCAAGCATAGCAAACCCAGTTTCGTCAGATATTTCTTATACTTTCACAGCTAAACCACTGAACCGATTGCAATGAAATTTGGTATGGAGGTACCTTGAGTTCTGGGGAAGGACACAGTGTAATTTTTATCCAGGTAAATTGGACAGTTCCAGGGAAAAGCAACAAACGATCTACAGCTACCGGTGTATGGGACCTTCTACCTTCAATATACTCGTCGTCAGGAGGATCCTCCCACCACACAGGACTGGGGCAAGTGAGTATCTCCATCATATCTTCATCCGTCAGATCATCTTCAACCATGCGGATGACGTCAGCCATGCTCAGCTCTTCGTGTTCTGGACTTTCTGCTTGCTTTGGTCTTTTAATTGTTGCTGGAATTTGAAAAATCAGTCTATTAAAATAAATTAATATCAGGAGACAATGTCACACCAATTGACATAGTCCCAAACTAAGCTCTAGGCTTGTACTGTGATAATATTCGCGCTCATCACACAAATATCTGCCCTTAACTACCAAAGACATTAAATGTATAGTAGTAATAGACGGGGCATAGCGAACAAAAAAGTGATGCAAAACTTGTTACCTCGAGGTAACAAGTCGTACGTCGTTTAGTCTACTTTGACACGCCCGTCATAGATGGCATTCTAGATGGATGCTTTTGATCAAAGTTTTTCTATGAAAATGTCTCCGATGCCCACTCTATTACCTATAATATTAAATCTCTTTGGTCACTACCAACTAGGCCAGCGCGTCGTCACAGAGCCGGCTCTACCTATAGTGCAGGGAGTGCAGGGCACACAGGCGCAGGGTCTTAGGGGGCGCCTAGCGCTTAGACACACAGCACACACACACTCACACACAGCGCCAGCGCTCTCAAAGACCCTAGAGGGCGCCATAGTGGCACACGGGCGCTACATGGGCTGGAGCATCCGCTGATACCAGGGGACTTCACTCCAGCTGTGTTTTCGACTATCTCAATGCTGCTAAGGTCCAAGTGACGAATCTTTTCATACAGCGACTATACTATGGGTAATAAATAGATAACTGGAGAAATAAATACTTATGTATTAAGTACATACATACATAACTCACGCCTTCATTTCCAGAGTGGGGTAGGCAGAGCTACATAATTACCAACTCTAAAAAATTGATGATAATTCTATAACCACATTTTTCACAATCAGGCTAAGATGTTTCAGTGTATTAGTGACAGGATGCAAGCCCATCGCTTAACAGTACTTCAAGCCTTTATTCCCTTAGTGACCTCTTACGACATCCACGGGAAGACATGTATTAAGTTTATGCAAAAAATACATTTCAGAGACATTTAATTATTTTTTTACACTCATCATCTGCTTATTGAGATAATAAGGCAAATTTCTGTTGCCACCTAGCGACTCCATGATCAGATCAGATGTATATTTTCTTTATCTATATAAAATTTTGGCCTGTAAAATACAGACATCTTATAATCGGTTAAATTGCATTCCTTAGTTGCACCAAACAATAAATTGCAAACTTGTGGTGCCTCTTTTCTGATATTATTTTTTGGAGTGGCACCGCAACTATTCAATAGATAAAACTAACATGGCAACCCCTACTTTTAGTGCTGATATCTCTTAAACGCATCAACCAATTTCCATGAAACCTAGCTAAGAACCATGATGAATAAACCAGTTAAAGAAAACCGCATCCCAATCGGTTTTTTGGGACGTATGCTACAAACAGACACATAGATGCCCACATTAAACTTAACCTTTATCTGACGTGCTATACCTCTCACAGACGTCATGACTATTATTTTGAACTTTATGTCACCATAGCCTAAGTGTGTACTTTTAGAGTACTCTGGAACCACTTCGTCAATTAAAGGTTAAAAAACTCTGCGTTGGATTAAAAAAATAATATGCAAAATACCTTTATGAGGCTTAGTAGATTTCCTTTTAACAGACCCAGTGACACTCCCCACCATCCGTAAGTCGTGATTGGGCTTTAACATAACTTTCTTAACATCCATCTTCCGCTTCACCTTATTTGGGTGATACTCTTCATCTCGCACCAAAGCAATCTTCTTACGCATTATCTTGGACATTGTTAAAACCTTTTCCGGTAGCTTCTGGACCTTGGCCACACTTTTAAGCAGAGATTCCTTTATCTTTGGTGTTTTTGGTTTTGCTTGGACGTTTTTATGTTCATTCGTAGGGTTTATCTTTGTTGGGCTTTTCAGGAGATCGGTTAAATGTTTCATGCTTCGGTTATTCGCTCGGAGCTGACGTTTCATTTGTGCAGACTTGTGACGAGTCACCATGATGTCTTTCGGGGCTACTCTTGGGTCAGATTTGCTGGATGACGGTTTGGAAGACATATTCAGAAAGCTAGAAAATAAAAGACTGTATTTAACATAATCCTGAGATTTGTGGGAGAAATTGAATAAGAAAAATCCTACATTATTAAATGAAAAAATAAATAAAATTAGCTTTTATTTGCTGATCAGTGATCACTGTTATTATTTACATACATTAAATTGAACTAGTTAGCATCATATTGCAACTTTAGCATCATCAGGTTGTCCTTGGACATAGACCTCCTCCAATTCATGCCATTGAAATCTATCTTTTGCCTTCGTAAGAGAGGTAGAGGGGAAGACAGACAATGAGGTGGGATCACGATTTCCCTAGAGGAGCGATCCGCCAGGCAGAAGGGAAAAGGCCTAAATTATTATCGGCATTTAATACAATTAGGCTGCTAATAATAGTAGTCAAAGTATGATATTAATTTATGTTATGAAGAAAACAAATGGTTTAAAGTCCTGTAACGCCTGGTTCTAATAACATGAGTCTTTTCATGATCGTGAATCTTAAAAATAAAGCTATGGAGTCTTAGAGAAAAGATAATCTCTAAGTGCTACGAATTTTAACTCTCTATTCTGTTCATATGTACCTACTCAAACCATATAATACAAGCCACATGGTTTTTCCTTCTAATATTTTAATTATCTTGATTATTAAATTGCAACAAAGTCAAGTCATCACCTTATTTACCTACATCATTTACATAATTATATCTTGACAATAGTAATAAAAGGTAAAGTCCATGGCGATATTACATCATATGACAAATCAAATAAATCTGATATCTTTGACCTAATGAACATCAAACTGTTATGGTTATGACAGAAGTCTTCTTAAATATTAATCGAGCGAAATAAAACATATGTAAACAAATTGTATTTTACGTAACGGATTTGAATCTAGACATAAATATTACGTAGGTAGTGTCACATAACAGAACATAGCTTTAAAATTCGCTATAGGTGCAACATATGCAGACAATGCCAGATCAATAATTTCGCTTGCAAGATCATATACATAGGTACTATTCAGGCCAAAAAGCATAAAAATAACGATAAAAATATGTGTTTAGGGCTTGTTCAGACCGCTAACTAGTTTTAGAATTACTTTGAAAAATAGTCCAAGATATGTGTGAAGCAGTATGTAAAAATCACATATTTACCTGTTACTTTTAGTAGACCCGCACAATTGAGTTCAAATAAAGCGCAGCACCAGCATGTTCAGCTACAAAACGTACACTGTTGTGGTATTTCACGGCAATACAATAAAAATCCTTCGCACACCACCTCTAAACGAAAATGCGTACTAAAGGTAATTCCACACGGAATGTCACGCTAGGTTGAGTTAGAACCATATCGCTTTAGATAATTTAATAGAAAGAACAGGCTGGCCCCATATATTCCGGTTCATTTACGAACGCTATCAATCAATTGTTTCAACAATGTTTCTTTATTAGGCATGTAGCTTCATATTTCTGAATTTGATGTGATTTATTGTGCTAGAAATCAACTTAGATGGCCATGGCCCACCCACGCTTTAACGTTTTAGTCTTACTATTTAAAATAAAATTTAGGTTCTCTGATCCGGGGCCCTACCTTAAAAATCGAGTTCGAAGTTACGCTAGCTCAATCTCTTTCTCTCAATTTAATCACGAATGATGGGTGAAAGGGATGGCGCACCCGAAGTTTCAAACTTAATGATTCGTGGTACCATCCAGCTGATCCAGCAGTAGCATATTTTATTTAATAGCGTTTCGGCCATAAACCACATAAAAGATCTATTTTATTTATTCCTTTTGTTATTCCAATACAATTCTTTGCGCCACTCACTCACACGTGTGAGTAAGCTTTATAAAAAATATTTTTATGCTGAAGTTTAGTAATCAATCAGCCATTTAACCTCAGCGATTTTACTAGTAACTCGAGTAACACCTACATAAACAGCCATCGTCTGTCACTGTCAAGTGTCAACACTGACAACTGTCTTCTGTACGTCAAACTGTGAAGCAGCTTGTGCGAATTTTCATTTGGTTTATTTTATTTACGTTATTTTTTGTTTTAAATGACTGTTTTATATTTATTTTCTGAACAATGATCAAAAGCAAAATCAAACCTCTTGCCAGCACGACCAACAGCACTAAAAATCAGTGTGGAATCTGTGACAAGTTTATAATCGGAAATTCTTACAAATTAAGGGCTCATTTATACCAACATAATGTTGTAAAATCGCGTTTTGAGTGTCCTTACTGCTACAAAGAGTTCTTCAGAGCGGATGCTTTTACCCGTCATATAAACGTCCACACAGGTAATCAAAAAACTTACGTTTGTGACTATTGTGAACGGAGTTTTGTAGATAAGAGAAATTTATTGTATCACCTAAAAATACATGACGACTCGTTGCCTCTCGCACATCAGCGGTGTGGTTTACAATTCAAATGTGAGGCTTGCGGCATCGTTTATTGCGAGCTTAGATTACTAAGAAACCACGTCCGTAGATCACACTTTAATTTACTGGCTAAAGAAGAAATGCACCTAAAAAAAACCTTGAATGAAACGTGGGTGGAAAATGTAAAAGATTCAAAAGTTTGCGTGGAAATGACTAAAGTTAACAACAACGTGATTACTATTAAGAAATGCGTAAAGCAAGAGCAGAATTCGTTGGCTAAACACCATAAAACGCAGGATCTGACCGCAATGTACTCTGTGACTCATTATTCCAAAGTTATATGCGATTATTGCAATAAAGAGATGTTGAAAAAGAGTCTAGGGGCTCACATTCGGGAACGACACTTTAATGTTCGTAAATTTGTTTGCGATGTCTGCAACAGGACTTTTAAACGGCACTATCAATTGGTTGATCATGCTTGCGGAAAAGAAAAGAGACGCAGGAAACCAAAAGCTGTAGACAAACAGAAAATTTCAGAGACTGATGCTTAAACTTTGACATGTAACTTTGTTTTTTACAAAACAAGCTTTTTTCCAACCTTTTGAACTCACGTACGCCACATAGTGTTGTGGTGTATGAAGTTCGACGGCAATTGCAGACATTTAGCGTCTGTGCCATGAATTTCTGATGACTTGGTTTGCCAAATTTTGGTTAGAGCGTGGTTGCTTAGGAATGACAAAACCTGCCATTAATCCATTTTACGCTAGTACCCAGGTTGATAAATTATGTAATACAGCTAGGTATTTTTAGTTGTACTTCAAATGGAATCAGCTTTTATGGTGTTATTTCTATTATCATTCTATGACCAAGCCTATAAATATATAAAGATGAATGAGAAATCATTATAAAGCCACATCAAAACATAGTTTTTCAACAAACCTTGCATGTATGATTTAAAAAAGAAATTGCCTCTTCTTTTTGTTGTATATTGATCCATGCACGTTCACTAGTATTTAGATTTAAAAAAATGCATGCTCAAACATGTCTTCCATTTATAAACTCGAAATATTTACCAATTTAATGTTTATTTCTTGACTCTTCAACGTTTTCTTAAAGCAGTCATTTAATATTCAAGACTTAACAGTTTTTTATTTTATGCTTGTAATTTTCTTTTTATTTAACAGTCTGTTTCAACTTGATATTTTATCATTTTGAAGAGAAATATAATTTATTTCGTTTTGTAAATTGTCAGTGATACTGCAAAACCGCGTAACCAACAAATTTATTAAAGAACAAAATTAACCTTCATATCTTAGAAAAAAGGTGCATTTTACTCCACATTAGAAATGTTACTTACGCGGTTTCGCAGTTTCACCGACGAAATATAGGTTTTATTGTTAAACATAAGTACAGGGCCTCAATTCCACTCGGTAAAACAATATCGCTTTTGAAATGTTGTTGTATTGTTTTTTACTCAGCCGCGATTACTGTCAAGAGCTATCAAAATGTTGACAATACGATCACAGCTTAAAAACAATATTGTTTTACTTTGTAGAATTTCAGCCCAGTACAAGTTTTTTAATAGTGATTGGCTATCTTATTTTTTTCTATGAAACGCACATGAAATATTTATATATACTGTCAATTGTGTGTGCGAGCGTGATAACAATAGCCAGCCGAACACTATTAAGAAGTTTGTAGTACTGTAAGTTAAGTAGATTGTAAAATGCACAATTAATTATTAGCTATGTAAACTATTAGGTTTATTTACACTGTTAAATAGTGTTTACACTTTTAAAAAGAGCGTTTACACTTTTATAAAGAGTGCTTACACTTTTAAAAAGAGTTTACGTTTTAGGCCTATCATAAGCAGTTTGACATGTATATTGAAAGAATTGTTAGTTGATTTAATTTCTATAAACTAAGGGTTTTATAGTTTTATAACGTAGAAAAAGCATGACTGAGACAATCAAGACTAAAATAAATAACATCATGTTGGAAATAAATTTGATCTTGAGATTAAGTATAATACCTATTCTATTGTTAGTACTGGATTTTTACGAATTCGACTTTTTTATATTCTACCAGAATGTTAAATGTTTACCTACGAAAACATAGTACGTAGCATCAATGTTCTTAAAATATGAGTACATAATATTTTATTTTAATCTTTATCTCTTAAATTTAAATAGGTATTTTTTTGGATCTTTTGATGCTAACCTCCAGTTATTTAATAAAATCAATATGTAATTTAGGAAAAATTTGTAACTAAAACTATACCTACATTAACTAATTTCCCAGTGTTTCCCAGAAAAGAGAAGATCATATAGGTCACAAAAATTGTTTGAACAACTTTGTGAATATATATTTTTTAAAACGCCTAGCTGCCAACATAAGATATGAAAGCTTTAATTATTAAGCAAGTATGCACAAATGAAAGTCGTAACGTAAATTTTGTTTTCGCTCTTACGTCGGAGTTGGAGGGAACAGGGACGATTTTTAATAGAACTAAGATAAAAAGAAAATTGTTGATCTTATTTTACTGTCTACAAGTTAGGTTGAAATCGACTTCCTATTTAAATTGTTAGTTACTTAGTTTGTATATCTATTAAAAGCACAACGCAAGCCTAGATATAGTTATAAAGTGCCTTCATATAGAAGATAAGTACAGTAGCATTAAAAATGTATACAAAAACTGGGATAAAAATATCACATGGACAAAGGATCCGCCTTTTTAATCAAACAACTTGGATTTAATTCATGATATGATAATGAAAACCTTTATTAACATGTAAAGTATCTGTTAAAATGTTTATTTTGTTGACGACTATACTTTAATACTATAATTGGTTCTATCTTCCAACTTGAAGCCACAAATGGAAGAATGGAGACTTAGCTATTCTCGTGTGACACGCACACAAGTGCACAAATAAAGTACTGAGCAGACCAAAGGGTGATGGGCAATTTTGTACGGACCCTGTCACCACCCTCCAACAGCAACGGGATGCATGTCTATATGTTCATTAGGACCCAAAAAAAGACAAATATCTATATTAGTAGCTAAAATCGATGGAATTTTTTAATGAAAAAAAAACCTTTCAAGACCCAAGCAAGGTAAATCGTCCATATATGTGTCCATTTTCAAACAAATTCCATACGATACGATTATGATTTTCCAAGAAAACCCCATACATATGGCTATCGTCGCCATAGTAAAAATACATCATGTGGCCAAGATCTATAAACTGGCACATGTATCATCTCTGTTGGTGGGTGGGGACATTTTTGCCCATCGTCCTTTGGTCTGGTTTGAGTGGCATCACATTCGTGCGTGGAATATAGGCGTACAACTTAATTTGGAGCCGGGGAAGACATGAGGTGAGGACAAAGCTCGACTAGTAACCATTGCCCTTTCCCCGCTCCTCAAGCATACTCCGGCTCTCACTTAAGTTGTACGCCAAGAGGTTTCTATGTGTTAGTATTCTATTAAGCTTCTTCGGTGGATAATTGGGGGAATCTCAACTCTTGCTGCTGTCAATATTTTTTTGTTAGATCGTATTTAACGTCTGTATTTTACTTATCGTCAACGTCGAATCCTTCTTCATTAAAAATCAATTGCTTACAAAAAGATAATGGTGTTGTTACTCTATGATAGCGAACTTTGCCAAGAGGTTGTTCTAAAATATACTTGCGTCCATTAAAAAATAAATATGGTGAAGTTTTATTATCCTTCAACTGTTCCTTTATATATTTTTTGATATTTCTGTTTTTCATGAATTGTCTGTGTTTTCTAGTCATGTATCTTATATTTGTTATAGTGTTTTTCTCTATTTTCTTGACATGACGTTTTTTCTTGGCTGTCATATATTTCTTGACTGTCATATTCTTCTTGTCTGTCTTTTTTTTCTTGACAACCTTGTTTTTTTTATTTAATGCATTTTCCCGTTTCTTTTTACGCGAGTTTAACAAACTCAGCACTAAATGTTTTTCGTTTCTTTGTATTTTCATAGTTTCCATGTCAATATGCCCGCAGTCTTCGGTACACGCGTAATTTTTGCCGTTATCTTTCATGATCCTTGAGTACATTATATCGTTTGTTGAATTTATAACTTTGAATGTAATAATTTCTTCGTTAATCTGGAATTTTATAATGTGGATCATTAACAAGAAATGTCTTGCTTACCACTATAGGTGAGATACATGAATATAGGAATACATATGAGGGTTGTGTAGCCAAACTAGAAAGTCTAGAAACCTTTCGCGTATTTATGTCACAGACGCTTTCTTACACTACGCATTATATTGTGATTAGTTTGTTAGATCGCTTCTGTTATTATGTTGGATATATATGAATAAACGTTTTAAATTTCAATAGTTAGAAAATATTTTCATGATTTCCAAGAATAAGGGCCTTATCTGTCATAGCCATGCAAAGAGATTTAATATTACTAAGTTTAGTGTTAGGGTTTAGTTAATAAAGAATAATGAGATAAAGTCGTGGATGGATCCTGCGGCCCATTTCACGAAGCTACAATTTACAAATTACAAGCGGAACTCTCTTTCTAGCAAAGGAGTTAGTTGTAATTTGTAACTTGTAGCTTCGTGAAACGGGTGGTCACAGACAAGTTGTGATATTAAGTAATTAAAATACATAAGGTTGAGGATAATCTCACACAAAGTGACCTAATTCCAAACTAAGCTCTAGACTTTAACTAAGGTTAGGAGATAAATAAAAACATACAATACTCAGGAACAAATACTAGCGCCGCGCTGATCACAAAGTATGTCGCAATACGTAGCTAATATTGCAGTAGGCTTTACAATATAAAGGTACTAAAGATATAGCAGACCCTAATTAAAATAAAACAAAGTAATTAAAGATTACTTACTTCGTACAGTGTTGAAAATTCGCAGCTTTCCCGCCCTTGGCAAATCACGTCAAGATTACGTTCAGAAGCGTCCTTCGTATAATCCGGAGAAACTCTGAATTGTGTCATTATTGGTACATGACAGAATGAGAGCTCTCCAAATGACATTACAGTTGGACATGAACTTAAATTTTTGTCACCTAATTGCCAGAAATTCACTACACATAGATGTTTATCGTCTTTGAAGGAAAGTATTTCGAAGGTACACGACGGCACTACATCTTCGATGGCCTGTTGAAGGTTTTTGAACGGGCATTAGTGATGTGAAGTCATCTTATTCATAACAACCATAGTTTTACAGAACAGACAAAGTAAATTTATTTTATATTTAAAAAAGGAAAAAGGCTCCTATAAATAGCTAGTTTTTTTAAATTGCTACCTCTGATCAGTCATGACGTTTACGTATTGTACAACGGTGATTTATATTAAATTACTATTTACCTCATTAGGAACCTACCTTATGGTGCTTGTACACAAAGCAAGTAGTCGCGCATATCTTTTCAGGTACTTGCGCAGGTTATATGAATCGTGTAAACAATGATATAAATAGGCGTGCGGATGCAGCGACTAGTAATTTGTGCATCATGTTAGAGCATACTCCTCGGCAGCATAAGGAAGATTCCCAATAAAGTAAACGTCACGACTATACTCGGCCCGGGGAACCTTGATCCCTATGACACTGACAGTTATTCCCACGACACAACCTTGTAGTGGCGTCACCGTTACATTAGAATCGAATTGGAGGCGTCTAAAAATTACATTTATTAATTTTAGGTAGATATATGCCATTACAATGATATTCCGTTGGAATTATAACAATTCTTAACATTTACAAGAAATTATCTCAATCAGACTTTACGTTTACGTCTTGCAAAACTTACTTCGTTTGGAAGATATCGACTAGTGCGGAAAAGTATCGATAAACAAATGTCGATAATGGAAACGAGTGTACAATATACATTAACATAGTACGCTTTCAGTGTCCGATTTATAATCATTTAAGTTATAGGTGCTGAATGTTAAAAAAAGTTACATGAAATTGTTTTTATTCCACTCAAATTATGGTTATTTTTGGGGACACCAGTTTTTGTTTTAATTAAGATTAGGTTTTATTCGTATCAGCTTTCATGTGTGACATAATTAAGTAATAAATTATGTGTCATAAATTTTTTTTAAACATGTTTACCAACGTGGCTGAATGCAAGTCACGCCTTTGCCTATAAAAAAGTTAAGTTACATCGACACGACCCATCACTAACATGAACTGTCATAGGGATCAAGGTTCCCCGGGCCGGGTATAACACCCTGTTTACACTTTTTCAAGTGCAAGTGTGAAGTTCATACATTTGCTACTTGTCACTTGACAGCGAATGTATGAACTTCACACTTGCACTTAACAAAGTGTAAACAGGGCGTAATCAGAATTAGCTATAAATAAGTATTAGATTCGCTTACCCAGTATCCACCGACATGGCAATTAGTGTTATGTATGTGTTGAGTGTCATTCATAACACTGTGTTCAGTCTCATTTATAATGTTTTGGCATCTGTAACATATAATTTTATTGCCACTTTCAGGAAAATTTACTTCTCTCCAGGTCCTCCAATACCTGTCCCGTTTATAAGTATATATGACTCCCTCCATGCCAACAACACTGTTATAGTTATTTTCAAATGTAGCAGCTTGATGCTTTATATTTAAAGAGCTATTAATATCGATATGCGGTATATCTTCAATATATTCAGTGTCGTTTTTGATACTTTCTTCTAATTGGCGAATTCTTTCAGCACTTTCCTTTTTCTCAGCAAATTTTCTTGATAGTCTATTCATTAGGTCTTCTTTCTTAGAATAATACAAATCGTAATCGGGTATTTCAATAGCTTCGCTTTCTAACCCAGACAATTTCATTTTAATATCGTTAAGTAAAATGATAGTTAAGCACAAAAGTTTCATTATTTATGTGATTCGGAATAATTGCCTTTCTACTTCCGCTTCAGTGATTGTTGTAATGTACTACTGCCTACCTCTCGAGACGTGGTTATCGTTGTTTATAAACATAGCATTATTTCAGTTTTACTAACTTCCTTACATGGACAAAAAGAACGAATAAAACCAAGGACTTATAATATGTAGTTTGAATCTGTCCTAATGATATTTATATTTAATCGATTATGAAAATATAAATAAAAAAATCATTAATAAAAACAATAAAAAAAACAACCGACTTGAAATATAAAGATTTAGAGCTACTCTAACTATTGAGTCAATTATTTAAAACATGATTTAATTGATGTCAGAGGCCCGTTTCACGAAGCTACAAGTTACAAATTACAAGCGGAACTCTCTTTCTAGCAGTACGAGTTAGAAAGAGACTTCCGCTTGTAATTTGTAACTTGTAGCTTCGTGAAACGGGCCACAGTAAATAAATATACGCTGCATGACAAACAAACTTCATTGTAGGACGGTTCTCCTTAAACGATACAAATGTGAATATTTGCATGTGGCAACATTAAAAAAAGTTATGAATCAATTCAAAATGGCAGATTTGCGGCTATTTTAATGAATTTCAAAATCAGCTGACCGCCCTCCATGCCCAAAAACAATAATGAACTCCTTGTTATCAATATGGAGCTCATTAGAAAATTATTTATTGTAATTTGGTGACGCATTGTCGTTTGTTATGAACATTAGCAAAAGGTCGATGTCCGGAGTACTACGTGAATGACAATTTCAGACAGTCCGCTTTGCTTTGCTTTCATTCATTGTCAGTCAAACGATGCTGCGGGACTCGCGTCTCGAGCGCTCGCTGGAAACGTGGAAAACTCCATTGCTAACAAATCGTGTGTGATATGTGCCAGTGATTATTATAAATATTGTAATTAATGTATCGCTGTGTTGTGGTGTCATGATTATTTTGCACTTTGATCGTTCGTGCTTTTTTTTTAATCTTTAAAAGCTCAATACATATCGGTAAGTGTTTTTTTTTAATAATTTATCTTTCTTTTTTATTCGTAACTTCCTGTTTATTTTGCCCTCTTGTTTTGGCTGCGTTCGTCATTATAACTGCGTGTAACTGTCTGTCATTCAGTACCAACTCTGCTTCGTAAAATACCTCATTATCTTGAATGAATACAGCAATATACAGTCGTTTAAAATTATTGTGAAGCTATTAAAAATAATAATGGTGCTATTATTTCTATGGGAAATAAAACACATGGAATTTTACTCATATTGATCACGTTCTACTTATCAATTTTAAACTGTTGAATCTTAAGGTTAAGTTTCTTTATAATAATCTGCACATGACACTATTTCTATTAAATAATCAGATAAAGACACACAACTGTAAGTCTGGGTTACATTTTTAACAACAATAAATCTTGCTTTAATGGATTCTACATACATCCAGCCTCGGTTCTTCCAAACTTGGTGGACAGATAAAGTAAAGTAACATAAATTAAAATAAAACCACTTCAAAATGGATTTTCCTACACTATTTTGATAGGTAACCCTAGTTTATGGAATTATTTCAAAAGTTAGTGATGGTTAAAAAGAAGAGATCAAAGTAAAATTTATTCATAATTTTTTATTGACAATGAACAGGAAAGTAAAAAATAACATAGATAGGTTTTATTTACTTAAAGATTTTTCTTTAAAACACATTTCGCTGGTCACATAAAGAAATAATTAAACCTTTAAATCAAATGTTTTAATACAAGTAGGTACATAATATAATCCAATTAGTGAGAAATTAACCTATTAATATTTTTTTTGTGTAACTTTTTTTATTGGATTCATTAGATTAAATACTGCAGTGAGGGGTTACCTGTATCTGTGCCATCCTTCTTCGTCCCTTTTTTTTAAAACTTAGTGGGTTTAAAAAAAAAAAGTAAAAAGGTAAAGTCTTTAATTAAAACAAAACTTAATTGATTCCTTTGTGTAACGAAAGTTACCCATATAGTTTGTATGACTAACTTTCGTTACACAAAGGATGCAATCGTGATTTAGCCTTTAATTATGTTCAATATTTTTGAAAACGAGCCATGTATAATCAGCTGAAAAAGAGGTCTGCCACCTTAAGGTTGATTTTTGTTTGCATGATGATAAGATGTTTTTAAAATTGAAGAAGATTATGTGAAAAGAGAAAGATCAGTTTGGTAGTGGTTTTCCATGTTGACACAGCTTTCCTTAAGCAACAGACGGATTTTCAAAAAAAGTGTACCAATTTAAGAACTAAAAATAAGAACCTATAACCTTTCCATTTTGTCATGAAAAATTGTCTTACATTTATTTACTGCCCTCATACCCCAATAGGCGATATCTCAAATTTAATAACCAAAGCAGATTCAATCTTTACCCTTTAGTAATATGGTGGCACTTGCTACAGGAGTTTTGTCAGAGATACCAGCATTTGTCTAATAACAGTATAATTAATTTTCGTGACAAAATGGAAAAGTTATGCTTTTTTTGGGTACACATTTTTTGGAAAACGCCCACCTACTTGACCTACTGTACCTAGGTGTCCAAGTAAGCCAAGTACCACTTTAGATAATCACTAAGTGGTTCGCTTATCGGTGATATCATTTCTAAATGTTATGACTGATTAAAGATATTTTTCCAATATGATAAGTGCAGTCCATTAGATTATAATGGCAGACATTATATGATGAAATAATGTTTGGTTAATCATATCCACATTAATTTTATAAATATGAATGTCTGTTTGTTTGTTCAATCAAAAGTTATTTTTACTAATATTTAAATAAATAAATATATACAGGCACATGTTACATACAACTTAGTCCCAAATTAAGCTCTAGAATGCTTGTGTTATGGGTACTAGCCAATGATAAACATATATAAATAGATAAATAAACAATTAAATACATAGAAAACATCCAAGACTCAGGTAGAAATATCCGAGATGCGGGATTAAACCTGGGACTGCTAGCTTCGTAGGCAGCGTCACTACCCACTAGACCAGCTGCACTGTCAATGCAAAAGTGCGCTTGTTTGTTACATATTTATAGTTCAAAATCTCAACCGAGATGCAGAAAAACATCTTAGTTACGTTTCTCTCAGTTTGTTAAAATATGACAAAGATATATGCTGAACCGGATCGCACAACGCTTCCAGTGGCTCACTTAAATTTAACCGTGGGCATTCCTAAGTTCAGTGCTAAAAACTCCACAAGGCGACTAATTTGTATGGATATCTGGGAACTTGGCAATCATTGTGTTGACCTGTGAATGTCCAATCTTTAACACCTTTGTGTGAATTCATTTGTTGATAATTTAGTTCTTAGTATATGCTAATAGAGTTAACATTGATTTTATGGGATTCAGAAGTGGTTTTTACTAGGAAATTATGTTGATGGTTTTAGATGGCGCATTTAGAAACAATGTGTCATTTGTTTTTGTACAGAATACCTAATTTCTTTATGAATCATGTTTAGGTGGTAAAGAATTTCTTTGTTTTTTAAGTGCTGGCTTTTAATAGTTTTCAAGCTTCAATGATTAGGTACAATAGAGATATTATTCATTCTAGTCCAAACTAATATTATAAATGTGAAACTTTGTTTCTAAACTCTGTTTGTTACGCTTTCACAGCGATGTCGCGAAATCGATTTTAGTGAAATTTGGTATAGTTTGAACCCCGGGAATGAACATTTAGGGTACTTTTTATTCCAGAAAATTGTACGTGTCCCGAGGGAATAGCAACAAACAACTTTTTTGCGGACGGAATCGCGGGCAACAATATACTGTATATAATATGTGGCGATATCTATAAAAAGGGACGTTATTGTCGATGGCGCTTACGCCGAACTGCGTCACGCAACGTATTTATATCGGAGCATCGTTAATAATGGCGGAAGCGCCATCGACAATAAGGTCTCTTTTCATAGATAACGCCACATATAGTACCTATATCTATCTATGATCAATCAACGCACAGCCCAAACCGCTGGACCTAGGGACTTGAAATTAGGAGGGTGTATTCCTTGGGTACCCTAGGGGTGCACTAAGAAGTTTTTTTTGGAAATTCATCCTCTAAGGGGTTAAAATAGGGGGCGGAAACTAATGCTACGCGTACGAAGTCGCGGGCATCCTCTAGTATTATATAATCATTCAAGAAACAGATATACCAAAACAAAAATACTCATACTCATACTCATTTATTTATAATATCAAATATTACATGTCAATTTATTATTTAATACAATATCTAGTTACCAACTTACACTAACAACAACACAATATCAAAAATTACAAAAGTCAGTGGGTAGGATTACTATCTATCTTCTATCTTATCTATCTTCTTCTATCTATATATATAAAAGGCAAAACTGACTGACTGACATATCAACGCACAGCCGAAACTACTGTACCTAGAAACTTGAAATTTGGTACAGGGGTTCCTTTCATGATGTAAGTGAGCATTAAGAAAGGATTTTCCGAAAATCGATCCCCAACGGGAAAAAACGGGGGGAGTAGCGGGAAACTAATTCTACGCGTACGAAGTCGCGGGCGTCCTCTAGTCTTCTATATTAAAAGGCAAAACTGACTGACTGACATATCAACGCACAGCCGAAACTACTGTACCTAGAAACTTGAAATTTGGTACAGGGGTTCCTTTCATGATGTAAGTGAGCACTAAGAAAGGATTTTCCGAAAATCGACCCCCAACGGGAAGAAATGGGGGGAGTAGCGGGAAACTAATTCTACGCGTACGTCCTGTAGTCTATTCTAAAATCCAATCCACAGGCAACTGACGTAATTTTTGAATAAATTTCACAGTCTATAAAACTATAAAAGTGTAAAATCTGTATCTATGTGGTCTATTTCCTCTGTTTCTCACCTTGTATCTACTAAGTATGTAGTAACAACTCTTTCAATATTGACAAGTAAGAACTGACGTTAATATGATCTAACACATCAATCCATACATGTAGAAATGAACGTTATGGTGTTAGAAATAGAACTTGATTTTAAATGGGTTTGCGTTGTAGATTTGATCTTTTCTAGTTAGTTTTGTTGTTTCTAAGTAGGT